>VDFB02047230.1:411544082-411671768 GCA_007258455.2 Sequoia sempervirens | reverse complement strand
TTTGGAACCATCCATTCCAAACTTCTTCAACATCTCTCTCACATACTTAGATTGTGAAATAAAAATTCCTTTCTCTATTTGATTAATCTGTAGCCTAAGAAATAAAGTCATGTCTCCAAACATAGACATTTCAATTTCTTTATGCATCTCTTTCGCAAACATCTTGCACATATTTTCTTTTCATCCAAAGATAATGTCATCAAAATATACAACTACAATCAAGATTTTGTCATTTTCAATCTTAAAATACAAATTACTATTTGTTGTACCTTTGTTGAAACCTTGTTGAATCAAGTACCTATCCAACCTTGCATACCAAGCTCTAGGAGCTTGCTTCAATCCATATAAAGCTTTCTTCAATCTGCACACTATATTCTGTTGCTCTGACAACTAAAATCCTTCCGGTTGCTCCATGTAGACTTCTTCTAGCTAAACATTCAACAATTATGACTTGACATCCATATGATAGACCTTAAAATATTTATGAGAAATAAATGCTAAGAACATCCTTATAGCTTCCATTTTGTTTACCCAAGGAAAATTTTCCTGAAAATCTATGCCTTCTACTTGTTAGTAACCTTTACACACAAGCCTTGCTTTATTTCTAACAATTTCTCCATTCTCATTCAGCTTGTTTCTGAATACCCACTTCAATCCAGTGATGTTTTTATTTGTTGTTCTTGGGACCAATTCCAAAGTATGATTATTCTTAATATATATAAGTTCTTCTTTCATGGCTTCCATCCAATATTCATCTTTGCAAGTTTCACTTACATTGTTTGGTTCAATCTCAGAAAGTAAACACAGATTCACTTTGGCAATAGCTTTGCTTCTAGTTAATACACCTTTTATCTTTTCACCGAAAATCTGACTTTCTAAATGATTCTTTTGTACATATCTAGGTGTCTTATGGGACACCACCGAGGCATCTTCTTCTCTTTCATTTTGTTCATCCTACTCTTGCTCATTCTTTTCTTTTTCTTAATCTCTTTTATTCTTACACAATTAGGTTCATCGGATACATATCCATCAATGTCAATATAATTCTCCATTGTCTCATCAACCTTGGAATTTTCACTCTCTACAATATTTCTCAGTAATTTATTGAATCATATATATTCCTTGCTATTAGTAGAATATCCAAGAAAAATTCCTTCATCACTTCTTGCATCAAACTTTCCCAAAATTTCTTCATGTCTTCTTATATAACATTTGCTTCTGAATACCTTGAAATACTTAACAGTAGGAATTCCTCTATGCCATAGCTCATAGGCAGTCTTTGTTCTATTTTCTCTTGCTTGAAATTGATTGAATACGTAAATAGTATTATGAATAGCTTCTTTCAATTAAAATTCTGGTAAACCAGCCTCAATGATCATTGATCTTGCAACCTCTTGAACCATTCAGTTTTTCCTTTCAACAACTCCATTCTATTGAGAAGTTCTCAAGGAATACAACTGTCTCTTTATTCTGTGCACTTCACAAAAAATATTAAACTAATGGGAGGTGAATTCTCCACCTCTGTCAGACCTTAAGCATTTTATCTTCAAGTTTACTTCATTTTCAACCATAGCTTTGAATGTCTTGAATCTATCTAATGCATTTGATTTCTCTTTAACAAATGTAACAAATGTATATCTAGAATAATCATCAATTAAAAGCATAAAGTACCTTTCACAAAGTATACTTTTCACTCTTGTAGGACCATAGAGATCTATATGAACTAAACCAAGATCTGAAATGCAAGCCAAAAAAACACCTTCCACAGAAGAGAAAAAAAGCAGAGATTGCATAAAGATGTGCAAATTGATATATTTGAAGTACAAATAATTACAAGATATGATCTGTTTTATAAAAGCAAAGATGCATAACCCTAATCTTATCTTGAGCAACAACATAGCTCAACAAGATAAGGATGAGAACCTATAACTTAGGAATTAAATATGCCTAAGTAAACTTATGCAAAGTGTAATTAAATATTAATTACACCAACACCCCCCCCCCCCATAAGTGCAACTTAGGGAGAAGCGGATTATTATGCAAATTATGTGAGATGGGTCCTGACAACAAAGGTTTGGTCAAGTACCCATGTACAAATCAAAAGAGAGAGAAAACCCAGTGGGAAAAATCCCCCCTCAATGAGATGAACTGTCACAAAGAATCACTGGAAGAACTCTGATGAAGCAACACTGGAACCCCAAATTTGGCAAGCAATGAAAGATACTTCTATTTATAAAATACCATATCAAAATCACAAATGCAATAGCAAACTCGATGCCAAGGAACACTGGAAACTCACATACTGGATCAACCCTGGAATCTGTAAGCAACAATAGATGAAAGGACCCATAATTATGAAAAAATCTAGAAGTTGTTTCTCTCGAAGCCAATGCCAAACTGAAACTAAAACTGTCCATAAGACGAGTACCATCAAGATTCTGGAACATTAACCATAAAAACATGGCCTTCAAACTAAGAAAGATTTGAGCCAATGTGGATCAAGAACCATAAACTCCCAATGTGAAGTGTGAACTGAAGCAAACCAACGATGTGTCTAGCTAAGCAAGAAAGAAGCTAAAGGAAACAAAAGGAAACTAGAAAAACTCATGCGAGTTGTCACCAATATGAAGAAAGGATGCAAGAACCCCCCTTAATGGAACTTTATATCAGTTCATTATTACAATACCCAATGATTGCAGAAGGAGAGAATGCAAAACTACATAAACATAAGCGAAAATGCAAACCTAGTGCATGAAAAAAAAATGAATGCATGCATAAAATAAGGTACACATATTTTTTAAATGACCTCAGATCTTCATAGAGGCCAAAACTAGCTTTCCAATGCCACGAAAATTGCAAAAAATGGATAAGCGAGTCAAAAGATACGTCTCCCAAAGTGAAAACAACATCTGACTTCTGAGGCCGAAAAAGACATCTAAAATGAAAAAACAGAAAATAACACCTACACCATTGCATAGATCATCAAAACAGCTTTCCGAGGATATCTCATTTGAAAAAAAAGGATGTTGTATGCCCAAGTTATGCCCATTTTCCCGAAAATACCCAGAAAAGGTCCAATTTGGCTGCTAGAAGCCCTCAGGGGCTAAAAAAATAGAGCCCCTAGTCGCCTGGGCAGACCTAGGGGCTAGCTATTTGGCTCCTGAGGTGGAGCCCCTAGTCACCAACGTGACTGGGGTGGGGACTAGAGATTTCTAGCGGTGCTAGACGCTCAGCTCCCAGTCGTCGATAGGACCAGGCCCGGGGCTTAAGAACACGGCGGGGGCTGAGGCGAGGGGATCGGTCCCCAATACGATCATGGTGAAGCCAAATGAGCCTACGGGGGCTTGAAGCATGGGAAGCGGTCTCCAATATGACCTTGGGTGAGCTAAAGAGGGCCCGAGGGGGTTGGACTTCGCACTTGGTTCCCCACAGGACCTCGGGCTCGGCGGAAGGGGTAAAGGCTAGTGGCGGAGTGGAGATAACCATCGGTAGCGGTGGAAGATAGGTAGTGTGCAAGTGGCCACCAAGTGGCAACCTGGCGGTAGAGCCCATTTTAATTGGCTGCACAAAAAATTGTGCGGGTTTTTTATTTTTTATTATTATTATTTTTTTCTCAATTTTTGAGCCTCGTAGAGCGTGCCCTAGGACCGTACAACCCTTAGGAAAAAAAAATTTCCTCCCTAGTCGACTGTGTCCAAATCAGACAAATTTGATATCAAAATAAGGGTTTTTGGGCACTGTGAATCTAATGGCGAGGTCCATTTGGGCCCAAAGTGCTCCGACAATTAGGCGACCCCCAAATCTATCAAAAAAATCATCGAGCTTGAAACCCTCGTAGATCTGACAAATGGTGACCAAAATTAATGAAATAAAATTCATTTATGACTTTTTCTAGTGCTCTGAATCCAATGGAAAACCCTAATCTGATCCAAGATGCTGCATAAATGTACTCAAGGAATGAAACCCTCGAGGGACCCCGAACGAGCTTTGCAATGTATTCATCCAAAAAAGTTGAGAAGGGGTTGCAAATCGAGGCTCTAATACCATGTTAGAAACCAAGATCTGAAATACAAGCTAAAAAAACACCTTCCATAGAAGAGAAAAACAAAAAAGTAGAGATTGCATAAAGATGTACAAATTGATATATTTGAAGTACAAATAATTACAAGATATGATTTGCTTTATAAAATAAAAGATGCATAACCCTAATCTTATCTTGAGCAACAAGATAGCTCAACAAGATAAGGATGAGAACCTATAACTTAGGAATTAAATATGCGTAAGTAAACTTATGCAAATTGTAATTAAATATTAATTACACCAACAAGTGTTCCTTTGATCTATAATGATTTCTTGCATTCTTTCCAAATTGATAATTCCTACACATAGCATTAATAGGATTTGTAGTTCTTAGTAAATCTCTCATGGCCTAAAAAACACTAATCCTCGCCAAGTTATCAAAATTCATGTGACACATTCTCTAATTCCATAACCAACTATCATTAATCTGAGTCATAAAGTACCATCCATCACCACTTTTAAGTTGATAGATATTTCCTTTAGATTTCTTTCCTACAATGATCAATGTTCTGGATCTCACATCTCTCATACTTGAACACAAGATCATATCCCTTACTACACATATGACCAAAACTCAAGAGATTATGCCTTAAACCATTAACATAGTAGACATCATTAGTATGATGCTTACCATCAAAACTTACTGAACCTATCTCACAAATTTTTGCACCAGTATCATCCCCAAACATAACCAAGCCTCCATCATATTTTTAGAGCTTAAAAAACTTACATTTATCACTAGTCATGTGATGTGAAAAAACACTATCAACTACCCAATAATTCTTTTCTTGTTTAGTATGTAGGGTAGAGATAATTGTAACTTCATTTTTCTCCTTCTCCAAAGCACTTTCCTCTACTTGTTTTTCAAAATTAGCAAAAGTAGGTTCATCCTTAATCACCAAGAACAAGAGTTCATTGTCATCAAGATCTTCATATTATGAATCCTCATTAGATATAATAGCATTCTCATTCACATAATATGCTCTTTTAATCTTCTTTCCTTTCTTTTCTTTCTCATATCTTTGTTTATTCCTCAGCTCTTTCCAGACATTTTGCAGCATAATGACCTATTTCTCCACAACTAAAGAACTTAAATGGTAACTTACTTTCATACTTACTGGAGCCTTTCCTCATCCTTCCTATAAAGTTAGCTTCTATTTCATCAAAGTTTTTGTTGATGGTTCAGATGAGCATAGCAATAGTTAAAAAAAATATCACTATTCTGCTCTCCTGAAAGAGAAAGAATAACACATGGATATCTATCTCCCAAGGTCTTGGTAATCGGTTCTCGACTGTGCTGAATTCACTCAATGGTTGATGTGAACTGTAATGTTCAAGGGGCCTGCTGGTGTTGAGTTTGTGGATTGTTCTAAGATCAAACATAAATTTAAACCTACTTTAATTGGGGTTTTTAAAGAAACAGAAAAAGATAGATCAAAGCTTTGGAGCTGAAAAGAATGATAATTCATCCAATTTAACCAAACTTGTTACCTTTCAAGGAATCGCTAACTAAAACTGCAGAACAAAATTAACTTGTGATTAACACATAGTTTCATTCATTCATAGTGCTAATTTCAACAACAGAGTGCAAATCACAATTTAAACAAAATATAAAATAAAACTTCATTCCTTGAAATCTTTTCAAATCAAATTATTAACCCAAGATAAACACCATTCAAGAACACAATATGAAGTAGATTTAAATCTAGTTGCTTCTACTATTAGTGAAATAGATAAACAACATTTACAAATCTGGCACAATCACTAGTGTACATAAAACCTATGCCTTCAGATTGTTTCCATCTATACTAAGAGAACCAGAAGGATATGTTACTGCCTTCTATCGAATCTAACTCCTATTCTATTGCTACTCTTAAGTTTCTCTACTACTACTGGTTTTTGAAAAAAAATCTCCTTCTATCTCTATGTATTCTAAAACTTCTACTAAAACTCGTACCCCCCACTAAAAGAGGCAAAAATGCCATATATACAAAATGTACCCAAAAAAATGTGTTGGCCCCTATTTTAGGGTTTTACAAAAAATATCCTCCTTCAGAAGGGTCGGCTTCCAGATCTTTTTGAATAGAGTTAATGTTGCATTCAATGTGAATCCATGTTGTCCATGTTGATGAAGGATTTCCTTCAGGAGATGCCTTGAGATCTTTTACAAACACAACATTAACTTCATGCCTCCATGTCCATCTTTGAACTCCCCTACAGAGCTGCCTTGAATGCTCTAAAGTATTATCATTAATGTCGATCCCCCTTTTTTCAATAGCAATCCCAGCTGTCACTGTGACTCATAGTTTCTTCCTCCTTTCTACCTGATTCTTGCTCCAGACCCTCCTACAAGTTGACCATCCTCTGGAAAGCAGCATTAGATTTTTCATTAGATCTCCATACCAGTGTTCACCAAGCTACTCCATCGGCTCATTCACAAAGTAGATCCACACCGATTGCATTCTATTGATCTTCCTCACAGGGGTAGTCAATCAGTCAAATTGTCCAGGGTTTTCCATTAATTCTCTCTAATTGGGCGAACACACTCCACGTGGGATTCACGGGCGGTCAAAAGTCATTCACACCAAATCACATGTCAAGGAGACACTAATCGTGTCTCCCCGATGCGGTCATACCTCCTAGTAGCTATTGACAAGACACACAACGGTCGGCAAGACTTCATGTCGAGCCCCCAGAGTCATATCAATATCCTTTTCCATTGGCGGGCTCATCGCTATCAGCAAGAATTTATTCCCTTGGCATGACATCACATCGAGCCCCTCTTCTTTTGGCGAGACACCATCAGGTCGGCCAAACATCATGACGGATTCCATTAGTCATGCCGAAGGTTTTAAAACCATTAGCGAGACCATCGCTTGTTGGCAGGACATCATGTCGAGCTCCTCCATTCTCCCTGAGCTCATTCTATTTCAGCGAGACCCTCTGTAGTCAGCCAGACCTTATGGTGAATATAAATATTTTCCTGATGTTGTTCCATTTTGGCAAGAGTCCACCCTATCGGTGAGACTTCATGCCAACGTTATCTCTCTCGGCAAGATCTTTCCGATGCCATCCCCTTTTTGCCGAGACTCTGACAGATCAGCGAGACCTTATGCCGATATCATCTCATGTTAGCGAGATTAACTTCCTTCACCGAGAAATTACACCGAAGTCACCTCTTTCACTAAGAGCTCATTGCATTTCTGGGAGACTTTGCTTAGTCGGCGAGACCTTTCGCCGAGCTCAAAACTTTCACCGAGACTTCATGGGTCAGCAGAACTTCTCTCCAAGGCCTTCATCTTTCAACGAGACTCCACCCAGTCGGCAAGACTTTACCCCTTTGGCCAAACATCACACCGAACTTAAATATTTCGGTGAGACATCACTCGGTCACGGGGACCTCTTCCCGAACTCAAACCACTACACCAATACTGCTTCACCTTGGCAAGACTCCACCCTGTCGGTGATACTTCAGCATGTTGGGGAGAAATATGAAAACCTACGGCAATGAAAATTTCATGGCGCATGGTGGATCCCAAATGAATAACACGCTGCTAGTCGACAAGACATCTAGAAGGTCTTGCCGACTTTTTCCTTAGAGGAATTTTATCCCAAACTGGATTGGGGGATGCTTTCCAACTGAGCTCCTTGAGAAATATCATCATGTGCATGATTTAATCCTGCAAAACAAGGTCTCCATTAGTCCTCAGAAGCATATAAAATATATTAGTTTCACCATTCCACTTAATTTTAACAAAAAGAAACCCAACTTCGGCTGAGGCAGAACCAAAATTAGACAAAACAAAAGACAGACTTAGGAGGAAAACAAAAAAACTCCTAAGACCAAAACAAGACAACCAAAGGCAAAGAAAACAAAAGCAAAAAAGAAAGAGGGGGACCCATTTTGTTCCAGAATAAAATGGGGTGGTTATGCAAGGCATAACAGTTTTCTTCATCCAGATCTTCAACTTTTGTAGCCTTAAAAGTAGTCTCTAATTTGCATCCATTCCTTAGATTCGACTTCCTCATCTCATAATATGTCAAAAATCACAACAAGAGATCTTTAGTATAGGTATTATAATCTATAGTCTACTCAATAGCACACACTTTCTAACTATAAGCCTTAGAAAGAGTTTTGAAAATCTTCTTTACAATCCTGGTTTCATCTATAGTAGTGCCAGGTCCTCGCATTATGACCACTATCTCATCCAATCACTGTACATAAGCTTTAACATTCTCATCTTCAAACATATGGAGAAGTTCAAGCTATGTCTCCATATTCTACAATTTTTCTTCTTTAACTCTTTCATCACCTTCATGTGCTCTTTCCAAAGCATCCCAAACTTCCTTAGCAGTCTTGAAATTATGAACCTTGATCAACTTAGAATGTACAACACTATTCTTCAAGATGTACTTCACCTTATAGTTCTCCTCATGTGCTTTGATCTCTTTAGGCGTACTCGGACCATTAGCAGGAGAAGTGTAAGGATTCTTGTAAGATTTCTCCACATCATATCCACAATACTCCAAATATTCTTCCATCAATACTTTCCAAATAGCATAATTAGTTCCATCAAACCTCAGATAATCATAAATCATTTTTCCGTCCATCCCAGACCTTCGTCAAGCAGTTAAGCTCTTCACCAAGGAACCATGTTTTGATACCAATTTTTTAATAGGACAGTTGAGAAGGGGGGTGAATCAGTTGTCACAGATTTAATCTTTTAATTCAATCATCAGAACTTATTTTGAACACTACTTAATTGATTAATCATCAAATGCTAATGCAGAAACTTAAATCTAACACATAAACACAATAACACTAGATTTATGTGGAAAACCCAATAAGGGAAAAACCATGGTGTGGATTAACTCATAGTATAGAGAGTATCAAAAAACTATTACAAGAGGCTCATTGCATGAGAAACAAGTATCATTTCCAAAACAAGGACTCATTCTGCAATAGGGCTATCAACCTGAAGGGCTCATTGCCATAGAGATACAAAGAAGACAAAGAATACTTGTCACAAAGAGAAGAAAATCTCAATGCAACAAAGGATTCCACCACAATCACTCATAGACATGCATGAATGATAGAGTTCACCTTTTTCACACTGCATCCAAAAACTCAACATTTAGGCATCACACTAATTTTCCACAATCACATCACATAAACTCACTAGATAGCATCAATGTCACATCTTTCTGATCTTTTTTTTCTTTTTACTTATATCTCTTCTTCAATCTTGTATATCCTTCACCACTAACTCATCTTGTATTTATACTATCTTCAACTTTGAAACATTTCCAAAGTTGGCCATCCAAATTTAAATTCAAATTAGGTCGGCGAAAAAACATCCTAGGGTGGAATTAGAATGAGGGCGACCCAAACACACACTTCATAGGGACCCAAATAGATTCAACACACTTCATCAATTTTGGAAGTAGTGTTCAACATAAGGTCAACCAAACTAGTGTAAAACACATAGAACCATTAAGCACAAACCTTCTAGGTGTTGAGATTATCTTCAACACAATCAAGGAAACTCAAATCTAGAATTGCAACTCATAAGACTTCATCAAAGATAAATCCAGACCAACAACATTTCTCCTATACCTCCACCAAAAACATAGAAAACCACAGTTCACAACTGGTGAACATAACTCACACTGTACAGTGAATCAATAGCTAAAATTCTAGATATAGCATCTTCCAACAACCATGATCAACATATCTGAACCACACAAACATAGGAGAAAATCTAGAGCAAAACCCAATGCAACCACTCAAACATATCTTCATTACATTTTTCTCAATATCCTCGACATATACAACCAACAACAACTAGTTGATAACTAATTGACCAATTGACATCAATGACAACACCTTCAACCTTTTGATTCTTACAACAATGAAATGGGGTGGTTATGCAAGGCATAATAGTATGATAAGGACAAGATCGTCAAAGATCAGTTGAAGGACAGGGTGGAACAACTCACTTTAGTGCTCTAGAGGATAACCCATCCTCTAAGTAAATTGAGTCGGTTAATACAAGTATAGAGGATCCTACCATTCAAAAAGATAAATGGACACATGCATAGGGTACAACTATTACTAATTGGATTGATAGGATATTGGCCTAGGGTACACAATTGCTCAAATATTATGTTGAAAAGATTATAAATATGGAGAATGTGAAGGTAGAATTGAGCAAAACAATTGATATACTATCTTGGAATTTGTAAGAGTTAGAGAAAATTTATGAAGCTTGGACTGAAATGAAAGATCTCAAGGTTGATGTGTTAGTAGAAATTGGGTTGATTCCCAATAGAATAATGTTCATTGAAATTCAAGAAACAATGAAGCATAAAAAGGAGTTCATTAGTGAGTTTATCAAAGATCTACAAGAAGCTCAAGAGGTAGGTGAAGATAGGGGTTAGATCTTATCACTAGAATTAAGGAGCTACCTTGTAAAGTGTTAGATGATAGTCATAAATTCCTCCCCGTTGACATGGTTATCCAATAATTTACCTCACTATTTTAAAAGGAGATTGAGTCAGTAGATTTTCATTAACCCCTATTGACAAGTTGGTTAATTTTCAAGTAACTTTGGATACCCTAAAAAATGATATTGGAGAGGGACAAAAAAACATGCATCGGTATCGATAACTCAATCACATGAGTACTCACTATCTTTGGCCATACGTCAGGACTAGATGATTTAGAATTCCAAGTAGCATTGAAGAAATATAAAGACTTCATGGAAAAAAATGATGAAGAATGAATGAGTCTGCCTATTCCAGACTTGGTTTATTTCAAGCTTTTTTCCTTTATGTAATTTATAAATTGTAGATGACATATTACATGTATGTTGTAAATGTGCAATTACATGTAAAAACAACACAATCCTAAATCAAATTAGACTCTATTGTTGAACAAGTCAAGTTAATTTTATCTTTCCAATTTTACCTCTTGGCTCTCCTTTACATATATGAGGGAGCCATTTTGTATAGAGGACCTTTTTTAGCTTATGAAGTGAAGCACTACCAAATTCAAAAGAATTTTGAAACTTTTTTTTTGAGGTGGAAATCAGATTCCAATAAATAAAAGAAGAAAGTTTGCATCCAATCTTTGCCTTGGATTAATTTTTTTATGTATTGAGATTTTTCTTATGTCTTTCTCATGACATTTTGTACATGATTGAATAGTGGTGTGAGACCATACGTTCTAGAAGGAGATTCAAATATGATTTTGTAGACTTTGGGATACATTATTATCTTTGAAGATTATTTTTATGTGTGTACTTTGGTGATAACATGAAGACTTTGGGCTATGAATCATTATCTACATTTAATTGATCTTTTGGTAGCATATATTGGAGACTTTGAGATGCAACATATACTATTCTTTTTCTTTTCAAATTATCATAGAAAGCAATGAAATAATTTTTTCTTTTGTGGGCTTTCTTGCTACCAACACTCACTAGTATAATTTTGATTATTCTTTCATATAATTGAATTAGATATTGGTTATTATTGCTCAAACTAGGACTCTATCGTTAATTACATGTATTTGTCATGGGATATCATTGTAATTTTTGTAGGAGGAAAACATATTTTCTAAAACAAGAGAAAAGGATGAAAGGACATACCCATGGATAATTATAGTGTACATAATCTTAGTTTCTAGTTTTGTTAGTGCTCAATAAGAAGGAAGCCTCCCATTTTTTAGAGGAGAGATTCAGTCTCATTATAACTACGGTTGACCTAACCATTTTGTAATCTATTAGTTGATTACAAAATATTCACCCAATAGTTTTTTGGTGACTCCACTGGGGAAACAAATACATAACCATAGACTCTTGCTTTTGGTTGAAGTATACCAGCTTCTTATTGTTGTAGTTATTTATTTTATTTTTGATCTTCATCTTTTACCAAGTTTGAATTTTGACAAAAGTAAGTTATACATGTGGTCAAAGGGCTCAAGGACATATTGATCCTATGTTTCAATGTTGCGAAAACATAATTTTAATATTCTTCTTGCACGAATGAGATCAACCTCTTCAATGTATAAGGATTTTTCCTCCTCCTAGCATAAGATCTCACAACGGAGAATAAACAAGTACCTCAAATCCTCCTACACCTTTTTGTGTACTTAGAACCAGTGTCCCAAATCCTAACCCCCAAAATGAAAATACCCCATCTTCTTTGGTGAATCTTTACCAAGATTTTGACATTATTGATCATGCAAAGAAGAAAAAAATCTAGATGTTTGAGGTTGAGTATCTCCAGGCCAACCCTGAGTAATTTTATAGACTTGCTAAGTCTTTCAAAGATAAAGGAACTCACCCTGACTTAAATTCTTCCTAGAATACCCCTATTGTTTCTAAACCTAGGCCTTCACAAAGTAACTTGGTTTCAACTCCCTCATCTGTCCCTGGAAATATAGATCCATTTTAGATCTTAGTATTCAATGGTTATAAATTGAATAACCTTGTCATTGATTCTGGTGCTTTTGATAATATGATGCTAGCCAAAGTGGCTAACACTTTGGGTTTGAATTTGAAAAATACCTTTGGCCAGTATTTTCAATGGAAAACAAGCAAGTGCCCCTCATAGGGAAAATTGAAGATGCACAATTTGCATTTATTGCATTTCCTGGAAAGAAAATTAAAATGATAGTTTTGCTAGCTAATTTCCCAACCTCATATGGGATATTACTGGGATGAAACTTCTGCAAAGACGTAGGGAGTGAGATCAACATGGATTTGTCTAAGGCTAGAATATTTGTCAAGGGTGTTATAGAAAATCTACTTCTAAAAAGAGAAGCTAAGTTTTCTATGATAAAAATAGATGATCCAAGAGCTTAGATTCTTTTTGAGTCTTCTAAAATGGGTACTTATTTCTTGCAAACTGATGAAGTTTTTGAGTCCTTAGATAATGATTCCAATAAAGAGAAGGTAATTGATGGCTCATCCTCATCAGATGAAGAGATTCTTGATTTTGAGATTGTTAGCTTAGGGATTTCAAATGATTTTTGGACTTTGGAGTTTGATGGTAGTTGTTCTTCCATGGGATCCAGTGTAGGAATAGTTTTCATATCCCCGCAAAGAAAAAAATTTCCTTTCTCTTTCAAATTGCAATTCAATAATACTATGAACACTATGGAATACAAGGCCTTGTTGTTAGGGATGGAAGTTGCACATAAGAAAGGAATTAAAAATATTCATGCTCAAGGTGATGTTGAGCTAGTGGTTTGTCAGGTAATAAATTTGTACTAGACAAAATGAAAGGTTAAGACATACCATAATCATGGTTGGGATTGCATTGAACAATTTGATGCTTTTGGCATATTTGTAGTTCCAAGAGAATACAATGATAGAATTGATTATTTGGAAACATAAACTACTTTTATGATTCCTCACAAAGATTTCAAAGGAACCAAGTATACTATTGAGCTAGTTTTTTGACCTAGTGTTCCTGATAATTTTGACCATTGGAAAATTGTCAATGATGATCATCAAATTGTGGGATTTTTGGAAAAGGCTAAAATTTTTAGTGAGTTGTATTTTGAAGGAAGTGATTCAACTCCTCGAGAATCAATCTCTGAGGTGGATCAAGATACTGGTGAAGAAGTCTTGTAGCTAAAATGGAATAATATTCCCAAAATTTTGGTATCTCTTGAAAATATTTTTGACAAGCATGATCATTATTTCAAGAAACAACAACAATCTAGCTTTGATTATGTGCGAAACCCAATCCTAATACCTACAAAACAATATGAACAAACACATTTGACAGTGAAATGAAAGTAAGAACAAGGATTCCTCAATAAATTCATTTGAATAGCAAAAGAGATAGAATATGAAATGAAGAACACTATGAAATTTAAAAGCATATCAAATCCTATTCTAAAGCAAAAAAACTCCTAATCTCTTAAGGGAATTGGTGCTAATTTGATGTGAAAATTGGCCCTTTCCCAACTCCAATGATGCAATGGTGGCTTGATGAAGAAATTTGATTCACTTTGTTGATGCTTGATGAGTGCTCCACTAGAAAAATCTACATAACCTAGCTAAGATTCAATGATAATGGATGAGAATTGCTAATGATTTGAGCATGGTAAGTTTACTCAAATTGTGGATGATCAAATGAGGAGATTAGCCACTTATTTATAGAAGGCTAACATGGATGAATGTCCAAAATAGAGAAATGTGGGACTAAGAATTAGCCAATGGAAAAGTGCCACTTGACAACCTATGAGTGGATGGAGGATGTGCAAGTTTTGAGGATTGTGCCAATAAATGCATATATTTGAATTTTGAAATTGTTGAAATGACATGCAAGAGGGAAGGAAGAATGCATTGAATGCCACTTGGCTCAAGGAAAAGGACATGTAAGAGAGAGTAAATGCCTTGTTGGAAGGGACAAGTCAACTTGGATTTTGAATTCAAACTTGATGAATATTCCTTAAAAGATGCCTTGTTGAGGAAAATAGAGATTTAATAAATCAAATAAGTCTATTTTCATGTGCAAGTGGTAAAAGCTAGAGGATGGGACATGAGAGGAGATTAAATTAATCAAATTTAATTAATTTAATGAAGGGGTTAAGTGATGTGACCTATTTGACTTAAATTTGTGGATTTATTTAAATCAAATATGAGAAGAATGTGATAAGGGATTAATTAAATAAAGATTTTGATTTATTTAATTAAAAGAGATGATGTTAGATTAAGCTAAATAAGCTTTTAATTTATTTAATTTAATAGATAGACTTAAGAGATTTAATCAAATAAAATTAATTATTTAATTAAATAGGATAATTAGATCAAAATGGTTAATTTAATTATCGAGAAAAGGTGACTTAATTAGATAACTAATTTATTTAATTAAGAGATGAATATTAATGAATTTAATCATATAAGGGTATTTGATTAAATGGTTAGACCGAAGGATGATTCAGGATGAAATGATGTTAGTCATTAGGATCAGATGCATAATGTCAATCAATACATTTTACGTGTCTACATTTTTCCCCTCTTTGAAGTAATGCACTCGTTGCATTGGTTCAAAGAATAAACGATCTCAATCAAAGGAAAAAAAAATCATTTTCAAAATCTTGCCCCACTGCTACCTAGTAAGAGAAAACATGCCAATATATTGCCCCCTTGAGAGATTGGACGAAAATTTTGATTTTTCGGTAATCTCACGAAAAAAAGAGGACAAGGTGCCTGACAGGTCCAAAAAGGTTCCAGGAAGCCAAAAACATGTCTAAACGCAATAAAATGATGTAAAGCAGGCCTAAAATAAACAAAAATAGGTTCAAGGGTCCAAAACCCTAGCAGGATAGCCAATCAGGGTGAAAAAACCCTAATTTTCAAGCTTAAAAAGGCTCTGAGTGGTCACTTTCAATTCATTTTCACACACAGCCCTCTAGCAACTTTGAGATTTGAGCTCTGACCTCCTGATGATATAGTGCAATGAAAACTCCCGATGCACATTTCTGATCGATTTCGGACATACTAGCGGCCACCCAGCATTGGGGCACCGGTAAGTGATCCTTGAGGTTTCTTTTTCATTTTTCACATTCATTTAATGCTTTTAAACTTAGTCCTTCTGCAGCAGTGCTATATAGCGCCGCTGAAAAAACAAATTGCACTGCTTGGTATAAAATTGTGCTGCGACGGTGGGGTTTGGAGTTTGGAAATAAACTCCAAACTCCAACGCTGAGGTTATGGCCCATGGGGTCATTTTCAAAGTGCGACGCAGCGATGGTTTATCAATAGGAATCTTTTCAAACTACACCACTAGGAAGAAAAGTGCACCGTGGCAATGCGCTTTCGGCATTTTGTGCCCTAGTGTCATAGTTTGATAAAAAATCAAACTGTGACGCCTTCAAAAATAGTGACACTAGAGTAATTTTTGAACACTTGGCATGAAATTTTTCAAAAAAATTTAACATGAGGACCCTTCATGATGCAGGACGCGGTGAGGGAGCTCTATTCCTGAGAGCACAGGTCGCAAGATCTCTTGGGTTACTTGCGAGACCTCAGTGACAGAGAACAAGATCGATTATGAGACATGGGATTGTGGCACATCGCATACGCAGTGCCCATGCGCACCCATCTTGGGATGATATCCGCGCCTGCTGAGAGATGGCATAGCGAGACCTCGTCCTTCCACCTTCCTATCGATGAGGCCACTATCACCTTGGAGAAATTTTGGCACATCCTAAGATTTCTGATTCATGGTCGACGTGTTATTTTTCATATAGTTGTCAGACAAGATGGCTGTCACACAGTCCTCACCACAGAGGATGTTATCATTTGTGAGGGTCAAATTGAGCTTGAGCATCATAGGCCTCTAGCCTCTCCCTTCCACTTGGTCATTACCACCATCATTTCAGGTCTCATTGCCCCAAATTGATGAGGCTAGTACTTTAGTCCTGGTTAGGGACTCTGCTGGGAGCGCATGGTGATGCGTGACAGGTCTACTCATTTTTCTTGGGGCCTATTCTTCTTGCTTCACTTTATAGAGACTTACACAAGTACGTCTACCTCGATAGCAGAGCACTCGGGGCAAGTGTCACACTTCTCTACATATGGGTGTGGGAGCACAAAATTGTTCTTCATCCACGAGCGTCGTAGTATCGATGGGGCTCGATGATCCCCTAGTGTGGCATTATAGAGGTGGTGTGTCCTTTACACACATGGGCGAGCACGAGATTCCCTACTGGAGGAGAGTCCTAGACAAGATGTAGGATTTTACATGGCGCCCATACCTTGGTTGGCCCGGATGTGTCGATGATGCAGAGCATATTTTCTTTGCCCGTCAAGACCGGTTTATGCAGGGGCGAGAGCATACCATGGTGGAGAGATACCTGCCCGGGCGCAGTCAATGCCAATTCAGTGAGCCATAGGACTGGCCAAATGATGATTATGTGGTCATATTTTCCCACACTATGTCACAGGCTTCATGGGGGTGATATATTCCTACGTTAGAGGCCGTGGACAAATTTAGACAGTTGGTGCCTCAACCTAGGGTTTACGATCAAGGGTCTGCGGATCTAGGTGTCACAGAGGTGTATAGAGACTGGTTCTAACCTCCCATATGGTTGACAGTTCCAGGAGTAGTCCCCACTTGGTAGAGGATGAGGGGCAGAGGGGGAGGATGAGGATGGAGAGATGGTGTACAGCAGGATCAGCCGGTCAAGCCTCCAGTTCAGCCAGGTTAGGATGATGTTCAGATGTAGGATCAATAGTAGGTCCCAACTAGGCAGTAGGAGTAGGTAGATAAGCCACAATGAGTCGAGGGTGAGGATTAGCCTCACATACAACCTGCACAAGTGCAGCCAACAGGGTAGCTAGATGCTAGAGACGTACTGATAGCATAGCTCTAAGGTCAGGTTCAGATCTTGATAGGGGAGAGAGATCAGGTCAAGACTGAGAGAGACTAGGCCAGGGCTAAGAAATACCAGGCCATTTTGCAGAGGCAGGCCGCAGAGCTACAGGAAACCGCAGAGATGGGCTAGCGACAGCAGTTGGAGAGCATGGGAGCCTCCTCCTCTCAAAAGATCGTTTCCATCTAGTCTTACAAGGAGGTCATCTGGGAGGCAGATTATTACCACATGCACTATCATCAGACCGTACCTAGGGAAAAGTGGGCCCCAGACTACTCACAGCGGACCTCCCACAGACTAGCAAAGGGTCACGATAATAAGGGTGAAGGTAGTAGATAGGATGGGTAGATCTTTTTTTTATCGAGATGATATTTTTTGTGCCTTATGGGCTCCTTTTTGATAGCTCGATGGGCCTTTTTGTACTTATTGACACACATGTACAGTGATCTGATTATTTTGTACTATGACAGATACTTCATGATGATATATATGAGATGATGATTTTGATATGATGTTATGTGTACCATTTATTTATGCACTTATGGATGATTCTATTTCTATATGCTATGCAATGATGTTATGATGTGAGGATGGATGTGTATATGGATGCATTTCTTTCTAATGATGTATGAATTATGGATAGATCTTATATTATGTTGTTTATTTGTGATATACAAATGGATTTATATGATATGTGATGTGAATGGATGATGATGTACATTTATAATCTATATATGATGATCTATTTATGTTGATACAAATGATATGTGATATGAAATGTAATATGTAAAATGATATGGCGATGATCTATGGTGTATACGTGAAATGATATATGAACCATGCTTATAAAAATGATTATGGATGGATGTATGCTTTGCATGTAATGGATTCTTTTATGTTCCTTATTATGCTTAGAATGATGTGGAATGATTTATGCAAATGATTGTGATGTTATTTATGAGGTGTTCTATATAATATGGATGAATAATGGATGATATAATGCGGTGTAAATGTAATGGTCGTGTTTTATATGGTATGTATTGATCATGCAAATCAGATGGTTTTAAGATGCTTAGAATAACAAATATATTATCCTAAACATGTAATGTATGTGATGCATTTAATGTGATGTGATGTAATATATGAAATGATATGTTAATGCAAAGTGGTATGATGATGTTTAATGCAAAATGAACGTAATGTGGGAGATGACTTTATAATATTTATGTGATGTGAATATGCAATGGATTATATATAATGCTTGTGTACCTATTATGTTTGCTTATGCAGTAGGTGGTAATGTGAAATGATTATGAAATGTTTATGCAAATGAATGTTATGCGATGGTTTATGTGATAAATGCAATGTGATGGAAAAAATGGATGCAATGTAATGAAAAAGGGATGTGTTTATCTATGCTTATAATAAAATGTTTATATGATGATGGAAATGCAATGCATATGTTTTCTATATGATAAGTTTATGCAATATGCTAATGATTTGTGGATGCAGGATCAATGACGATGATAAAGATGATGAGAACTATCATAATACCTTGTTAGTGTGATGAGCAAGAAGGAATGAAAGAGAAGAAGTCATTTCAACAAGACACAAGATGATGAACATGCAGATGATGATGACTACTTTCCGAGGAGTTGGGATTTTCAAAGGGCCAATTTACTTATGTTTGATAACACATGTGGTACAATGCATCAAGGTATAGAGCACCAGGATGATGTTGTACCTAGTGTGATGGACTTTGACTTGACAATCAGATAGGAGTATCCTTGTTCACACCTAACATACAGAAACCTTGCTAGGATGCACTTTAGAAGTTTCAAATACCTCAAAACAAAACACGAAAAGGTATAACCTATCAATGCAATAGTCAACAAGTTGCCCAAAACACCCTCCATACATAACTAACAAAGCAAGTATTCGCCAAGTTATATTACAAGAACATCCAAAAAGCACAACAAACAAAAGATAATGATCGTTGCCCCATTCCTATCTCTTTGAATCCTTCATTTGAATATCATCAAGAGATCCTTGGGATGAACACAATAAGATAAGTCAAAAGACACAGATAAAGTAAACAAACAAATTGATGTTCTTCAATACCGCTAACCAAAAAGAAATGTGATTTTAAGGATAAGAACTGAAACTATTGCCAAAAGATAATGCCCATTGTAGGAAGGATACATCCTAGGACATGTTAGTGGATGGCGGCACATCATTTCATTTTATCCCAAGTGTTCTTTTAAATGATTGATATGGAACCAATTGGATGATGGGTTATCGACACAAAGAGTTGACCAACATGCTTACATACTGACTTAGACCCGAGACTTGATGCTTTGAGTTTTCACTTTTCACCTGCTAGACTTGTTTCTGCTTGTTTCACCAAAGGTTGAGGATGGTGATTGTTTATTATGAGTGATGTTATTGCAGGTGCAAGCAAGATGAGACAGATGGATTTTTTTCAAATATTTGGATGTTTTTGGAGTTTTGTGATCTTTTGAGGATGTTTTTGGTATTTTTGGGATTTTGCAAATGTTTTGGGGTTTTCTGTGATTTTGACCAAGAGACTAACCTAAGGAGCTATTCTAGGGGCCTCGGGGGCTGATCAATAGATTAGCCTTGCCTACATTATACATGTAGAGACCATGTAGTTCAACTGATGACTTGACTAATTTATAGATGACGATATACATGATGAAATGTCAGTTTATTATGAAAAACTCCTAAAGGAATGACCTAAGTGTCTTGGGGGATGATCAAAGATCAACCTTTCCTACATTCAAGGCTTAGAGACCCATAGTTCGACAAGAGGACTTTGTTTTTGACTAACTTTTGACCTATTTTTTGGATTTTGATATGTTTTGAATGTTTTTGGATTTTTGGTGATTTTTTCGATGTTTTTTGATTTTTTGATGTTTTCATGTTTTTGGATTTTCTAATGTTTTGACATTAAGAATATACAGGAATCTGATCTAATGAGAACATGCCCCCAACGTGATGCAATAGACTACTCTGATAAAGGTAGGACAAACTAACCTTGAGGATGGGTTGAGTAGTACTAGGAGGGATCATGATACAAAAACATGACTAAGCTATGATGCAGATATGGGTGGATGAGTCATGGATGGAGATCTAAATGTAATGGATGATGGAAACGTAATGGATGGATGATGCAGAACAAGCCATAAAGATCCTGGTGGATGGAAAGTGCTTATTTACACAAGGTGCCTATTTTCCAGGTTTTCACAAGGATACCTACACAAAGTGCCATCGAAGTGGTTTTCACTAGAGGACGATTTTTCTCTTTACTATTTTCAATCCTTTTTCTAATATTTTTGTTTTCACCAAGATGCCTATTTTCCAGGTTTTCGCCAAAGTAACCATTTTTTAAGGACATGTTCTAATTCTTTTGATTTTTTGGTTCTATACCTTGAAAGATTAGGCATAATTTTTTTTGAGATGAGAGCCATTCATGGGCTCTTGCAGAGGTTCCCCTTGGGTTTTGATAATTGATATGCCCTTGACTTATAACTTGTTGTGATAACGAATGGTCCCAACCAATTGGGTTCAAATTTTCTTTTGTTGCTTGGGTTTGGGACATTCTTCTGATTCTCCTTTAATACCAGTTCTTTGACTTGGAAAGTCTTGTTTCTAATTTTCTTGTTATAGCTCCTCTTGAGTCTATTTTGGTAGACTTGCAAATGATTTAAAGTGTCTATACACCACTCATCTAGTAGGTCCAGGTCATTTAGTCTTGATACTCGATACTCTTCATCCGTGATGAGGTTTTGCAGTGATATCCTAAGTGAAGGGAGTTCGATCTCAATGGGGAATACTGATTCAAATCTATAGACTAGGGAGAAAGGAGTGGCACCGGTGGGTGTGCAGATTCTGGTTCGGTAGGCCCAAAGGGCAAGATTAAGCTACAAATGCCAGTCACGACCTGCTTCATTGACTATTTTCTTGAGGATTTTCAAAATGGTTTTATTAGTGGCTTCTGCTTGGCCATTGCCTTGGGGATAGTATGGGGTGGAGAAGCGATGTTGGATTTTAAAATTTTCACATAAATCATGGACATCCTGATTTTTGAATGGTGTCCCATTATCTGAGATAATGGCTTGTGGGACACCGTAGCGGCAAATGAGATAGTTCAGGATGAACATTGATATTTGCTTCCTGATTATATACATCATGGGTATGGCTTCCACCCACTTAGTAAAGTACTTTGTTGTAGTTATGATGAACATGTGGCCCTTAGATGAAGTGGGCATGATTTTTCCAATGAGATCGAGTCCCCACTATGGAAAGGGCCATGGTGTGATGATGGGATGAATTCCTTGAGCTGGAGCATGGATGAGGTCCCCATGCTGCTAACATTGTAGACACCTTTTGATGTATTCATGTGTCTCTCTTTCCATTGTAGGACAATAATACCCCATCCTCAATAGTTTTTTGGCTATGGTCATTCCACTCGAGTGTGAACCACAGATACCGTTATGTACCTTAGTTAGAGAGGTCAATGCCTCCTTAGTGTTTAAGCAGCATAGTAAGGTTCCTTCTATACTCCTACGATATAGGGTATCTCCTAGGATGACGAATCGGGATGCCTTTTTTACAAAGGTTCATCTTACGGTTGAGGGTAAGTCGGCAGGTATGACACCTATTCGAAGGTATGTATAATTTTTTTGGTAGCAAGGATCATCAGGACCAATGATTTCGCACAAAAATTTTGATTCTAGTACTTTGAATGTTGGCATGAGAATCTGCTCTATCAGGAATTCATATTTTGGAACATTGTGGGGGATGTCCAGTAGGGATCCAATTGTTGCCATGGCGTTTGTTGCTCTATTGTTGGCTCTGGGTATCTGCTCAAATGTGATTTCGATGAAGGATTCTTTGAGAGTCTCCACCAATTTCTTGTATGGAGTGAGCTTGTTGTCTTTAGTTTGGTATTCATCATTCACTTGGCTTATTATTATTTGAGAGTCTCTGTATACTATGAGAGCTATAATGTTCCACTGCACTGCTATTCTAAGACCTATGGTTAAAGCCTCGTATTCTGCAATGTTTTTGGTGCATGGAAATGCCAATTTATAGGACCTTGGTATGCAGTCCCCTTGTGGGGTGATAAAGAAGATGTCGGCTCCTGATCCATCCTGCGTGTATGAGCCATCAAAGTAGAGTTTCCAATGGTCGACTATTTTGAGATTAAAAATAGATTCATCTGGAAACTCTGAGATAAGAGGATTCTCTGAATAGATTAGTGCTTCTGCAAGCTGATCTGCAATGACTTGGCCTTTGACTTCTTTTCGCTCCACATATTCAATGTCATATTCTGATAGTATCATCACCCATTTGGCCATTCTTCCAGTAAGCATTGATTTTGACAGTAAATACTTGAGAGGGTTGATTTTGGCGATGAGTTTTATTTTGTGTGCCAACATGTAATGTCTGAATTTATGTGATGCAAACACTACTGCTAGGCATACTTTCTCTATGAATGAGTAGTTTAGCTCATGCAAAACCATTTTTTTGTTGATGTAATAGATGGCCCTTTTTGTTCCATTTTCATCATGTTGAGCTAGGAGAGCTCCAAGGGCTACTATTGTTCCTGATACGTAGAGAATTAATGGTTTTCTTGGGATTGGTGGCATTAGGACTAGTGGTGTATGTAAATATTCTTTAATTTTATTGAAGGCTTATTCATACTTGTTATCCCATTTGTACGCTACTCCCTTGTGGAGTAGGTGAGAGTATGGGTTTTGTTTGTCTGCCAGCTGTGCTATGAACCTACGAATGGATTGAGATTTTCTTTGGAGACCTCTCAATTGCTTTAATTGTTTGGGTGCCTCCATCTCAAGGATTTCTTTTACTTTTTTTGGATCTACCTCAATACCTCTCATTGATACTATATATCCTAGCAATTTTCCTAATTGTATGCCGAAGACACACTTCTTTGGGTTTAATCTAACCTTGTACTCCTCTAGCCTGTCAAAAAATGGCACTTAGGGTTGCTATGTGATCCTTTCTCCTTTTGGATTTGGCTAGAATGTCATCAACATAATCTTTGACCGTTTTGTGAATCATTTCATGGAAGATTAATGTCATGGCCCTTTGGTATGTTGATCTTGCATTTTTTAAGCCAAATGGCATCATGTTCCATCAATAAGTCCCCAATGGACAAGTGAAGGCCTTTTTGTGTTGGTCTTCTTTAGCAATAATTATCTGGTTATAACTTGAGAAACCATCCATCAAGGAAAACATTTCATTTCCTATCGTCATGTCTACGATCATGTCAATATTGGGCAATAGGAAATCATCTTTCGAACATGCTTTATTCGAGTCCCTAAAGTCTGTGCAGATTCTGATGCCCCCATCAGGTTTTGAGATGGGCAGAAAGTTTGACACCCATTCTAGATAATCTATCGGTTGAATGAATCCTGCATCTAATAGCTTTTTTAATTCCATTTTAACTAGTAGGCTGATTTGAGGGTGCATTTTTCTGAGCTTTTGTTTAACAGGCTTTGCTTCTGGGTATACAGCTAAGTGGTGAACCATGATTTCTAGATCAAGCCCTGGCATGTCAGCATAGCTCCATGCAAAGTTTATCTCTCTTAGGAAGGCTGCTAGGAGCTCTTTTTCTTTTGATAGTAATGATTCCACATAGAATGTGATGTGTGGGGTTTCCTCTATTCCTAGATTGACCAGATGTCATTTTTCTGCTAGGACTATTGATCTTTCTTGATGAAGAGCTCTGAAAGGAAGATTGAATCCCCCATCCTCAAGCACCTTAGAGAGGTTTTCACCATTGGATGCATCCTTTCTTTTTACTTTTTTCTAGCTGGAGAGTGCCACGGTGTGGTTTTCACTCAAGGACTTAGGTATTATTCTTAATTTCTCACTTTTGCGAATAAGGGATTTAATCATTTCCCCATAATAGGCATGTGTATCTAGCTCAATTATGAACCCTACTTTGTGATCCCCATATGGAATGTTATCCTATAGTCCCATGAATTCTGAGAGCACCTCATCATTTTCGAATGTATCAAGAACTGGTGGTCCTCGTTGGTCGTAGTCGATGAGTTGGGGGTATGCTAGGTGGATTTCATGATTTTGATGGTCTGATTCAAAGGATAAGGTTCTAATCATGAAAAGAGTGGTATCCTCAAATAGCCTAGGTAATTTGGTCATGGGATCCTCATCATCACTACTACTACAGACGTCAGTTATATCAAATGTGAAGTTATCTATGATGCGACCTGTAGATACTAGTAAGCACAGTTCAGCTGTGGTTTGTTGAGGAGGATTTTTTTCCTTTCTAATTGGAGGACCTCAGCCACGTATGGTTATACTCAGAGGGGTACATCCAAGGCCAAGAATTCTCATTCGCATCTTCAGAATGATAGGTATTATAATCCCATTATCATTTTTTCCAACTCTTTCATTTATGTCATAGCCCATTGCGAGCATCATTTGCAAACCCTTGCTTTTGCCATCCATTGGTAAATCAGCTATTGGTCTCTCATCTTGGTATAGCATATGGGATGGATCTACCATGATAACCTCTTGACGGAGATCTCCCCAACTTGTAAAGTTGGGATAGTCTTCAGGAGACGTTTGAGATGTGGAGGCTTCATTTTCTTGTGGACATCCCCGTGATCTAGGAGATTGGGGTAACTCTCCTACCACAAAAGAATTTTTAGGGATCATGTAGTTTCCACACCCATTATCCTGGATGATGACCTTAATGTCAGAGATGGTAGGAATGGCTGAAGTGGCAGGTGTCTCTGTCACAGAAGTGGAAGTGAGAGTGGTGGGATCAATGTATGGTGTAGATGGGCTATCATCATTTTTTGGTACTTGGGGGATTTTATAGTACTTTGCCTCAAGTATTTTGTAGTAGGATAATGGTTCGAGATCTCCATGGACAGTAACTTCTTGTCCTTCATGTGTGAATTTGACACATTGATGGAAAGTTGATGCTTCTACTTGCATTGCATGAATCCATGGACATCTTAGGAGGATGTTATATGACAAGTCAAGATCCAGGACCTAACAAGTCATTTACATGATGGATGGCCCTACTTGAATAGGGATTTTTATTGTGCCCTGAGACACTCTTTCTTGATCATCATATGCTCTTATTGTGATACCCTTTCCTTTGTCAATGGAATCCTCTGATATTTTTAATTGTTTGATGAGCTTGAGAGAACAAATATTCAAGCCCACCCCTCCATCCACCAAGTCCCTTTTGACTTTGCTTTTTTGTACTAGGACTACTAAGTGGATTGCATGGTTATGAGATGGTTGGGCAGGAAAATATTAGTCAGAGAATGTGAGGAGATTTGGCGTAATGATATTTCTAACCATAGCTTGGAATTGTTTTGCATTAAGATCTACGGGGAAAATGGATGAAGCCAATGCTTCCTCAAGGATTTTCTTATGGGCAGATGAGATTTTTAGTAGCTCCATGATGGATATTTGTGCTAGTGTTCTTTTGAGCTGATCAAGGACGTTATATCCATTGGGGATAGATCTAGGTATAGGGACTTTGTTTGGCTGGGATGATCTTGAGATGGTAACTTTGCTACCTCTTGTGGTGACTCCATAATCAGCATGGGCTCCTTTGATGGTGATGGTAGCATAGTAGTCATCCAAGGATGCAGCGACTTGGTCATACACATGATTTACATTCTTGAAGGTTTCTTTCCCCTTATCCATGTTATTATTCCCTTTATTTCCATGGCTAGGCATCAGATTCGTGTATATCTTAAGGTTTTGGATTCCTATTGGTTGTTCCACGTTTATAATTCTTTGATCGATGAGATCTTGAATTATATTTTTTAGCCTCATACAATTATTTGTGGCATGCCCTTTAATTTTATGGAAATCACAAAGTTGATTCTCATTATACCAAGGAGGTTTCACATCCGGTTCCTAGTAGTTCTCATAGGTGGGCGCCTTGATGAGTTTTTCATTTATCATCTTCTTCATGATGACCTCAAGTGTTTCCCCAAGAGTAGTGTGCTTTTGCTTGGGGTAATTCTTGTTCCGTTGGGGTGGTCCCCTTTGGTCATTGAAATTGTGAATTGCTTGATTGTTGTTTGGTTGTTGTGTTGCTTGATGATTGTTTTGGTGTTGGATTTGGATTTGTGGTGCGGGTGTATTTTGGCGAGGGGCACTGATGACCACTTTGGCATCAACGACACCATCATTGGTAAAAAAAATTCTTCTTTCCCATGTGCAAGGTTTTTCGTTGTAATTGGTGGGTGGGCGGTTTTTTTTGTTCAAGGTATGAAGTTGATCCCGCAGGTTGTGTCATAAGGGCTCATTCAATGCTGAGTGCCTTGGAGATAAACTGGTCATATGTGGTGATCCCTTGTACATTGAGATGAAATGCCAAGAGGTCGTCAAGGTTGGATATGATGGTACAAACTTGTTGTTCCTCAGGCATGGTCCATTTACTCTGATTGGCCTTGGATTGCTATCATTGTAGGAATGAAGAGAATGATTCATTCTTACCTTGTTTCATAGCTGAGAGTTCTTCTAGACTGACATCCATTGAGATATTGCATGCATAGTTTTTAATGAATGCATCTATAATTTCTTGGAATGTTTTAATGTCTGTAGGTAGGCCAGAGAACCATTCCGTAGCATGGCTAGCCAAACTCCTAGGAAATAGTTGCATCAGATAGGTATTGTCGTATGTGACTTCCATGCAATGAACTTGGAATTCCCTGATGTGATCCTCAGGGTTTCCCATCCTATGATATTTTTCAAACTTTAGGATCTCAAATCGCTTTGGGAATGGTTTCATCACAAGGTTCCTATCAAATGGATAGGGACACAAGTTACTTGGTGTTTTTGTGGTTCACCCTAATTGAAGATCGAGCACTTGTTGCGAGAGCAACTTGATTTGTGTCGTTACATTGTATTACGGATCAGGGGGTGGGATGAAATTGTTCTGGGGTGTTTCAATTGTGGTTTGGATGGGTGGGTTGGTTGGTGTGTTATTTGATGGTATTTACACATTTTTTCGAGCTAGGTATGCTTGCACTTGTTGCTATATAAATAATGTTTTTTGTTGTTCTTGTTGTTGTTGCGCTAAGATTGCCTGTTGCTGAGCCTGTTGTTGTTGGGCTACCAATTGGGTTGCTTCTTGCTGCTCTTAATATTGTTTTATTTATTTTTGATATGCTTGTAGTTGTGTTGCTTGTTTTTGTGCAAGAAAATGTGCTTGTGCTTGGGCTTGTTATGCTTGATATTGGGCGTGTGCCTGAGCTTGAGCTTGGGCTTGTACTTGTGCTTGTGTTGCTTCTTGTTGCAATAGGATTTGGACTTTAGTAGCCTTTTGTGTTTGTAATGCGGCTTGGGCCACTTGAGCAGCTTGAGTGGCTTATTGTTGTTGTTGTTGCAATAAGGCTTGGGCTTGTGTGGCCTGTTGCGCTTGTGTAATTTGGGCAGCTTGAGCATCTTGCGCTGCTTGTGTGGCTTGTTGGGAAGCTAGTTGCACAGCTTATTAAGCAACTATTTGTGCAGATTTTTTCATTTGCACTTGTAGGAATACCTTTTGATAAGCAGCTTGGTGAGTGGCTTGCAATTCCATGATGTATTGGTTTGATAAATTGGAGTTTGGTGGTGGTGGGGGTGGTGGTGGATTCAGAATCATTTTTGTGGTGGTGGTGAGTGATGATGTCATGTTAGTGGTTTGAGTGGTGGATGGTACGATTGATGTGGTTGGTCCTTGAGAGCCCATGCTTTGAGATGTTAGGGTGGTCGTTGATGATGTTGTGATTGCTTGTGTAGTTGTCATTTGTTGTTGCAATATCGATGACAAGTTTTGAGAGTTTGGCCTGATGCTTTGATTGGTGTTTGGAATGTTGGTTTGATTGATATTTGGTAAAGGTGGGATTCCCAAGCCAAGTAGAGGTGTGGATAATGGTGGTAATGATGGAAGAGGTGAAAATGTGAGGGGTGTGAGTTCTTGAGAAAATTATGTGGTGTCAAAAATTCCCACAGGTCCGAACATGTCACATTCTTCTTGTGAATTTGTGAGGAGAGAGGTTTGGGGTGTTGCACAGAAGGATGATGATGACGGATCATTAGGATTATGGAAAGTGAGAGGGGCATCCTTATGTAATGGATTTTGGTGTATGTTTTTGATAGGGAGAGGGGTTGGAGAAATCAATCACAGATTCCTACACTAGGTCTTGCTTGCAAGACCTTCTTGGTGTTCTTCTTCACCTCCTTGACCTATAAGCCCCTTCACATATTTAGGTGCCCCTAGTTCTCCTGGCCAACCCCACTTCCATCACCATGCAAACAACCAAGTCAAACTTGGTGCACTGTCTCCAACTCTCCCTTAGCCATTAATCTACCCTAAAGGCTAATCCAACTTCATCACCTAGTAAGGTCTTTGCAGGGGTGTAGAGGTGTCTCTAACAGCTTCAATACCTTCTTCTTAGGGTTCTTGTAGGTTCATCTTACTCCACTTCCATATCACTTTCTTCAAACCCTCATTTAGGGTTGGAAAGGGCTACTAGCCCTAGAGCCCCAATTAGGTCTCTAGCTCCAAGAAAATAGGTCAGACCTTGTAAGTTTTCCAAAGAGCTTAGGATCTTTCCTTAGGTTACTTGGTCCAAATGTCCACCTCTCACATATTTTTGGGGTCTTGGACCTTCACTGTCCGTACATAGGCGTAACCCTCATTTAACCAAAGTTTAGGGCTTTTCAAGCCATTTCTCTAACCGCACAACAAACAGTTAGCTTGTTCAACCCCCAAAAGGTCTAATGAAGCCTCCTCCTTCTTGAAACATATTTGAAAGGCATTTATCTACCTCTCCACACCGTGCTTTGATAGGAAAAGGAGACCTCTGCAAACTAAGTGCTTAGCACTAGCTATCTTTCCTAGCCGGGCACTGTCAAACTCACCTAGGAGAAGACTTTTTCTTTCATCCCTTCACTCCTACAGACTCCTAACCCTAACCTATTTATAGACATGGGCCTAGGGACAATTCTCAAGAGGTTGTATGTTATGTACAGTGGGAATGTGACCTAAACCCCCATTTCCTATTTACAAACTCAGCAAAACAACTAATGCAAAGAAGTAACTATCTACTTTAATGTTTGAAACATAACAAGAAAACTAAATGGCTACCACAAAAGGCTTAATCAATCATTACTTTGCATCCTACAATTAAATTATTAACCTGTTCAATCCATTAGAGCACTCTTTTGAGACAAAACTAGAAATTCACATAAAACACCACTATTTTTCTTCACCTTCACAAAATCCCACTACATTACCAATGCAACCAACCCTCAATTCAGTTCGAGGCATGTCTTAAATAGATTGTAAAAATAGTTAGACTCCTTTAGTCGGTCATGTAAGACATCAAATGGCAAAGTTGTAAAATGCACTGTGTTTTCCAACTTTTGCCAAGTCTTAAGAAACTAAGTAAACATGAGTTTTTTTTATAAATTCATACTCCCTCTCCACTCATTAACCTATTGTTCACTATAGAATTAGGACATATTCAAAAACCTCTAATTCAAACTAGTTGGTCAACATGACCTCAAAATAACACAACAAGGAAAAACTCCATTCTAGACTGCTTAAATTCCTAGTGTTTTCTAGGTGCTCCTGCACCATTCTCCCTCTCTCAGCCCAAACACTAAGGAATGGAAGGAGAGATCAATGACAGGTCAATACAAAACTTCTTGAACTGATCTTCTTGTACCCATGTGGATTCTTATTCATGCTTGTTCTTCCACTTGGTAAGATGCTCCATATACACCTTATGCCTTGTAGATTTCTTCACCCTTGAATCCAAGATTCTTTCTGCCTGAAGCTTGTCTGGAGTAGGTAAGGCTATGTTGCTTACATCTTTGAAGATCTCCTACTTTCCTGATTTGAGTTACTGACTATTCCCTTGTATCTGATTGGATCAAGTACATTGAATACTAGTGAAATTCCTTAATCTGCAGGTAACTCCACCTTGTATGCATTTTTCCCATACTTGGCTATCACCTTGCATGGTCCCACTCTTTTCATCTGCAATTTGGTTGATGTACCCTTCTATAACCTGGATTTGTTGAGGTGAACCATGACATAATCTCCTACTATAAATTGTAAAGCTTTTCTTGACAGATCTACCTTATCCTTCAACTTTTGTGTAGCTTCAGTGACTGTCTTCTTTACCTGCTCCTGAATCTCTTTCATGGTCTGACTGAAGTCTTCTACATGTAAACTTCTATGATCCATAGCTCTAAGATATATGAGCTCACATATTCCTCTTGGGTGCATCCCATACACTATTTCAAAAGGACTCTTCCCTGTAGTTTTGTTCACACTGTCATTGTATGCGTACTCATCCTGTGAGATAACCATGTCCCATGTCTGTCCATATTCTTTAGTGAAGCACATAAGAAGATTACCTAACACTCTATTAACCACCTCTATTTTCCCATCGGTCTGAGGATGGTAGGTTGATCCAAAAGATAGGTTGGTACCTAATCTACTCCATAGAGTATTCCAAAAATGAATCATTTTGCTAAATCTATCTACCACTACATAAGCACTATCACAGCCTACCTTGGTCTTAGGGAGTCCTACCACAAAATCCATGCTCACACACTCCCATGGTCTATTAGGAATGGGTAGGGGTTTATATAAACCAGCATTACTAGCTCCTCCCTTAGCTTTCATACACACCACACATTGCTCCACATATTTTCTGACATCTCTTGCCAACTTAGGCCAATAGTAGAACCTTTGCACTAGTTCCAATGTCTTGTTGATGCCAAAATGTCCACTAAGACTGCCATTATGCTTCTCTTGAATGAGGTTTTCTCTCATTGATCCTCTTGGAAAACAGAACTGATTTCCTTTGAACAACAAACCACTTTGCAAAGTATACTCAAAATATTGGCTATGAAAATGATTCTCAAAATCTAAACATACCTTGTAGGCCTCTGAAAAGTCTTCATCTTCCCCATAGAGATCCTTGAAACTCTCTATGCTAATTCTCTTGATCTATATCTCTTGCACTGTCAACAATATCTTGCTTAGTGCATCTACCACCTTGTTCAACTGTCCCTTCTTGTGCTTGATGGTGAAAGTGAAAGCTTGAAGATACTCCATCCATTTAAAATGTCTATTACTCAGCTTCTCTTGAGTGTTGATATAGCTAAGTGCTTGATTGTCAGTAAACACCACAAACTCTTTGGGTAGGAGATAATGCCTCCACTTCCTAAGTGAATGCACTAAAGCATACAGTTCTAGGTCATAGGTAGAGTACTTTTGTTTAGCTTCATTAAGCTTTTCACTAAAGAAAGCTATAAGCCTACCTTCTTGGCTGAGTACCCCTCCTACTACAACTCCACTAGCGTCACATTCCACAGTGAACAACTTGTCAAAGCTAGGTAACAAGAGAATAGGTTGAGTTGCCACTTCTTGTTTTAGTTTCTCAAACCCTTTTCTCAGCTTCTTGAGTCCACTTAAACTTAGTTTTTAAACCACCTCTTATTGTATCTAGGACTGGTGCATAGATACAACTAAGGTTCCTTATGAATTTCCTATAAAATTGAGCCAAACCATGGAAACTTCTTACCTCACTCCCTATGGTTGGTGTAGGCCAATTTAGGATAGCTTCCACCTTGCTTGGATCCATCTTCAATGATCCTTTGGACACTACAAAACCCAAATACACAAGCTCTTGGTTAAAGAACTCACACTTCTCTAGATTGATTGCCAACTTCTCCTCTTGCAACCTTCTAATAACCAACTCCACATGTTTTAAATGCTCTTATGTTGTCTTGTTGAATATGAGGATGTCATCAAGGTATACCACTACAAATATCCCTGTAAAGTCTTTAAGCACTTCATTCATGAGCTTCATGAATGTGCTAGGGGCATTAGAGAGGCCAAATGGCATCACTCTCCACTCATACAGCCCATCATTTGTCTTAAAGGTTGTTTTCCACTCATCTCCATCCTTGATTCTGATTTGATGGTATCCACTTTTGAGATCCAACTTGGTGAAGTACTGAGCTCCTCCAAGACAATCCATTAAATCTTCAATCCTAGGGATAGGGAATCTATATCTTATTGTAATTTTGTTTATAACTCTAGAGTCAGTACAAAGTCTCCACTTACCACCTTTCTTTGTTGCTAAGACCACTGGTACTGCACATGGGATGATGCTCTTCCTAATCAATCTATGATCTAACAACTCCTACACTTGCCTAGCTACTTCTAGGTTTTGATCAAGTGTAAGCTTATAAGCTGGTTTGTTTGGTAATGAAGCCCCTGGTATGAAGTCAATTTGATGACTAATGGATCTACTTGGAGGTAAAGTTGCAGGTGTCCCATCACTACCTATGCTCTTGTACCTTTCAAGTAACTTTTGGACTACTTCTGGTAGGACTGTTTTCTCAGTCTTATCTTCCTCTTTGGATTGTATCATGATCACATATCCTTCACCTCCTTGATGTAGGTTGTTAATGAACTCTTTGCCACTATTCAATAAGACACTAGGGGTCCTTGACTGTCCTTCTTCCTCTTCTGACAGTGAATGCAACTTAAATGTCTTCCCATCCTTCTTGAAAGAAATGGTGTTCTCTTTTCCATCATACATGACACTTCTGTCATACTGCCATGGTTTTCCCAATAGAATATGGCATGAATCCATGGGTAAAACATCACAAACCAACTTGTCTTTGTATCCTCCAATGAAGAGCTCCACCATTGTCTGCTCATTGACAAGAACACTCTGTCCTTTATTTAGCCATGTGACCTTGTAGAGGTTAGTGTGGGGTACCTTCTCCAATTTCAGCTTTCTTACTGCCTCCTCTGAGATAATATTGTCTGTTGAACCTGAATCTACTATGACCTTGCATACTTTACCAAGTATCTTGCACCTTAATCTAAATAGAGGTCTCCTTTGTTTTGGTTCTTCCTTGACCGGTTGTCTGATCAAAACTCTACTAAACATCAGATTCTCCCCCACTTCTAATTCAATGTGACTAACCTCTGGTGATTTGACACTCATATTTTCCTCTTGTGCATATGCCACTCTCTTCTCAGTGCTTGATGAGGATGCTTTCTTCGGGCACCTATAAGTAGGATGACCTACTTGACCACAATTATAACACTTCATATTGGAAAAGTATGAACTACTTATGCCTGCTCCTCTTCCTCTGTTTGAACCTCCTTAAGGTCCTCTACCTTTGTTATATCCTCCTCTAGAAGATGTTTCACCTCCATGCTCTGTGAGTTTAGACTCTCCTTGGTTTCTTTGTTCAGTCCCTCTACCTTGGTATCCACCTCTATGTCCTCTTTGATCCCTGCCTTTGCCTCTGCCTTTAGAAGCATGTTCTTGTTTCCTCTTGCTTCTTTCCTCAATCTTTATAGCCAACTGATAGCATTGGTGCACTGTCTTGGGACTTAGAAGAGTCATCTCCTCTTGAATGTTCCACTTCAATCCGTTAAGGTATCTAGCCACCTTGTGACTCTCATCCTCTATCACATTAGACCTCATACAAAGTTTTTGAAACTCCTTAGTTTAAGTGTTCACATTATGGTCTCTTTGTCTCAAGCTTTGTATTTTCTTGTGTAACTGAATCTCATAATCATCTAGCATGTATGCTTCCCTCACTTTGGCAACCATTCCTTTCCAAGTTGAAATAGGTTGCTTGCCTTCCTTTTCACTCTATGTCTGAATGAATTTCCACCATGTCAAGGCAGATCCTCTTAGTCTCTATTTGGCCACCTTTACCTTTTGTGCTTCAGTGACTCCATCACATTCAAAATGGTTTTCCATTCCCTCTATCCAATCCATGACTAGATCAGCTTCCATTTTTCCACTAAATAGTGGTATGCCTTCAAGAAAGGCTCTTCTTTCAAAACAGGGTCAAGTTCAGGGGTCTTGTCTTCCTCTGCAACCTCTTCTTCCTTTGGTACCCTTCCTTCAAATTGCACGCTCCTCACTGCTTGTTCAAGTTGGGCTATTCTTTCAGTCAATAGTCTATTTTATTCCTCCTGCTCTTCAACCATCTTGGCCAATTCTGCATTTGTCACCATGATGGAAGAACCACTAGACTCAATCTCAGACATAAAATATTCTTCCCAAATCTTTTGCTTGCTCTGATACCAATCTGATAGGGAGAGGGGTTGGAGGAATCAATCTCAGATTCCTACACTAGGTCTTGCTTGCAAGACCTTCTTGGTGTTCTTCTTCACCTCCTTGACCTATAGGCCCCTTCACATATTTAGGTGCCCCTAGTTCTCCTAGCCAACCCCACTTCCATCACCATGCAAACAACCAAGTCAAACTTGGTGCACTGTCTCCAACTCTCCCTTAGCCCTTAATCTACCCTAAACTCTAATCCAACCTCATCACCTAGTAAGGTCTTTGCAGGGGTGTAGAGGTGTCTCTAATAGCTTCAATACCTTCTTCTTAGGGTTCTTGTAGGTTCATCTTACTCCACTTCCATATTGCTTTCTTCAAACCCTCATTTAGGGTTGGAAAGGGCTACTAGCCCTAGAGCCCCAATTAGGTCTGTAGCTCCGAGAAAATAGGTCAGACCTTGTAAGTTTTCCAAAGAGCTTAGGATCTTTCCTTAGGTTACCTGGTCCAAATGTCCACCTCTCACATATTTTTGGGGTCTTGGACCTTCACTGTCCGTACACAGGCGTAACCCTCATTTAGCCAAAGTTTAGGGCTTTTCAAGCCATTTCTCTGACCGCACAGCAAAAAGTCAGCTTGTTCAACCCCCAAAAGGTCTAATGAAGCCTCCTCCTTCTTGAAACATATTTGCAAGGCATTTATCTACCTCTCCACACTATGCTTTGATAGGAAAAGGACACCCCTGCAAACCAAGTGCTTAGCACTAGCTATCTTTCCTAGTCGGGCACTGTCAAACTCGCCCAGGAGAAGACTTTTTCTTTCATCCCTTCACTCCTATAGACTCCTAACCCTAACCTATTTACAGACATGGTCCTAGGCACAATTCCCAAGAGGTTGTATGTTATGTACAATGGGAATGTGACCTAAACCCCCATTTCCTATTTACAAACTTAGCAAAACAACTAATGCAAAGAAGTAACTATCTACTTTAATGCTTGAAATAGAACAAGAATACTAAATGGCTACCACACAAGGCTTAATCAATCATTGCTTTGCATCCTACAATTAAATTATTAACCTGTTCAATCCATTAGAGCACTCTTTTGAGACAAAACCAGAAATTCACATAAAACACCACTGTTTTTCTTCACCTTCACAAAATCCCACTACATTACGAATGCAACAAACCCTCAATTCAAGTTGAGGCATGTCTTAAATAGATTGTAAAAATAGTTAGACTCCTTTAGTCGGTCATGTAAGACATCAAATGGCAAAGTGGTAAAACACCTTGTGTTTTCCAACTTTTGCCAAGTCTTTGAAGTCTTAAGAAACTAAGTAAACATGAGTTTTTTTTATAAATTCATACACCCTCTCCACTCATTAATCTATTGGTCACTACATAATTAGGACACATTCAAAAACCTCTAATTCAAACTAGTTGGTCAACATGACCTCAAAATAACACAAGGCAAAACTTCATTCTAGACTGCTTAAATTCCTAGTGTTTTCTAGGTGCTCCCGCACCAGTTTTGTTCCAAAATGGTCTTTGCATCCAAGTCTTGATTGTTGACAAGGGGGTGTGTTTGAATATCATTAAGAAATGCATTTCCCTTATTGACATTAGGTTGAGTTGCATCAAAAGATGTTGTGATTTGCAGAATGTTTTGAGTGATGGTTTGGGATGGGGGTGTAGATGAGATGGGGAGTGTGGATGAAATTAGAGGCTTGATCTCCGAAGGTGGTTCCACTATAGAGCTCACGTCAAAATCATAAGGTAATTTGGCCCCTTTTTTTTCTAGTTTGAGCATGTATAGTGAAGGTTTAAGCCTCGTCATGATGTTGATGATCTTATGGTTTTCCGTATTTTGGAGCATTTCAGTTATTTCTTCATGTGACATCCCAAAGGTAAGATCTTCTTCTTGATTTTACTCTTGTGGATTTTCTGATGATGAGTTAGTCAAAGGATTGCTTAATTCGATGAGATTTATTTCAGCATTCGTCTGGCTTAGGTCACTTGAAGCAGGTGTTTCTTTATCAACTTCCATATTCTTCTTGTATTAAGATCTAGTTTGAACCATAAAACAAGGATCAATTTTTCAAGAATACGGGAGATGAATCTCTAGTTCTTTGGATTGATTTTATTTTAAGCACAAAATATAATTTTTTAGGATAGCTTGAGGATCAAAAGATGATATGATGATGATGCAAGAGATGGATGATGTGGATGTTTGATCTTTTGATAGATCTTGAGGGGTACACTATACTTTTAGGAATTTTGGATATGTTTTGGATTTTGATTTTTGGATTGTCCTTGACTTGATTTTTTTTTGGTTTTCTTTGATTGAACAAATAGACCCTAAGATGTTGGATGACTATCTAAGGGGTAAATTTTCTCAAAGGGTGATAATTTGAATATGTGTAGGAAGAAGGATGCAACTACCCACACCTATTCAAACAAGATGATAATTTAACCAAGCATATGAAGAAGGATGCATCTACATATACCTAGCTAAATAAGATGGTTTTATAATTTTGACTAAGAATATGCAAAAGGATGCATCTACACATACTTAGCCAAAGATGATTTGATAAAGATTTCAAGGATTTTGTCTCAAGGATTTGATGATTTTTATATTTTCCAAAAAGCCTAGCATGAACGATAATTTCAAGATTTCTCAAAAGATGGTGGTGAGATGATTTTTGGTTTGATGTTTGAAGGATGGATGAAAAATATTTTGATTTTGATCCTAAGATGTACCTAGAAAGAAACTTTGTTTACCTAGACCTTGGTATTGAAGAACATGCAATGCTTCTAAGGACCTCTATAAATAAGGAGTGGTTCAATTTGAGCATACATTTCTGGCTTTTGAACCTTCACTCAAGGACTTTTTTTTTGGTATTTTGACTTTCTTGGAAATCATGAGGTTTCAACACATGTGAGAGTCCATTTTTTATCTTTGCTTAGTGACTTTATTTTACCACAAACACTTCTTTTGATTAAGTTTTTACAAACTAGATGTCCAATACCTTAATTTCTTCGAATCACACAAAGGATGTAATGTGGAATTTTGATGAATTCAAGGCAAGGGTTACCTATTGTTTATCTTTAGTAGGAAAATTGAGATGTCAGTTCAAGTGTTTAGAAACCTCTAAGGATGTGAATCCCAAGGGCAAGCAATAACACATGAACTTGGTCAATTGTATTTACCTCCTAAAGGGTTTGAGATTTGGATGATGATGTTAAGTGTTTGTTTCCCAATGTTTTCGAACAAGCAAAGCATTTTGACTCACAAGTAATATAACATCCTAGCTCAATTCGTACATTTTTCTTGGTGGGCTTGCCTCATGCCCTTCATAGTAAAAGAGATGATTTTACATGCAACCAAGGAAAGAGTATAAAGATATGTTTAGAATGAAGTCTTAACCTCTATACTTTAACCAAGATTGGACATGGCAAGTAACTTCTTGGAATCTAAGTTCCAATACACCACTTTGATAAACTCGTTAGATGGACTAGTTGGCCACTACAAACAAGGTTCTTAATGATGAGACATTGGGGACATGGCACCTTGAGAGCGTCCAAAAAGCCACTAAAGGATTTAATCAACCCTACTAGGGGATCTTATACTTTTTATGGTAGCACCCCATTCTGAAAGACACTATATGACTAAGGCCTACATACCATGAGGACTTGACAGTTTAGTCTTATCCATTTATATACCGGACCGAATGAAAAACCGGTTGGAGTCACCTTCGAGTTCTCCTTATGGATGTGTCTCATAGGTAGGCCCCTCTAAAGGTAAACAATAGCAAGAAATAACATCCGTAGTTCGATCAACCTTCATTTAGAAACAAAGGGAGAACCCACACGACATACCTAACTCACACTCGCAAGATTTGTTCAATTTTATTTCCAAAAATGAAGTGTGGAGGTGACTACTTTATCTCAACCTAAAATCATCAAAAAATCCTTTTAATTCTCAAGATCACTATAAAACACAAGAGAAGCACATACGCCATTTTTGATGATGTTAGTTTAAGTAAGAAATCACAAAAAAAAAGTTGCACATATTCATTTTAACCTTTCAAAGCAGTTGTGAGTTCATTTTAAAAGCACCAAAATAAGTGTGACAAATTGCCTTGTTCAATTTTTAATCCCAAAAAAAACTTTAGTGGATTTGAGTCCTAATGTTCTTTTTAAGCCTTTCGTAACAAGAATTCAAAGGTTCTTTTTAAAGCCCAAATGAAATTAGTATATCCTAAGCATAAAACATGATGAATTTTCCTTAAGAGTGTTAAACAAACACTAAAGTGTTTAAAAACACTTGTTTTTGTGAAATAACATCATCATGCTTCTCTTCCTCTTCGTCTTTAATCAATTCAACCTACAAGAAAAAAATTAGTCATATTCTGCAAAATAGAGGTCAAAAACATAGAAAACAGACAGAAGAAGTGGAATTTGAAAAAAAGCATGTGCTATAAATTAAATTTCACTTCATAATCCCCTCCAAGGGTGCAATCTGTGAACGTGTCACAATTTGATTTCTCTAGCGGTGCTATATAGCACCGCTTTCCAGTCAACGTCACTCTGCAATCAGACCATTGAGTGTGAATGCGTCACCCTTTTACCCAACAGTGCACTTTGATTTTTTTGAAAATGCTCGCGAGTCTGATTGGTCCAGCAATGCAGTTTAAAGTTCAAAATCTTGGGCAGGAAGACTTCAGCGTCAGAGTTTGAATTTCCAGTGGTCTTGTATAGCAACGCTGAACCTGTAAACAAAGAAAAATGCATAAATTTGATAAAAAAAAATGTGATTGAAAGGTTAGATTCCCCCCTCCTAGTGCCAAATGTGTGAACCCCAATCCTAATACCTACAAAACAATATGAACAAACCCATTAGAAGGTGAAATGCAAGTAAGAACAAGGATTCCTCAAGAAATTCATTTGAATAGCAAAAGAGATAGAAAATGAAATGAAGAACACTATAAAATTTAAAAGCATATCAAATCCTATTCTAAAGCAAACAAACTCCTAATCTCTTGAGGGAATTGGTGCCAATTTGATGTGAAAATTGGCCCTTTCCCAACTCGAATGATGCAATGGTGGTTTGATGAAGAAATTTGATCCACTTTGTTGATGCTTGGTGAGTGCTCCACTAGAAAAATCTTCATAACCTAGCTAAGATTCAATGATAATGGATGAGAATTGCTAATGATTTGAGCATGGTAAGTTTACTCAAATTGTGGATGATCAAATGAGGAGATTAGCCTCTTATTTATAGAATAATAAGATGCATGAATGTCAAAAATAGAGCAATGTGGGACTAAGAATTAGCCAATGGAAAAGTGCCACTTGTCAACCTATGAGTGGATGGAGGATGTGCAAGTTTTGAGGATTGTGCCAATAAATGCATATATTTGAATTTTGAAATTGTTGAAATGACATGCAAGAGGGAAGGAAGAATGCATTGAATGCCACTTGGCTCAAGGAAAAGGAAATGTAAGACAGAGTAAATGACTTGTTGGAAGGGACAAATCAACTTGGATTTTGAATTCAAACTTGACGAATATTCCTTAAAAGATGCCTTGTTGAGGAAAATAGAGATTTAATAAATCAAATAAGTCTATTTTCATGTGCAAGTGGTAAAAGCTAGAGGATGGGACATGAGAGGAGATTAAATTAATCAATGTTAATTATTTTAATGAAGGGGTTAAATGATGTGACCTATTTGACTTAAATTTGTGGATTTATTTAAATCAAATATGAGAAGACTATGATAAGGGATTAATTAAATAAATATTTTTATTTATTTAATTAGAAGAGATGATGTTAGATTAAACTAAATAATCTTTTAATTTATTTAATTTAATAGATAGACTTAAGAGATTTAATCAAATAAAATTAATTATTTAATTAAATAGGATAATTAGATCAAAATGGTTAATTTAATTATCGAGAAAAGGTGACTTAATTAGATAACCGATTTATTTAATTAAGAGATGAATATTGATGAATTTAATCAGATAAAGGGTATTTGATTAAATGGTTAGACTGAAGGATGATTCAGGATGAAACGATGTTAGTGGTTAGGATCAGATGCACAATGTCAATCATTACATTTACATGTCTGTAGATTCATCAATGGATGTTGAACAAATTAACTTGGGAATAGAGGATGATCCCAAAATGGTAAATTCTGGTAAATGCTGCACACACAAGGAAAAGGATAAGTTTGCAAAAATTTTGTGGCAGTACATAAGAATTCTTTCCTATTCCTATGATGACTTAAGATATTTTTTCTGAAGGAGGTAGAACACAAAATTTCCCTTAAATCGAGTTCCATACCTCAGAAGCACAAGCAAAGGCAGGATAAGCTAGAGATTTCAGGTACTATTCTTGTCGAAATTCAAAAGATGCTAAATTCTAGGATCATTTTTCCTATCCATCATTCAACATGGATAACTAACATTGTTATGGTATGGAAGAAGAATGGGGAAATTTGTATTTGTGTGGACTCTTGAAACGTGAATCATTGTCACTAAAGGATAATTACCCACTATCAATAATGGAAAAGTCTTAGAAATAGTGATGGGCTCAAAAATGTTGTCTATGTTAGATGGATTTTTAGGATATAATCAAGTGGATGTGAGCAATGAAGATAAACATAAAAATACTTTCACTACTCCATGGGGCACATTGCTTATCACAAAATGCCTTTTGGTTTGATTAACATCAATGCCACATTTCAAAGAGCAATGGACTTGGATTTTCGTGATGTGATGGATAAGTTTATTGTGGTTTACCTTGATAACTTGACTATATTTTCAAAGAAATGCCAAGATCATTATCATCACTTGTAGTAAGTTCTTCAAAGGTGCCAACAACACGGTATTTCCCTTAATCCCAAAAAATCCATTATTGGGGTTACATAAGGTAAGCTCCTTGGAAACATAGAGTCTAAGGAAGGAATCAAGATTGATCTTGAGTAGGTCAAGTCCATTCAAAATCTTACTTTACCTTCAAGTAAGAGGATAGTTCACTCCTTTGAGAAGGTGAATTTCTTGCGGAGGTTTGTTCTAGACTTCACAAAGAAGACTTTTCATATCATGAATATGATAAAAGGTAAGTCAATATTTAATTGGAATGCAGAAGGTAAAGCTACTTTCAACGACATTAACGAGGCCATTTCTCGTGCTCTAGTCTTAGTTTGTCTGGACTATACAAAGGACTTTATCATGTAAAGTTATGCCTCAAAGCATACACTATTCACTATCTTGGTGTAGCAGAACAATGAAGGAATTGAATCCCAAATTGCTTTCATGAGTTTTCCTTTGAAGGCTCATGAGCTCAAATACTCACCATTGGAGAAGCATGCTTATTATATGGTCAAAGAAGTTAAGAATTTCAAGTTCTACATTCTTAATTTATTTATTTTTTTAAAAGGTGCAACAAATCCATATTATTAGGGGTAAATTCTTTTTTAGCGGAGCTATGAACCAGGAATAAGAAACCACAAGAAACTACCAAACCTGTGAGCGCATTGGCCCAGCGAAGGCACAAGGCCTATGAGCTCTTTGGCCCAATGAGGGTTTGAACCCTGGTGGCCGTCACTACAACCAAGTGACTTGACCACTAAACCACACCCTTATTGGAACATTCTTAATTCTTACATTGTAAAATTAGTGTATGATTCCATGGTCAAGTCTATCTTGAATCAATACAAGTTTGGAACTAAAAGAGCTAATTGGATTGCCAAAATCCAAAAATATGACATGGAAATTAAGCCCAAAAATTTAGTTCGTGAGAAAGGTTTGTGTTATTTGATTGTTGATAATAAACTAGAATAAATATCCGATGATGAGGAAGTGAATTCTATAGATGTTTTCATGGTCTTGTTGGTAAGCACGACTAATGAATGGTACTCCAATATTGCACACTTCCTTACCTATGGAGAATGTCCTGAGAACTTGTCATATAAAGAAAAGAGGATGATCAAGCTCAAGGCTGCAAACTTTTTTCTTTGGTACAATGGTTTGTATAAGAGTATTGATGGAATCTTTCTACGTTGTGTGGATAAAGTGCAACAAGGCAAGTTTTTGGAATCATTTCATAAATTAGCGTGCAGAGGACACTTTTCAACACTAGTCACTACTCACAAGATTTTAAGAGAAAAATACTACTAGTCCACACTCTTTCAAGATGCGTACAATTGGGTGCATAAGTGTGAGTTATGCCAAAAATTTGTTGGGAAACCCAAACTAGTAGCTTCACCCCTCAATCTAGTGGTAATTGAAGAACCCTTTTAGCAATGGAGTATTGATTTCATCGATGTAGTCAACCCACCATCAAGTGCAGGGCATAGCTACGTTCTCACGACTATTGACTATTTCACCAAGTGGATGGAAGCCATTCCAATCAAGCATGCTACTTCAAAAGTGGTATGCAATTTTATCAAGGAGAATATCATTTCAAGATTTGGTGTTCCAAACAAGATAATAGTAGATAATGCTAATTATTTCTCATCCAATGAAATAATGAAGTTTTATTTTGACTATGGGATCACTCTTTCTCATTCTTCTGAATATTACCCCCAATGGAATGGTCAATAAGAATCATGAAACGAGAATATCGTTACCATAATTAGGAAGCTAGTGGATGAAAATAAGAGGTTCTAGCACAAGGCATTGTATGATGCATTGGGAAGATCATATTACCCCCAAATGGGCAATTGGTGTGTCTCTGTTTCATCTATTATATGGGTTGAATGCAAAAATACCTATCACACTAGAATTACCTTCTTTGAAATTGGATAAGGCCATTAAAGATGAGACTCTTACAACTCTATTGATAGGCACATCATGTTTCTTGTTGAGATGGAAGAGAAGGGCATACAGGTGGTGGATCAATTGCGGAACACCAGAGCCAACTCAAAATGCTTTTTGATAAAAAAGAAAAATCTTGTGATTTTCAAATTGGAGAACAAGTTCTATTGTGGGAAAAAAGAAGAGAACCAAAGGAAATGCATGAAAATTTTGATTCCTTGAGGAGAGGTCCCTTCACAATTCACCAACTTTATTGTGAGAATAGTTTTCTTTTGGCATACCAAGATGGAACACCATTTTTGTTGCCTTACAATAGAAAACATCTAAAGCTTTTTGTAACGTATAGAAAATGCAGAAGAAAAGGGTTGAAAGCACACACTCAATGCTATATAAACTCTAATGCAATCTAAGTTAAGCAACAGAGAACAAAGGAAAGTCAAAACGTAAATAAACTGAACAATCTCACCCAATATGTACATAATTCCATGTATCATCTCGATTTCCCTTCTCCATTTTGTCGTTCTAGTATAATTGCCCTCAGATTTCTTCTTATGAAAGTATAGCCTATGATAGTGATTTAGAAAGATCGAAAGATCAATAGACGGTTGAGATCGACTGATTAGACATGCATTCTGATAACTGTTAGTAGTGACATGAGTGATACCAATTAGAAATAGAAATAAAGATTAAATAAATGATTTAATCTTTAAGTCTGATATTTGAAAACAGAAGAATAGTCTTTGCATGACAAAGATAAAGATGGATTAAAGCAACTCTTTGTTAGAATGTACACACAAGAATTAATTAGTTAATTAGAACTATTTAATTAATATGCATGTACATGCAATTGAGTTAGAACTAGATGACTGAATGATATGACAAAGAGATTACTCATGCAAGCAACTCATATATTAAATCAAGAGTTAACTGACCAAATTAAGCAAGTCTTTGAGTCAAGTAAGAGTGAATACTTAGAAAATTTGCACAATTATCTAAATATAGAGGAATGCGTCAAAATAGGATTTATGAATTAAATAATTCATTTAATTCAAGATTTGATATTTGAAGAATAATTAAATAAATAAGATTTATTTAATTAAGTGATGAAGGGGTTTAAATGAATAATTAAATAAATAAAAGAATTTATTTAATTATAGTTGAAATATGATAAAGGTAAATTAAATAAGAATTTATTTAATCGAAGAAGAAGGATAAGGTTAATTAGTAACATAATTAAATAAAAAACGTTTATTTAATTATTCAGATGGAATAAAGAAAAGTGTGAATTAATTAAATAATTAAGATTATTTAATTAATAGAAGAAATGAAGACCTTAGAGAATAATTAAATAATTGACATTATTTAATCATGACCATGGAAGAAATACGAATTATTAAGAATATTGAAGTCGTAGGCTTAAACCATATTTCGGTGTCTACATTTTCCCCTCTTTGATACAATGTCCTTTCAATGTTGTGTCAAAAAAATTTGATAAAAATATGCCCCAATAATGCCCCGGTGTTAAATAGGTGAAGGTATGCCCCCTCGGGAAAATTGACAAATTTTCAAAAAAAATCAGAAAAAATTGGAAATGATTTCGATTAGTCCATTGGATAGCCAAAAATGCAGTGGAGTTGACAGAATTGGAGTTGGAAATGTTAAGGATGGGTACGAGTTGATTGAAATAGGAAGCTAATGTGGCCAGTAGAAAAGAATGCCACCAAAACCCTAGGTATAAATAGAAAATGGGGTAAAAACCCATTCATTTTTACCCACATAGCTTTGAGATTTGAGAATTTTGCTCTGCAACCTCAGTGAAGATGTCTCCCATTCCGCACACCCACCATCGAGCATACAAGATCCGGACCTTCAGGTGGCCAGCCAAAGTTGACCCCCCGATATGTACCTAAATCTCGACTTTTGAATTTTTGATTTTTGCACCTTTTTATGCATGTATGTGTAGTCTTTGTTATGTGTCACTTTACTGAAAAGCCACATGTGAGTGCGTAATCAACGCATTTGCATGCGGATCAATGCATTTGTAAAATCACGTATATGGTTAGCATAGGGTTTTTGCAGTTCAACGCATTTTTTTTAATTCGACGCATTCACAAAAGAGAAACGCATTTACATGTAATCTAGACGCATTTGTTTTATTTTCAACGCATGTGCAAATGTTTGAATGCATTTGATATTTTATCAACGCATTTGCATTTAAATAGGGAGCTATATGCGTAGATAGACATAGGTGCATTTATTTTTTGACGCATTTGTTATTTCTGCATGCATTTGTAATGGAGAGTGACACATGTGAGGAATAATGACTCATTTGTGAAATTGAATTATGCATTTGCAAAAGAATGACGCATTTGAATAGCATTTGATTTAGTCATTTTGCACTAGGATAGGTGATTGATGCTGACATGAGGCATGTATAATACCATTGCAGGTTGGTTTGGACACTGTGTATACGCGAGAGTCGAGACCTATGACTTTTCACTTCTGAGATAGTTTTCAGAGCACAGAGAGATGATTCTTATGGCATTTAGGTCTTCTTCATGTGACAGACATGCCTGCCATTCAAGCGAACCGGGGTCTGCTAACAACATTATGTGAGCGGTGGCACTCGAAGACTTCATCGTTTCACTTGCCTACTGGAGAGGAGACAGTTACCTTAGAGGATGTCTCTAGGATTCTAATACTTCCCATCAGAGGCATGAGGATGAAGTACGATACCCAGAGAGGTGTCGCTGAGATGTGCAAATACTACCCTCACGCTAATATCAGACAGTTAGGGTTTGATCATTATGAGCTTAGATGGCATGTATTGGCATAGAGGTATAGGCAGTTGGACTATCTATTGTGTACATTAATAGGTGGTATAGTGCTTCCTGACTGTCAAGGTCATGGTTTTCCTGTGGGTTGGGGGGAGATACTGGTAGGTATGATAGAGTGACAGGAGGTATATGCTTGGGGTCCCTGTCTCCTTGGCATGTTATATTTCACTTGCATGATATAGCACATACACGCTCAAATGGTATGGGTGTGGGAACACATTTCCATTTTTCAACCACCAGTTACAATCGATGTACAGCAGGGAGCCCCTTATGCCTTCCGTTATGCAGGAGCTAACACTCAGCACCACATGGGAGATACTGGGTATTTCAGACATGCCATTGACACTATGATATAGTTTACATGGAGACTGTACTTAGGATGTGCAGAGTGGTCAGATGAGGATGAGCATTTGCCATTTTGCCGCCAGACTCAGTACTTGATTGGGCAGACTGTGTCACATGTCCACATTATTGAGCGACATTTTCCAGATTGTGTATTGCAGTAGTTCAGAGAGGTACAGGATGTTCCAAGAGGATGAGCCAAGTTTGCAAGGTCCTCACGAGAGATCCCCCTATGGAGTCCAGAGATTCCAGTAGCCAATAGGGAGGCAGATATTGATGGATTGCAGGCAGTTCCATGGGGATGGAGAAATGGTGCAGTAGACCCAAGTACCACTGAGGCATATGATAAGTGGTGGGTCGTGCATAGGCCGATTCCCTTTACAGATCCATATCAACCTATGCAAATAGAGCAGCGAGGGACAAGACCACATGACAAGCATGGCAGAGGAAGAGGTCAGAGAGGTGGATGGGATCGTGGTGATGATGGAGATGGTGGTGGAGGTGTTCCGTGAGGTGGTAGGAGAGGGAGGTGTGGACGAGGGCCACCCTTGTCAACCATACATGAGGAGGGATAGGGGGAGGAGGATGTGCCCATGCCAGATATTGGTAGAGGTGGGGAGGAGGTACATGTTGAGATTGGTGGAGAGGAGGAGCATCCCGTAGAGGAGGAGACAGACAGAGAGGAGGAAGAGATTGATGCCCTTGGCTTACTTGGTGCCTATCAGGATGATGATGAGGAGGATGATGATCATGAGCAGGGAATTTGAGAAAGGATTCTGGAGGAGTTGGAGGATGACGATGATGGTGTACAAAGGGTGAGATAGGTTGACATAGGGGTAGTTGATACCGATACTGCTACACTTCATGCCCAAATTGCATCCTTGGAGGAGTAGATGAGGGTCATGATGTCTCAGGAAAGAGATTTGTTACAGATGGAGAGGGACAAAGCCATCATGGACATAGATTAGGCCATAGCTCATAGATAGGAGACCGAGCAGAGATTTATAGAGATTAGAGCTCTATGCACTAGGCCAGCAGCTGCATTTGCTAGAGAGTTAGTCAGAGCCAAGGAGAGGGCCACCTATTACAAAGATTTTTATGACCCAGCAGTTCCTCCAAAGAGACGGGCCCCGAGTTTCTTAGAGGTACACAATGAGAGGTCCCAGATTAGGACCCACAATAGTATAGTTAGAACAGAGGGTTTTGAGCAGCCACGCAGAGCTAGTCCATACGATAGGCCACATTCAGGGCATAGGTCATCAAGCTCTTGGCATCAGTCATCCGCACACTCTAGTCATGATAGTAGTGGCAGTTCAGGATAGGGACATTTGTTGATATGTAAAGAGACATTGTATTATGATCATATAGCCTACGGGCTTCCATATTTATTGATACATTATGACATTGTGATGTGAAACCATTCAGCTATATATATATGATTTTGATGGAAATTCTCATGATATGCATTTCTATTTATTGATTATGCATTCATTTATGTGTACATGTTAGGTTTATATGATATGCCTTGTGGTGGATGATCGTATCTACTTTATGATGTGTTTATGCAGCCTATGATGTGATGTTGATTCTATGTGATGTATGCATTTTGTAGTTATGAGGTGCAATATGATGTTATATGTACAATTCTTTCTACATGTGATGCTATACAGATGTAATGTGGTGCATGTATTTACATTTGTTATGTACATGGAATGCTTATGATATGTAATCTATGGTGAGAAATGTCTATTATGCCATGATGTTCTAGATATAATAAATTCCTATATGTTTGTATTTTGCTAACATGTATGTGTATATGTAGGATGATTTATATTTTTGTGTGTCATAGGACTCCGTCATAACGCAAGAAAGAAGAATTGTTAGTGCGGAAAGAAAGATTGAAATATTCCAAAAGAAATGAGATGGATGTTAGTATTAGAAATCTTCGATGTTTCGTTGTATCACAAAAGGTGTTTCACTTTATCATCATTGGGGGGGACTAATACAAATGGAGAAAAACACCATGATATGACATAGATTAGGGTGTGCAAGGTCATCCACTTGCTAACAATAGATAGTCGTACACAAGGATTGTCGTTAACTCATACTAAGGGCACAAGTTGACCCCGTATTTTTGTCAAGACAAACCATAGACAACAAACAAAATAAAAGATGGGTCATGAGACGTCATCGCTCCTCTAAATCCTTCATGGGACATCATTGAGGAAACTAGTAACATGACTCAAAATCAAATTTAAAAGATAGTCGACAGACAGCAATCCAAGAAAATAGAATTTTGATACATCGTTGCTTCTCTAAATCCTTCATGGGACATCCTTGAGAAAGCTAGTAACATAATTCCTAGTCATAAATAAAATGATAAGATAAATAAGCCATAAAGTCAAAAAGCCAGTAAAATATTTTCCAAAACTTGATCTGTTTGTTTGATTGTTTTGATTGATAAAAGGATTGAATGATAAAACCTGATTTTAGGAGATACACATACTAGATAAGACATGACAAAGCCTGGTTTTAGAAAGACATGTATCGTATAAGATGTTGAGCCAAATACCGTTGATGTGATAACCTACGTAAGGCTATGTTTGATTGTTTGACAATGTTGATTATTTAGGAAGGACTCATCCTGTATAAGACATAGATTGTTTTGTTGATATCAGTATTTAGGAAGGACTCATCCTAAATAAGACACAGGTTGATTGCTTTGATGATGTCTGTTTCCAGGAAGGACACATCCTATAGTAGACATTAGTTGATTTGTTTTGATTGTTTCGTTTGACAAGTTGTTTGATTTGACTTAGAGACATTGCTGACTTGTTCACCAGATTGATGCATGACATGACATGATGTATGGACAATTGACTGTGAGTGACGAAAAACCCTAAAGGACTGACCTAGTGTGGCCTCGAGGGCTCATTGATTGATGGCCTTTCCTATGTTAGAAGCGTAGAGACCTCGTAGTTCGACTTGAATTTGACTAACAAGACTGACTACAAATAAAAGATGTGTGTGATAGTGAATGTGACGAACCCTAATGGACTGACCTAGCGTGGCCTTGGGGGCTCATCGATTGATGGCCTTGCCTACATTATACATGCAGAGACCTCGTAGTTCGACATGACCAATGACCTTGTCATATAGACATATGGATTGAATCATGATTTATGCAGAAAAACCTAAACAGACTAACCTAATGCCTCGGGGGCATATCGGCAGATGGCCTTGCCTACGTCTAGTCGCAGAGGCAACATAGTTCAGCAAATGACAAAGACTGACAAATGAGACTAACTCTGACTCTGTTTTTGGATTTTTGACATGTTTTGATTTTTTTGTCATTTTGAAGTTTTCTAATGTTTTTGTGTTTTCTCAGGTCATTTTGTGATGTTTTTGGATTTTCCATGGTTTTATGTCTTCAACACAACCAATGTAAGAACCAATATGACACATGTTAAGTGTTTTCCCCCAGTCGAGTATAAGACCAATTGATTATGAATAGGGTAAAATAGGGGATGTGAATCATTCCAGGTTATGGGAAAGACTACCACTTATTATGAATGGTATGTATAAGCGATGGATGGGAAAGATAGGTGATATGTATAGGGATAGTGGACTATGTACAAGGACAAGGGATACATATAGGGACAAGGGATATGTACAGGGATGTCAAATTAGAATAATAGTAGACAAGGGAGCAGTGTCAACTACACATGGCACCTGTTTGCCATATTTTCACCATTGCACGTATCCAAAGCACCACTGAAGTGGTTTTCACTATTGGAAGAATTATTTCTCTTTACTATTTTCTAGATTATCTAATTTTTTTGGTGCTACCAAGATGCCTATTTACTAGGTTTTCACCTTGGTAACAATTTTTTTGATGATTTTTTTGTTTTTGCATTTTCACTAATTAAGACAAGGCTCTCAGAAGCTATGCATAGAAATTCTTCAAATGAATACTATTGATTGGCAAGGACAATGGTTCTCTTTCAGGAGTAAAGAGTTGATACGCTCCTAATCCAAAGGCTTTTGTAACAATATAAGGTCCTAACCAGTTTGGTTCAAACTTTCCTAGTTTTTCTCTTTCTGCTTGATTCTTCGGGTTCTCCATTAAAACCAAGTCAACAATGTCAAAGTTTATGTTCAAGACCTTCCTCTTATAGCTACGATGAAGGTGATTTTGATATGCTTGCAGATAGTCTAGTGCCTTTTATCTTTGCTCATCTAGGAATTCTAGCTCATGGAGTCTCGATACTCGGTACTCTTCATCATCAATGTGCCCTTTCAAGAATACCCTCAAGGAAGGAATCTCAACCTCAATAGGAAGAATGGCTTCAAAACCAAATACTAGTGAATAGGGAGTGGCACCCATGGGAGTACAGATACTTGTGCGATAATCCCATAAGGCGGGATTAATCTGTAAATGCCAGTCATGGCCAGCATCATTGACAGTCTTCTTGAGGATTCTAATGATAGTTTTGTTAGATTCCTCTGCTTGGCCATTACCTTGTGGGTAGTATGGAGTGGAAAAGTGATGTTGAATATGAAATTTTTCACAAAGATGGCATACTTATTGGTTCTTAAATGGGCAGCCATTATCAATGATTATGGACTGAGGGACACCATACCGACAGATGATATAGTTCAAGATAAACTTAGAGATTTGTGTGTCGGTAATGTATGCCATTGGAATAGCCTCAATCCACTTCATAAAGTAATCAGTGGCAGTGATGATGAATTTGTGGGCATAGGATGATGTGGGATGGATCTTTCCTATGAGGTCAAGTCCCCATTGAGCGAAAGGCCATGGTGACGTTATAGAATGGAGCTCCTATGTTGGTGCATGTATCAAATCTCCATGAACTTGGCATTGGCGACATTTCTTTACAAAGACATATGATTCCTTTTCCACAGTAGGCCAATAATATCCATTTCTCATAATCTTTTTGGCTAAGGTAGGACCGCTAGAATGGGAACCACATATACCCTCATGCACCCCATGCAAGGTTGCTTGTGCTTCATTAGAATCAAGACATCTCAGTAGGGTATTATCTAAGGCACGTCTATATAGGGTGTCTCCGACAATGGTGTATTTGGCTTACTTACGGAGGCATGTCCTACGTTGGTTGTTTGATAGACCAGTGGGTATGATTTCGGCATGAAGGTAGTCACAGATTTCTTTGTACCATGGGGAATTAGGACCAAAAATCTCACATACCATCTTATAGTTTGGGATATCATAGGTTGGGACCAAAATTTGTTCTACCAAGAACTCAAACATAGGCACGTTGCTAGGAATGTCTAGAAGTGATGCAATAGTAGCCATAGCATTTGCTGCCCTATTTAAAACATGAGGTATCTGATGAAATTAAACCTTGTCAAAGTACTCTTTAAAGCTATCAGCCATGTGTTTGTATGGAGTAAGCTTCTCATCGTTAGTCTCATAATCATCATTTACCTTTCTAATTACTAGTTGAGAATCGCCATATACATGTAGGTTCTTAATTTTCCACTTGGCTACCATGCATAACCCTGTCACTAGAGCTTCATACTCCGCTATGTTGTTAGTACATGGGAATGCAATCCTGAATGACTTAGGGATGGAATCACTCTATGGTGTGATAAATAGTATACCAGCCCCTGAGCCATGATTTGTATGTGAGCCATCAAAGTACAGTTTCCATGTTATGTTTGTGTCTATGGTGAATATAAATTCATCAGGAAAGTCTACAAATAATGGATGATCTACTTGTATTGGTGTGTTAGCTAACTGATCAGCAATGACTTGTCCTTTAATAGCCTTTCTCTCCACATACTAGATCTCATACTCACTAAGTATCATAACCCATTTGGCCAATCACCCTGTTAATGATGCCTTGCTAACAAGATATTTCAAATGATCTATCTTAGCAATCAACATTTTTTGATGGTTTAGCATATAGTGCCTTAGTTTTTGGGTAGCAAATACTACTACAAGATAGGCACGTTCAATGGTACTATAGTTGAGCTCATAACCTACCAAAGTCTGACTAATATAATATACTGCACTTTCATGACCTTCATCATCATTTTGTGCAAGCAATGCTCTGAGTGATGAATGGGTTGTTGTAATATAAAGAATCAGTGGTCATCCTTCAATAGGTGGAATTAAGACTAGTGGTGTGAGTAAATATTCTTTAATCAGTTGAAAATCCTCTCCGCACCTAGTTGTCCATGCAAAGGGTACCCCTTTCTTAAGTAGATGTTGAAAAGGATGTGTCTTATCTGCTAACTACACTATAAATCTTTTGATGGATTGCATTCTTCCTTGTAATGTCCTTAATTGACTGAGATTAGTTGGTGGAGGCATGTCTATGATTGCTTTTACCTTAGCCGGATCCACTTCAATGCCTCTTATAGAAATGATATAACCTAATAGCTTTCCTGACTTCACTCTGAACACACATTTCTTGCGATTGAGTCTCACTTTATACTTCTCCAGCCTTTGAAATATCTTGTCTAAAACCTGTAAATGTTCTTCCCTTGTCTTGAATTTAACAATAAGGTCATCGACATAATCCTCCATAAGATTCTGTACTAGATCATGAAAAATGGTGGTCATGGCACGTTGATAGGTTACTCCAGCATTTTTGAGTCCAAAGGGCATAACATTCCAGCAATACATTCCCCAAGGACAAGTGAAAAATTTCTTAGGTTGGTCTTCAGTTCCAATTATGATCTAATTATATCCTGAAAATCCATCCATAAAGGACAATATCCCATATCCTGTTGTCATGTCTACTATCATGTCTATGTTAGGCAAGGGAAGTCATCCTTAGGACAAGCCTTGTTGATATCTTTGAAATCAGTGCAGATGTAGATGCCCCCTATTGGTTTAGTGACTGGTACAAGATTGGAAATCCAATATGCATAGTCGATTGATCTAATGAAACCAACATCTAACAGTTTCTTGAGTTCTGCCTTGACTAGTAAAGCAATCTGTGGATGCATTTTCCTCAATTTTTGTTTCACTGGTTTGACACCTGGTTGTAAGGGTAAGTGATGTAGAACAAGTTTAGCATCCAACCCAGGCATGTTTGCATATGACCAGGAAAAATATATCTGTCTCTGTGCAAAGAAGTTGTGGAATTCTAGTTGCTCTTTTGTTGTCAATGACGCTGCAAAATAAACCAGTTGAGGATTCTCTTATGTGCCTATGTTGACTTTGACTGATTCTTCAATGAGCATGGGTGAATTTTCCTATGCAACAGGGAGAATGTTCAAACCTCCATCTGTAGGTACCTCGAAGAATTTTCTTCCTTCGGATGTGTCCTTTATTTTTACATTTTCATCATCTAGAGGCGCCTTTCAGTTTTCACCTAGAGACTCATCCTTTTTATCCTTTTTATTCTTTTTCTCATTTTTGTGAATGGAGGATTGAACAGATTCCCAAAAATATGCTTTGTTTTCCAAGTCAATGGTAAAACCAACCTTGTGATCACTGCTAGGTATGCCTTCTCGTAATCCCAGGAACTCAAAAATTGCTTTGTCATTCTCAAAAATGTCTAAGACAGGTGTGTCTTGTTGGTCCCAATCAATGAGTTGGGGATAAACTAAGGCCATGTCATCATCAAAGTTATCAAATTTTAATGGGGTCAAGGTAAGGACTAAGTTGTTCATATGGTCACAAAAGTCTTGTACTAAGTCTTGTTTGCTCTTAGGTTTAGATCTAGGTGGATTCAGAGGTGGGCCTAATTCCAAGGTCTCAACCCTAGGAGTGGTAGGAATTGAGGGTGAAATAGATGTTTGAGAGAGTGTGGATTGATCAACATAGTGAGATGAATTGGACAATGAAGCCTCTTGGTTTACTAGCACTTGGCATTGGGGTATCTCTTTTAGATTGGTGCAATATTGGAATGGATCTGGGTCACCATCTATAGTTATTTCAGTGCCATTGTAAGGGAATTTGAGAAATTGATGATATGTGGAAGGGACCGCCTTCATGGCATGTATCCATGGTCTGCCTAGCAGAAGGTTGTAAGGAAGGGTGAGATCCAAGACCTGGAACTTTGTCTCCATTACTGCAAGACCAATTCTGATAGGAAGTGTTACCACCCCCTTCGATTTTCATTCCCCATCATCATAAGCTTTAATGAAAATACTTTTGGTTGTGTCTACGCATGCTTATGAGAAACCTAATGCCTTAATCAATTTTAAAGTGCATAGATTTAACCCTACTCCTTCGTCTACCAAAACTCATCTAACTTTGGTGTCATCAACAAGGACTTCAAGATGTAAAGGGTTGTTATGGTTTGTCTTTTTCAGTTGCATAGTCTTGTTCAAAAAATGTGGCATGATGATTATTGGTCAAGTAGCCCACCATTTCCTGGAAACGATTGACATCGATATCATTTGGGATAGTGGTGTTTTGTAAAGCTTTATCTAAGATAGATCGATGCTCAGGGGAAATACACAACAGTTCCAAGATTGAGATTTGGGCTGGGGTCTTCCCCAACTGGTCAAGTAGGTTATATTGTGACTTGGAAGGCTATGGTGTTTTCTGTGATGGAGGATCTTGGATAGTGATCTTAGTATGACAAGTGTTGAAAATGCACTCGGGATTTGTATTGATAGTAATGGTATTGATATTCTCATCAGTGGCACGAAGATGATTAATTTTTTTTCCACTATGGTAATCATGCTTGATAGTCGCATATTTGGCTGAAATATTGGTCTTAGTACTCAAACTGGGAACGTTTCCTTTCCCATGGTCATGTAGTGGATCAAAAAAGACTTGCTGATCAGTGTTTGATGACTTTGTTTTTGTCCACTAACTTCAATTATTCTCCTTTCAACAAGATCTTGTATGATATTTTTCAACTGGCAAAAATTTTGTAGGTTATGTCCCCTAGTTCTATGATAATCACAAAAGGCATTGTCATCCCACCAAACTGGTCTAAATTGTCCTATATCATATTGTCTTGGATCTTGAAGTTGTATAAGATTATGTTGTAACAGTTGTTTGAATACGGACTCAATGGGTTCCCCTAAGGGAGTGAATTGACGTTTTTGAAACCTCCTTTGTTGTGTTCATTGAGTATTTTGGACCATATTGGAAGGTTGATTGACAACATTTAACGTGTTGTCCGAAGAGTTAGATCCTTGTAATGTGATGATTGGTCTTGCTTGTACAGTTTTTGCATCAACTACCCCGTCATTGGTGACATTTTTTGTTTCGAGACCAAAATTTGTTTCTGTCATTAGGGGTGTTTTGCACTATCGGATTTTTATTGGATGTAGATGTATTGAGTTATCCTTTTTCAATGAGATCCTTTTCTATTATAACCCATTTTTCCACTAGTTCTAAAAAAGATGTACAACAATGTACCCTTAAGTCACTCCTTAGTTTTGCATGAAGGTTTTCCTAGAACATAGTAACTTTTTGTTTTTTAGGTATCTCGACAGGACATCGACTAGCTATAGTCCTCCACCTCTGAAAGAAAGTGATAAATGTTTCACCTTCATCTTGTGTTGTGTGACACAAGGTTTCTATATTTATCTCGTGGTCTATGTTGAAGGAGAATTTCTCAACAAATTTCTCAGCCAGTTCACCCCAAGATCTAATGCCATAGTTTAGACCTGAAAACCAATCTACTGCAATCCCTACAAGACTTCTTGGAAATAGTCTCATAAGATACGTGGATTCATAAGTGACGTCTATGCACATGGTAGAAAATTCCCTTATATGTTCTATTGGATTTTGTTTGCCATTGTACTTAGGGAGATTCGCTATGACATACCCGTGAGGGAAAGGGGTCATGTACAATGATCTATCAAAGGGAAATGGGAATACATCCTTTGTTGGAAAGGATTTCTTCGTTGACACCGCCATGTTATCCATCTGTGTTTGTAGTGCATGCATTTTTGTTTGTAAGACGTCAACCTGGGTCAATGATGTGATAGGTGGATTATGTGGATCTATGTATGTATTCTGAAATCCAAGGTCTTGTGATGGGTTTTGATTGAACGTTGGTATTTGAGGTGGGTTTGGATTTGGAATGTTGGTAAACATGTTCTGGTTCGGAATCTACATAAATTGGTTTTGACTTGGGATATGTGTGAACGGATTCTGAGTACCACTCTGGGAGAAGGGATTCTGATTCAGAATCTATATAAATTGGTGTTGACTTGGAATCTGGGAGAATGGATTCTGGTTACCATATTGGAATGAGGGAATGCCTCTTGTTTGTGTAATTTGTGGTATAGTACTAGTGACTTGAACACTAGGTATGGCCATTGACTGTGGTATGGTACTCGTGATACTAGCATTGGGTATGGCTGTTGACTGTGGTATGGTACTCATGACATTGACATATGGTGTAGAAGCTGACATTTTTGCATCTTTTACTCCCAGCAAGAGGACCGAAGGGAGTGGACGATGATTCCCCTACAGTGAAATTAAATCTTGATGTCATGCCAAACATACCAAACAGATACATATGGACTATCATACTCTATGTAGGTATGCCAGATGGTATGGTTGTGCTTACTTGAGGTATAGTGGTACTGGTAGTTGTTGTATTTGTCCCTTGTGTGCGTTCGGCCTATAAGGTGCTAATATTGAATCCTATAGGTGAGGTAGCACCTTTAGCTAGCAACTTGGATAAGTATCGTTGACGATCGTTTGCTAGGTACTCATCTCCAAAACAGGAAAACTCAGGGTCTTGTGCAACAGCCTCTATGTCTTCTATTTTAATGTGCCCTTGAGTGTTTCTAGTGGTGAATTTGTCTAATAAAGTCTTGTGAGGTCTTGAGGAAAATGGATTGATGATTTTTTTTGGGTTCGAAATCTTTTCTCTTTCTCTTCTCTTAGACCTATTTTCCACCATGTAAGATAAGCTCAATATGCAAGAAATGCAAAACTATGTCTATGGACAGTATGGCTCTAGTCTATGTTTTTGGGATTTTCTTAATGCAACAATAAGGAATATTCTAAGATGATGTTAGTCTAAAATGACAATATCTAAAGATGCAAAGTCTAAGAAAACTTCTAAGGTAATCAATTTTGTAAACCCGAGACGGGGGTACCAACTACCTAAAGTCTAACCAAGGTGTCAATTTAGTTAAGTCAAGGAACCAATGTAGGACAAGGGTCAAAGACAAGTTGAGTTTCCTAACTAGACTGATGAGCTAGGAGGACTCTATATAGGACAAAGGATAAGATGATAGGACTAGGTTCAATGACAAATTTCGTTGATGCTATGATTTTTCTAAAGTGTACATGGTGAACCTATCCTAAAATTTGTAAAACTGACTTTCCTAGAAGTTTAAATCTAAAGGAAATATGTACTTAAAGATGAAAGTAAAACTCAGAATCAGATCGACTATAGTAATGACTAAATGATACCTAAAGGATGCAAAATTGAGTAAATCATTTTAGGTTTCTATCCAAGGACAAGTAAGATAGATCAAAGACTGGTATGACAGTGTTGACTGGACAGTGACTGTGAATTCTAGTTTTCTAATAATCTCGCAAATGCTTTGCAGAATTTATCAAATGCAGTAATGTTTCAAAGTTGTAGTTTTATGTCAATTAGGTGCGTGATTCTGGTAAAGTTCAGTGTCTAAATCTAGCATATGCAGTTAAGTTTCTCACGGATGCGACTTGTAATGAAAATTGTGACTCAGGTTGTCATAGATGCAGTTTTCCTAAAGTTATGCACTGGTAAAATTTCTGCAACAGTGGCAAATGCGTTGTTTGAAACTGTAGTTGTGGCTCACCTTTTCAGATGCGTCACAGAATATCACAAGTAAGGTTTCCGAAGACAGATGTGGTTTTTGACAAAGCAAATGTGAGCTAATCTAGCAGATGTGACTCTAAGGTAAACAAATGCGACTCGACAGAACAATTGCGACTCTGTTGTATTTTTAGTGAATTAAGATATAAAACTAATGTTGTTTTCTGCGATCAAGTTCTGGAAAACAAAGACAATCATAAGACAAAGTGTTTTTAGTTTGATTTTGGACTCAAAGAACGTTGAATTTGACAACAAACAAGCACATCCTAGGCTATGAAGGACATTATCTACTGAGTTCTCACTTGGGTTTCCCAAACTATGCTTATTCAAGGTGGATGATTAGTAGCTTGACACCTCTGGCTCCCCTCCACCGCTCATTAACGTCATTCAGGACAGCCAAGCTACAGTACCCATGAACATCTCATGGCATACCTTCATCTCTACACATGAACTGTAAGAATATGAGACGCCTTTATAGGTCTGGCCTACTGCACCAGTAAATAGAAGGATTTTGGACACTATAAACAAAAGTGTTTAATTAAGGCATTTCGTTCATAGGGCATGATCCATGCAATGAGATTCCCCTTTCGAATCCATCTCGTCAGAACCATATGTATGATTCTTGGGCTTTCCCCAAGAATCCACTTTTATATACCGGTTGAAAGTCCCTCGGGTTCAGGGTGCTACCAGTCTAAGTCATCCTGGGGTGAGTACTTTTTCCCACCAGAACAGGCCCAAGTTCTAGAGATGGTAAGTGTTTCTCTTACACCCAGGATCGCACGAATGTGTAAGGAGACAGGATACTTCGATGTACCAAATCGTGAGGGTAATTACACAATCTTGCTTTTGCACCAAACACAGTAGACACTTGTTAATTTTAATCCAAACGAAATATTTTCTACACTACCAAACAATTTGTTTGAAAAATTTAACTAGGGTCTTCGACATGCGTTATGCAGAAAGATTCGTTAGTAATTTGATATTGGTCTTTGACTATCGATCTACAAAAACTTCATTAACTCCTCAAGACACACACTGAAAATAGAAAATTAGCAAAAATAAAAACACGAAAGGAAACTATAAATTGAAAGTCCAAAACCTAAAAATATACCAGTTAGATGCATCATTTTCTCTGTCAAATGCGTCGTGGTATTTTACTAGTCAGTTGCGACTCAGAAAATGATAGATGTGTGATTCCTTTTCAGATGTATCATTTCCATTCACAGATGCGGTCAACAAAGTCAATTGCATCGTTTCGTCAAATTGATGCGTCTCTAAATATCAATTGGGGCGTTTCGTCAAACTGATGTGTCATTCCGTACAAAAACCTACAAAATCAAATAAAAATCTACAGATACGTAGAGATGGTATATTCACATCGGGTTCACCAAATGTAACATCTAGAAAATGAAAAAGAAAAGGTTTGAAAGCACACACTCAATGCAATCTAAACTCTAATACAATCTAAGCTAAGCAATAGAGAACAAAGGAAAGTCAAAACTTAAATAAACTGAACAATCTCACCCAATATGTACGTAATTCCATGTATCATCTCGATTTCTCTTCTCCATTTTGTCATTGTAGTATAATTTCCCTTAGATTTCTTCTTATGCAAGTATAGCCTATGATAGTGATTTAGAAAAACATCGAAGATTCAAGATAGTTGCTCTAAAAAGTCTTAAGATTTTGAGAGAGATTGGAATGATGAAGAACATATCAATTTATAGAAAATTGATCATTTGAATGACAGGCCAGGATCGAATGATTTAATCTTCATGTTTGGTATTCAAAAACAAAAGAATAGTCTTTTCATGACAAAGATAAAGATGGATTAAAGCAACTCTTTGTTTTAATGTATGCACAAGAATTAATTAATTAAATAGAACTATTTAATTAATATGCATGTATAGACAATTGAGTTAGAATTAGATGACTGAATGATATGACGAAGAGATTTCTTATGCAAGCAACTCAGATATTAAATCAAGGGTTAATTGACCGAATTAAATAGATCTTTGAGTCAAGTAAGAGTGAATACTTAGAAAATTTGAACAATTATCTAAATATAGAGGAATGCGTTAAAATAGGATTTATCAATTAAATAATTCATTTAATTCAAGATTTGACATTTGAAGAATAATTAAATAAATAAGATTTATTTAATTAAGTGATGAAGGGGTTTAAATGAATAATTAAATAAATAAAAGAATTTATTTAATTATAGTTGAAATATGATAAAGGTAAATTAAATAAGAATTTATTTAATTGAAGAAGAAGGATAAGTTTAATTAGTAACATAATTAAACAAAAAATGTTTATTTAATTAATCAGATGGAATAAAGAAACGTGTGAATTAATTAAATAATTAAGATTATTTAATTAATAGAAGAAATGAAGACCTTAGAGAATAATTAAATCATTTACATTATTTAATCATTACCATGGAAGAAATACGAATTATTAAGAATATCGAAGTCACAGGCTTAAACCAGATTTTGATGTCTACACTTTTCACTCAGTGAAGCATCAAATAAGTTTGTACAATATTTATATAGTTTTTTGTCTTTTCCTATTTTCTTTTTGTGTCTTTTTGTCACCCGACTCTATAGCCTAATGGATGGATGAAAGAACTTAGAGTCTAGGATTCTTCTCCCTTCAATCATTTCAAAGGATGATCAAATGAAGCTCCCTAGTTGGATCCAGCCATTATCCTTTAATTTAGCATGATCAATTCATGGGATAACCCCTACGAAACATGTCTATTTCATAGCCCATGCCCTCTAAGCATGCAAACCAAGGAAAATCTCATTTGCCCTCATCTATGGCCCAATCCCTCAAAATTGATTTTGAGTGATGAAGTTTTTCTTTTTGAAAAATTACAAAAAACTTTAATTTCAAATGTTAAGTGTTTTTCTAAACATGCAGGGTCACTAGAATTTAGTACCCCTACATCTTTTTGTTGACTGCATATTGGGTGTAGTCGCGTTGAATTTTAGCACAACTACACTCCTAAGTGTGGACGCAAGGAATTTATTATAGTTTTAATGTAGATTTTAATGGGGTTTTATATATTTTTTAACATGATTTAATCCTCATTTTTATTATTTTCTTGTCGAGTTTCATTTTTCTCACCTCCTACTTGATTATTTTCATCGTCTAACTAATTTTTGCTAGAGATTTGTTTGTGTTTTCACTTTTTGCTTGCCTTGGGTTCACCATTATCAGTTAAGGTTTTGTTTTCAAGTATGTCATGTTTTCTTGTTTTTCTTTCATCATTTTTGTAACTTTTTTAGGTTTTTAAATGCACATTTTAGTTTTTTCATCTACAAAAAAAATCTTTTTCATTGTAAATGATCACGGTCTTTATGTGTTTAGGGTTTTCTTTTTTGGTTTTTTATATTTTGATCATTGTCATCATCATTCAGGTTTTAAATCCCTAATGAAGGTTTTTACCCTTTGACCCTCACCATTTTAATACATGGTGTTATGCGGGGTTTCAAAACCAAAAAACCACCACTCAAACACGGACCTCATTTTTTAGTGTAATGCGAGTTTTAAACACCACATTCCATACTGTATATGTTTGTGTATTGTATTGTGGGGACTAAACCCTAATCCGCATATTACTGTATTTTAAAACCCATACAAATCCTTTCAATATGTAATGTTGGGTTTAAATAATACACTACATACCTCATTCATATCTTCATTATGTAATGTGGGGTTTAAACCTTGACTTGCATCCTCACCCAAAATATAACCACATACAGTGTGTGGTTTTTCCCTGTACCACATAACATTGCAGTTCCAAAATGTAGGTTGGGTTTTAAACCCCAACCTACATAACCATTATGCACTACACTAAGTGTAGGTCAAGAAATTTTTCCTGACCTACATCTTTTTGTCCAACACACATGCAATGTCGAAGTTTTTCTCCGCACTTGCACCTAAGTATTGCCTACCCCTATGTAGGGGTAGATAATTTATGTGCCCTTACATCTAAACTTTTAAATACCCATGTAGGGGCAGAGAATTTATCTTCCCTTGTATCCCAAATTTCTATAGCACATGTAAGGTTGTAAATTTTTCCCACCATTGCACGAAAACTAGTAATTTTCTCTAACACTAGGAAAAATATGAAATTTATTTTTGCAACTTCTCTACCAATGTATGAGCCTTCAAAAAATAAGAAAAGAACGAATTATAAGTACCAAAGGGAATTTATAGAAACTTCTATGATTTCAAATATCAACGAGATCAAGGAAACGCAACTTGGTCATGTTGATATGTTTGATTTTTTAGAAAGGGTGAAAAAGTATCCAATTGATGCAGGCATGAGATGCATTGTTGAGAGTATTATCCATTTGGTGGCCTCACTCTTGGTGTTGACACATAATCTTGAGTTCATACTTGCAACAACAACCCATTTCCACAAGGAATCCAGAAGTGTCATAGATACAGAAAGAAATGTGCTCATAAGATTGGACGTAGAGTTCTTTGATAAAAAATTTTAGATATCCAAGTATAGATACATATGTTGATCTCACCATAGAACAATCATAGGCCCATTATGAAAGTAAATCAGATAAGTGCAAAAAGATAATCAATACAAGGTGGCTTAATAATCCTAGGCAAAATATCTCAAGATAGCCTAAGAGCATACCCCATAATGATTTCATTGAGGAGTTAAATGACTTGATAAATCTTCTTAGTAGAGTTAAGGTATGGCCCACTTCCTCCACTTTTCAAGAGTGGATGTATCTTTATATTCATGTCATAAGGAAAAGACAACAACAAATCCTTTTGGGAAAGAAGATAAGTGATGCTATCTATGATAAGCTTTCTAAAGTTAGTACATCATTGAAGTTCTACATGACTTCATACCTAGTTTATGCTTCTACTTCTATGTGAAACTTTATAGGGTTTTCGTTAGAGGGTGACAAAGGGAAATTCCTGTGTATCAATATTATTCTCAATTGACCCTAAAGAAAAGCATCAAGCATTTCAATTGTTGGCAATATGATTGCCATTGATGTCAAAGGATATCTGAGTAATATCAGATAAGGGAGATTGTTGGCTCGTTGATGTCAAAAAGGTATCATAGAATGATACATTTAAAATTGCAATGAAAGCCTTGAAGAATTATAGAATTTTGGGCATCAGGCCTTAGGATTACCTTATACTACTTGCTAAGTGAAGGAGATTCATTTTCAGAAAAGTTCAATCAGGCTTCAGACTCTAGGCTTGCAATTTACCTTTTGTTGTAGATGATTAGGCATTGGGCTTCATTCATATATTATATAACATGCCTCAAAGAAATGATGAAAATAATATGTTAATTCCAAAAGGTTTTGGGCTTGAGACTTTGGTTGTACTCTATCTCGATTTCACAAAGAAAATAAAGTTCGTTTAAGGGAATTCTGAAAAGGTTTCGTGTATCAAAATTCAACGTTAAGGATTACACCTTAACACAAAGTGGTGAAATGGGTATGATGGAACCCCAAACCTTGACAACTGAAATGGCTTTGATTTTCATGGGTTGGAGTTAAGACTTTTTCCTTAACAGTTTTTCAAGTATGTAGTAAGAAGAAAGTCCAAAGGCCGACACTAGAAAGGGTTATTTTTGGAAATGCTTGTGAAGGAAATGTTCCACCATCACAATTCGGTAGGAAGGCTTATGCATTACCAAAAGGCTGGTAAGTGGTAAGCTAGAAGAGAGAACACCAACATCTGATAAACTAATGCATGTTTTGGAAATTAGTTCTTTAGAGTTTGGAGGTTAGTGTGATGGTTTGCAATAAAGTGAAGGAAGGTAAATGGTAAAGGGTAAGGCCGACTGTTGAATCTTGACAGGAGAAAAAAGGCATCAGGAATAAGTGCTCAAGCTTTCTTGTTAAGCTCTGTTATGCACCTCAAGCATGAGGTAAGAGGTATTAGTGATCCTTGATCCCTAAAAAGTATGATAGATGGAAAAATTATATCATTCCATGGAAGGTTTGTGGGATCTAGTGGTAGGCAACACAAAATCATGAGAAGGAAACATGTGGAAAGTAGCGATAGGTCAAATAACTAATTCACATTGTTGTTGTGAATCATCATGGCATGAAGGTTGAAATCAATAACCAAAGTTTAAGGTGAATTGAATGATGGCACATAAAATGATGTAATTGCTCTAGCTACATTCTTGTGAAAGATGGAAGGAATTGATGATGCCAATAATGTGTTGTTAACTACAAATCTGGAACAAAATCAAGCAAGTAGGAATATGGCATTAAATCAAAAATAAACCCTATATTTTTTCACACCAGAAATAACAAAGGTAATAAATGAAGTCAATGGTGTTTGGCTCAATGCAAGGAGTCTTGTCTGTGAAGAGAAGATGTGAAAACCATAGTAGAGGTATGCATGTGAAGTTAGATGATGAAGAAATTGGCGATGCCATCAATACAACCATGAAATCTAGAAGAGAATTGATATAGATCAATTCATGCAAATATGGGCATTAAATGCAAAGAAAACCCTAATTTTGTGATACAAAAAAAATAGTAAATGCATTGAATGAATGTTGGTCAGTGGAGTTGGGCTTGAGGTGCAGAAGAAACTTGTGGGTGAAGGAAAGTATGTAATTTTGAATAAAAAATGAAAATGAGAGTGTGAGCTCAATATGCATATGATGTGAGAAGAAAACCTATACAAGCAACAAAAAATACCATCTAAGACATGCATTGAAGTGCGGAGGTACAATGTAAAAAGATAGAATAAAGAATGTTCTAAGTGAAGAGTAGTGAGATAGAGAAGAAAAAGGGGAAGAGTAGAGAAGAAGATAGATGAGATGAGATGTTGAGATAATAGTAGTGAAGAATATGTAGACTATAGAGAATAGAAGAGAAGGGTAGAGGTATTAGTTGTTGAATTAGCAGTAGTAGCAAGAATTCTTGTATAGATGCAAAGAAAAGAATGAGCAGTTGTAGAACAGGTTTGCAACATTGAACTGGATTAATTTGAATAATGTATTAGTTGGAGTTGTAGCTCCATAATTCTTTCATTGTAAATCTTATTGGTTGGTGCCATTAGATAATTGATTTGGTACTAAGTTAGGGAGTGGGTGCTTCCTTGGAGTTTCTGCTCTGAGATTAGGAGATTGGTGTCTCCTTAGGGTTGGTGCCCTTAAATATTGTAACCGTGAGGTTCTATTGTGAGGGTAGATTAGGATAGTAGATCCTATGAACTATTATCATCGTGGTTTTCCCCATATTGGGTTTTCCATGTATATATGGTGTTATGTGTACATGTCTGTGTTAATCTCTTTTCATATACTTTTATATTGGTTTAAAAGTATTAAAGAACTAGTTTTAATTGATCTACTAATTCACCCACCCTATCAATAGATTGTTGTGTTCCAACTATTGGTATCAGATCCCTAGTTCCTTTGAGAAGCGTTATCAAATCAGGTAGATCTTGGATAGTGAATACAAGATGGCTAGTCAAGAAGGTTCATCGTCAAACAAAGTGCCTCTCTTTGATGGATCAAACTATGCATTTTGGAGCATGAGAATGGAATCATATTTTTCTTCAATGGGGTTTGATGTATGAATGTTAGTTGTTAATGGATATACAATCCCTACTACACTTCCTACCGATCAAGCTGGAAAGAGAGTATATGAGAATAATGCTAAGGAAAAGAATGTTATTCTTTATGGATTGTCTAGCTCAGTGTTTGTGAAAGTGATACATTGTCAAACAACACATGATGTCTAGGGAAATTTGAAGAGAATCTATGAAGTTGATGAAAAGGTAAAGAAAGCCAAGATACAAACTTACAAGGGAAAGTTTGAAAGTATAAAGATGAGTGAAGAAGAAAAAATTGCAGACTACCTCCTAAGAGTGGATGAAATAGTTAATGCAATTAGAGGTCTTGGAGAAGAGATGAAAGAATTTGTGATTGTGAAAAAGGTTCTAAGATTCTTACCCTCAAAATATGATTCTAATAGTTCTGCAATAGATGAAGCTAGAGATCTAGATAAACTCACTATTGATGAGTTGCATGGCACCTTCCTCGCCTATGAGATGAGAATACAAGATGCAGATACCACCAAGAGAGAAGACACATTCAAAGCAGCCAGAAAGGAAAATATTGAAGCATATACATCTAGATCTGAGGATACTGATGAAGAAGAAGCTAAATTCATCAAAAGATTAAGAAGCTTTAGAAAATTTAGAGGTAAGTTACCCATTAAATTCTTTAACTATCGAAAGATATGAAATTTTGTTGTAAATTTCCCTTATGATGAAAATGATAACTATGAGAAATAAGACAATAGTAAAGAGATGAAACCATATTATTCTGAGAAGAAGAATTTCTTTAGAAATAAGAAGAGTATGCACACAAGAGAAGAAATTGGTTCATCTGATGTTAGTGATCACTCTAATGATGACCATGATTGTGCCTTTGTGGATGAGGGAAATGAATCCCTATTGATGGTATTGGGAATAACTTCTACTGAATAAGTTGAAGGTTCTGATGAAGAACGGGAAGGAGAAGTAAATATTGAAGGTGAACTCACCTGCTCCCTAGATGATATTGATAGCTTGAGAAAGGAGAACAAAAGGAAAAAGAAGCTTTCACTAAAGGATATTGAAAATCTATCCAAAAGTCTTGAAGAATCTCATCATATGGTGGTTAGCTTGAAGACACAAGTTGAAGAGGTGAAGAGAAAAGAAGAGGTAGTCAAATTTGAAATACAAACTAAATATAAAGAATTCATGAAGCTGGAAGAAGAAATAGTTGCCTTGAGAAAAGACCTTGAAAAAGCTAGAGTACAAAAATAAAAAAATTTGAAGCTAAAAAGTAGCTCTAAAATCTTGGATGAGTTGATTAACTCACAAAATCCTTCAAAAGAAAAATTTGGACTAGGTTTTGAAAAAGGAAAGATTCCTACTACCAGTGCATTTGCAAATTTATATGACAAGTTCAAAGCTTAAGAAAAGTGTGGTACAAAGGATGAAAAAAATGCAAGGAGAATGCCTCTGAGAATGAAAAATATGAGATGAAGAAAGCTGATGGAAAAAAGAAGCTTGTAGCAACAAAGAATATTGATAAGTCAGCCCTTGAAGACTTGAAGAAGAATCAAAACATAAAGGGAGTTCATGCAAATGGTTTCACTAGGGTGAGAGATTTGAAGAAGCCAAAATCAAGGAGACCCCCTCATCTTGCACAAAAAAATGCAATGACCAAGTGTTCATCATTTTTTCAAGGTGGTTGTTACACCTATAACCGATTTGGTCATTGGGCTAGAGAGTGTAGATTTGTACCTAAAAGGAGTACAAATTTTGTGAGTAAAAACTTATTTACTCCTCTGGTAGATACAAATGTAATATATTTTAACTGCAATAATTTTGGTCACATAGCGAAGAAATGTAGAGAAAACTTTGTAAGACCAAAAGTATAGAGTAATAAGAAGAGCATGGATCCTAGTCTAAACAAAGAATTAGAAGTATCTACAAAAAAGGATAAAGATAAACTAAAAAGGAGACCTAAGAAAGTATGGAAAGAGAAAGATTAGAAGGCCGTACCCAGAGTGGTTGCTTCTACCTCACATCACTAATTCTTAGTGATAGAGCATGAGTCCAAGGGAATATTTACAAGAAGATTTATTCATCCCTGAAGAAGAAAGAGAGAATTTAAGTCAAGTATAATTGTTCTTACAAATTTCTAACAACTTGATGGTTGCAGATATCATGCAAACTGTTAGAACTGGAAAAATATCACATTTTTCACTAGCCTTCACCCACCTATCTGATCATAGTTGAGCAAATACTTTAAGAGAAATTGATCCTTATCAAGAAGATCATGTGCATGTCTTTCCAATTAACAAGTCCTAGCCCTTATTTGAATAGATTTTGGATATTGGGAAGAGATGAATAAAGTTACAGTGATCAAAGATCCCAAAGATAGCAGTTGTGCATAATCGAGAAGACAGTGTGTAACATTTCACTGACATCGGCAAAAGCAAGCTAGTTGGAGGGAAATTTTCAAATCACACTGAGCTTGTGCATCACGCCAATGGAGACTTATTAGGGAGAAACATACATACTTTCACTGATGAAATAAGAGAAAAATTGTATCAGAGGGGCATGTATGATCAAAGTTGGTTCCTCAGATCTCTTCGACCATGCGAGTTACTCTGATGAGGGAAACTAAAGAATTTTTTGGGGAAAGTCTCACCAACTTATCCCAATGAGCTAAGCGGTAGAGGAAACATATCAAGGAGACCAAATATATTAGAAACGAATTTTATTCTCTCAGCAATGGTACATGTCATCCCAATGGTAATATGGAAATGCCCACTATTTGTTGGAAAGACACCAAGTGATGATTGAAAGGATTTCTAATGGTCCAAAGCACTCTGATATTGGGTAAACTTCATAATGTTCTCCCCAAAACATTAGGAATTGAAAAGTAAGGAAAAAGGAAGTTGTACAATATCGATAAGAATATTAAGTTGTCTTCCCAATTGAGTAAAAGAACCAAAGGGACACTTCATATCGAAAGGACATTCAATTAGTCTTGGCGATCAGTTATGAATGTATAACAAAGGTGGTTTCAAATAAAACACACAAATCAGCCTAAGACTAGAGGAGTTCCACTGATGCAATCTTCTTGTATTGCTCTGACATTTTGAAATTCAAAAAACTTATTGCATTCATTTCCAGTGGTGTACATTAATGGCCTCATGAACAAACCTCATATGAATATCTATGATTGAAAAGAGATTAAACCAAAAGAACTTTCAGAAGTTGTAGCAAAGAAGAACGAGGGATCAAGCCAAGGTCAAGGAATTCAGTGGGCCCAAAGACATACAAGTAAGAATATAAAATATCCCTACAATTGATAAATTGTAATTCAATTTTGCCACCTTTTAGAAAATAAAATGGAAGGTTCAAGTTCTGCAAAAACAAAAAACAAGAAGCAACAAGGTGAAAGTAGCCAGTCTAGAAATAAGAAGCAAAAAACTAAAACGGTGCAGGAATTGAAAATAAAAGAACGAAAACTAAACCAAGACCTCATTGATCAATTTTCTAGTTTAGGGCCAAAAGCTAGAAGGTCTACACAATTGAGGGCTAATGTAGAAATATTAGAAGATAGATGCAAACATGTAGGTGATGTGTGGACCCCCATTATGGGCTATAAATTGTTCATGTTTTATTATTGTCGGAGAAGTAGATTTGAACCAGTTTGTAACCATTGGAATTTCAATTTTGGAAAGTTGGTTGTTCCCAATGTCTTTGTGAATATAGACCTCATAAAACTTCTGGGCAACCATTACAACTCGAACCTTAAATCCATTTGCAACCCGCAAAGAGAACCTTTCATACATGTATCCAAAATTGTACTTTGTGAAGTTTTCAGCCTAGATGACACATGTGATCAGCCTATAGTGCATGAGGATTTAGAAAAGGAGTACTGGAGGATGGATACTACCTACAAAGGATGGAGGTTGTCATTACACAGGCCTAGAAAAGATGGAGACCTAGTACCACTTGAGAATGGCAATGGGCCTCCCTTTCATGTCAATTTGTTTGAGCCCTATTTAAAACATACGTACTTCTCAATGGGTCAAGTAATGGGAACATAGGTCTCTAAATTTATGTCTATAGGAACAATGGTGATCGCTACAGACATACAATGTCACAATGTAATACCTTTGGATTATGCTTCACACATTTTTAGAGGAATTGACTCAGGGATAATGGCCATCAAGAAAGGATCTCCCACAATTCACTTTAAACATTATTCCCTTCTCATGCACAGGATATTGTACTATGGACAAGAGTTAGGAATCTGGCAAGAGGAATTAAGAATCACACAATTGGATAAAGAGGGTCAGCCATTACCAATACAATTATGGACTTCCATTTGGGACAACAAATTTATCAATTCTAATTATGTTTATTTTGAAGAACACTTTGTCAAGAAATTGTATAGTTTTTATGATCACCCTTGTGATTATTCATTGTCTAATGTGATAAAAATATTCTTAAGGCCTAAGGATTTCAATGGACCACTAACTGTAAGTAATAATTGGAGTGACTGGTATTGCTATGTTGATTCCACTATGATCAGGGATTATGGTTTTGAAGACACCTTTCCTATTACCCAAGACTATGCCAAACAGAATTGCATATCTAGAGATTTTCAGGCAAATGGATTATTCCAATTTCATGAACTTGAGTGCATATGAAAAAATCCATTCATTCCTAGTACATCAAGTGTTTTGGGGACTTCACTGTGGTGCCAAAAGAAGGATATGATCTCATTTTGGAAAAAATTTCACATTTCAATATGAAGAAGGCTGGACCAAGGAAAGGATTTGATCATGAAGGTTTTATTGATTTTTCCAAGAAAAAATAGAATTTAGGTGGATATATTCATATACCACATCCTCGTGATATATTATCAAAAACATGGAAGAAACAAAGGTTGAATTGGCAATTGATAATTACAATAGAGAAATTGAACAAAAGATGAAGGAGATACAAAAAGTAGAAATGTTATCCTCTGGAAGTGAGGAATCTTCTAATGAAAATGAACCCCAAAGCCAACCTGATAAGATCCCCAAGCTAAGGATTGAAGAGTATCAACCTCCAAATAGAGAACAAGAAGTTGGGGAATCATCTAACACAAATACTAGACAATTGGCTTATAAACCCTTTGTCTTGGATGACTAATTCATTAAATCTCCTAAATTTAAATCTTTCTTGTACAAACAAAAGGGAAAAACAATAAAGGAATCAGTTGCAGACATCACACCCAACAATGAAATCCAATTGTTGAACACATTTAAAATGGATGTGGAGAATGAAATGAAGAACATGACTCCAAAGAAAGGAAGAAAATTACTAGAGGAGTCTGGTGTGATGATCTTTCCTAGATTGGACTTCAAATTTTCTTTAGTTTTTAATAGCTTTTTGCACAATAATGGTACCAAACACAAGCTCAATCTAGAAGGGGTAGCAAAGGTATACACTAGGTCAAGATACAATCCTGATGAGAATTCTCTTATGATTTGGGCTCTATACCCCCCACATAAGAAGTCTGGAATTATTGATATAGAGAAAGCATTTGGTCATGTGATGACATTAAAAGTGGGTGAAATTGATCCTATGGTCACAGTTGATATTGGCATAAATGTAGCCAAATTGAACAAGGCACAGATTCAAATGTTGATTAAAGAATGGGATATGTACAAGTTGAATAGTGAAAGGATGCTCAAAGAAAATGATTTTCTAAGAGACACAGTCAAGGATACATTCAAAGGACCTACTAAAATGTTGACTCAAGGAGAATTTTCCCAGTCAAAGGACAAGTGTGTACAATTACAGATGAACAATCAACAAATGCACACTCAAGTGATCAAGGCTAGGTTGGACACATTTTCTATAGTACTCTAGAAGAGGTACACTAACATGATGATCTAGATGGACAGGTTTTGGGTAACTCACTCCAAGAGCCACACTGCCATTCAAGAACATAAAAGGATAAATGACAGGCTTTAGGAAAATCTCTAAGAGATACAAAACATAAACACTTCTGATACTAGTGCCATTACAGCTGCTAAAGACATGATAAGGAAACATAAATACTATTATAAGGAACTTCAGGAAGATGCCAAGGAGTTTATCGATGCTTCAAAAGAGGGTGTGTCTGCATTGTTCAATGATAATGGAGAACTGAAAAGTCAAAATGAATGGATGAAAGAGAGTAGACTAGTACTACAGGGAGCCTTGGAAGCAGCTAAGGATGAAGATCTAGTATTAGAAGAGGCCTATGATCATTTGGAAAGGATGGTTATTATGGAGATTATGGCGAGGGATGTTGTGGAGGATGCTAACGCGCACTTGAGTCAAGAGTACCTTGATCATATTACACAAATTCATTTGTGGCTCATTAGAGCTTAATATTAATGTTTTATGTATTTTTAAAGTCCCAAAAGACACTTATGAAGAGGCATACCCTCTTCAAGATATTGCTATATAAGTTGAACATGTGATGATTGAATGGTAAGAGAGTGAAAAAAGAGAGATTAGATAGATATACAAAATAATACTTTCATATTATATATCATGAGGATTATATTGTAAAGGACCATGATGCATGGATAAATTTTGGCAGAAATCAATAGAAGATCTTTAATTCTATGTGACTTCATATTGGTGTCTATTGCTTGTTGATTTAAAAAATTATTTGGTTGTCTCCACATTATTATTTCTCTATATTTGAATTTGTGTATCCAAGTTGATATTCAATTTCATCAGACACATTTGTTGTTATTGTGTAATCAAGTTAATTGGTTTCTATCAAAGGATTAAAATCCTTTTAATTGATTACAGTAACTTGGAAGTAACATTTGGATTAGTAAGAAGAGCCCTATAATTGATAGCACTACCATACTAACTCCAATTTGATATTATCTTGTTATTCAAATTGAGGATATACTTCATTTTTCAATACAAATTTTTTGTCATTTATGATTCTTTTTAATTGGTTCCTTCAAGGAAGGATTAAAATCTTTTTAAATAAGTCATAGTAACCTGATAGGACCGAGTGGATCAATAAGTAGAGTCTTTCAGTCACATTATTGCATGTTTATACAAGATATAAACAAACATAAGTGCTACACAATTAGAACTATAACCAATACTAGTCACCTGTTATAAAACTTCACCCAAATAGGCATTGGTCAACTTCACATTTCATTATACTTTTCTTATCCACTTTTATATTCTAAATTTCCAATTATCATATCAGGAGTAAGAGTAGCTAACAAGCCTTCATCTATCCTACACTTTATGCCACTGTGGATAGATCCTTAAATCTAATTAAATCACACAACCGTTAAATTTGTTTCAGCTATCAAGTTCCACCCACCTAGGTTTAGCAAAGCCTAAAGTGCAGGGATTCATCAACCATATAGGTTAACTCCATTCGTTGGTTCAAAAACATTGCAATTTTGATCATAGAGCCTGGAATCCTCTTACAATTTGTAATTTGCATTTTTGAGACCCAACAAACACACTCCTTTATTTTAATGAAGGGGGGAAAATTTTGGTCAAAGGGGAAGATCACAAATTGTTTTTAGTAGAAGCATGTTGTCCTCAAGAGTCCCTTTTCCATTGATGTCAAAGGGGGAGAAATTGTGCAAAATTCTCTTTTTTTATCAAATGAAAGATATATCACAAGGGTATTTGTGACTATAAATAGTTGTATTCCAAAGGGGTAGAATGGTTGGTGTGTTGATTGATCAATGCTAATATTGGTGTAGAGCATTTCTTTTTTCCGTCAATGACTAAGGGGGAGATTATTAGAAATATGATTGTCATTGATGTCACAAGATATCTGAGTAATATCAGATAAGGGAGATTGTTGGCTCATTGATGACAAAAAGGCATTATAGGATGATACATTTGAAGCTGCAAGGAAAGCCTTAAAGTATTGTAAAAGTTTGGGCAATGGGCCTCGAGCTTACCTTATACTACTTGCTAAGTGAAGAAGGAGTTAGTCATTTTCAACAAATTCCAATCGAGCTTTGGACTTAGGGATTGCAACTTGCTCTCTAATATAGATGATCAGAGATTGGGCTTCAGTCATACATTATATCACATGCCTCAAAGAAATGATGAGAATAATGTGCTAAGTCTAAAAGGTTTCAGGCTTCGGACTTTGGTTGTACTCTATTTCGATTGCACAAAGAAAATGAAGTTCATTTAAGGGAATTCCAAAAAGGTGTCGGACATCAGACTTCAGTGTTAAGGATTACACCTTAACAAAAAGTGGTGAAAGGGGTAAGATGGAACCCTAAATCCTAACACCCAAAATGGCTTCAATGTTTGTGGGTCAGAGTTAAGGCTTTCACCTTAACAGTTTGTCAAGTATGCAATAAGAAAAAATTCTAAAGGCCAACACCCAAAAGGGTTATTTTTGGCAATGCTTGTGAAGGAAATGTCCAGGCATCATAGTTTGGTAGGAAGGCTTATGCCTTTTCAAAAGGCTAGTAAGTTCTAAGCTAAAAGAGAGAACCCCGACATCCGATAAACTCATGCATGTTTTGGTGATTCGTGCTTCTGAGTTCAGAGGTTAGTGTGATGGTTTAAAATGAAGTGAAGGAAGGTAAATGTCCGAACCTCGATAGGAGAAAAAAAATTGGGCATAAGTGCTTGGGCTTGCCTATTAAGCTCCTCTATGCAACTCAAGCATAAGATAAGAGGGATTAGCGATCCCCAATCCCCAAAAAGTATGATAGATGGTAGAATTCCATCATTTTGTGGAAGGTTTGTGGGATCTAGTGGTAGGAAGTACACAATCATGGGAAGGTGACATGCAGCAAGTAACAATTGGTTGAATGACTGATTCACATCATTGTTGTGAATCATCATGTTGCGAAGATTGAAATCAATGGCCAAAGTTTAAGGTGAAAGGAATGTGGCACATAAAATAATGTAACCACTCTAGCTACATTTTTGCAAAGGATTGGGAGGAATTTATGATGCCATTAATGTGTTGTCAGTTACAAACCCAAAACAAGATCGAGCAAGCACGAAGATGGCATTAAATGCAAAAAAAACCCTAGATTTGTTCACACTAGAAATAGTAAAGGAAATAAATGAAGTTAGTGGTGTTTGGTTCGATGCAAGGAGTCTTGTGTGTGAAGAAATGATTTGAAAACCCTAGTAGAGGTATGCATGTGAAGTTAGAAAAGGAAGAAATGGATGATGCCATCAATACAACCATGAAATATGGAAGAGATCTAATACAAATTGATTCATGCAAATATGGGCATTAACTGCGAAGAAAACCTTAAGTATACGATACACCAAAAATAGTAAATGTAATGAATGAATGTTGGTCGGTGCTAAAGGACTCAAGGTAGAGAAGAAACTTGTTAGTGAAGGTAAGTATGTAATGTTGAACGAAAAAGGAAAATGAGAGTGTGGGCTCAGTATGCATATGCCATGAGAAGAAGACCTAGATGAGCAACAAGAAATATCATCTAGGATATGCATTGAAGAGTAGAGGTACAGTGAAAAAATATAGAACATAGAATGTTCTAAGTGTAGAGCAGTGAGATAAAGAAGAGAAAGTGGGAAGAGTAGAGAAGAAGATAGGTGAGATGAGATGGTGAGATAATAGCCATAAAAAATAATGCAGATTATAGAGAAGAGAAGGGCAAAGGTGCTAGTTGTTGAATTAGCAGCAATAGAGAGAATTCTTGCATAGATGCAAAGAAAAGAATGATCTATTGCAAAACAAGTTTACAACATTGAACTAGATTCATTTGAATTATTTGTTATTTGGAGTTGTAGCTCCATAACACTTTCATTGTAAATATGACTACTTGGTGCCATCAGATAATTGAGTTGATGCTCAGTTAGGGAGTGGGTGCTTCCTTGGAGTTGGTGCTCCTAAATCAAGGGATTGGTGTCTCCTTAGGGTTGGTGACCTTAAATATTATAACCAGTGAGGTTATATTGTGAGGTTCGATTAGGAAAGTAGATCCTAGCAGATATTCTCACCGTGGTTTTCCCCATATTGGGTTTTCCACATATATCTAGTGCTATATGTACATGTTTGTGTTAATCTCTTTGCATATACTTTAATATTGGTTTAAAAGTGTATGTGTGGTGAATTTTGTAATGTGAGTAAATGAATAATAAAGCCACACAATCAATGAAATGTATTATATTAGAGAATTGAATCACAAAACTAATCTAATTAAAACACAACAAATTCCCTAAAATCATTCCATTGTTTCCTATCTTTAGGGATTCATTAAATCATATTAGCTCTCAGATTTGTGTATGCACTATAACTGTTAGAATGGAAACCTGAGAAACGAAATTCTATAAAATACAAGAACTCTATTCCTACATGATGATAAACTATGTGATTGATGCCATGATATTATGTTGTAAATTATAATGGTGATATGATAATGGATATGATGTTAAAGATTATGATGCAAATGTTGTATAAAAACTACTATGATAATGGAAATGTAGCTAATAACTAAGCCATGATTCTAAACTAAATGATTCTATAATGCTAAATGATAAATGCTCCAATGCTCTATGGTCAAACACTAAATGCTCTCATGAAAATTTTGCAGAGTAAGTTTTCTCAAAGATGGGATATCAAATGCTAGAGAATAATGTTGTATTTATAACATTTCCAAGGCATATTGTGACATGGCAGCAACCAACGATTAGGATTTCAGCTGGAGAGATGAATGGTGGAGAATGAAGAAGTCGGAGGGAATCATGGAGATGGTTCCCTATAAAAGAGAACTTTGCCAAGTGTTAGAGAGAATAAATGAAATGGAAGAGCCAAGTGTCCAAGGTTGTTTCAAAATTTGTTGAGGATAATTCCAATTTAAATATCAAGGATATTTAAATTCACGAGACACTTGATGAGGTGGCAAGAAGAAAATTTGGAGACATGTGAGTAAATTCAAATTTGGAATTATTCAAATTTAGTGAGAAGATATTAATTAAATAAAACAAACTATTGGAATTTGTTTATTTAATTAAAATTGGAGGAATATGATTTAAGATAGAAGAATTAGGAAATGTGAACTATATAAATAAATTTAGAATTTATTTATAATTAGATGAAATAAGAGATTTATTAATTAAATAACTTGTATTTAATTAATTGATTACCCTAACTGATTTTAGGTGTATACATTTTTCCCCTCTTTGAAGTGATGTGTTTACACATTGCTTCAAAGAAAAATTTGATGATGATGCTGACAAAAAAAATTGATATGCCCCAAATGCTGGTTTTCAAGTGATGATGGATATATGCCCCCTCGGGAGATAAGTCAATGAGTTTTTGAATTTTTTATGATTTTTTGATGATTTGATGATGATTTTTAAATTTTTATGATGTAGAGAAGATTTATATCGTGAAAAATGATGTTGAACTTGCCAGGTGATGAATTGATTAATTAAGCCCTTTGAAAAATAAAATAAATCAATCCCACTTAATCACTCATTAAAAGGTTAAAAGAATGTGATTTATCCTCATTTGTGCATTTGCAATTTGAAAATTTGGAGTGATTGAGCAACCTAGTGCAAATTAAGCAAGATGGTGATTCTGATCCAGACCCACTCATTCGAGCATGTGTGACGTCACAACTGCCCCATCGTATATGGACCACCGGTACGTACCCCGAAAAAACTCCCTCATGAATTTTTGAATGTCAATTTTTCCACATTTTTCACATTTAAATTATGTCTTTTTGTGTTTTATTGCATTCAGTCTCCAATGTAGTGCATCAGGTGTCTATTCTAGCACATAGGGTTAGGTTTTTAGCGCATAGAGTCAAAGTTGTAGTGCATCAATATTTTTAGCACATAGATGAAATAGTTTAGCGCATAGATTAAACATTGAAGTGCATCTAATTAATTGGCACATACATGGCTAGATTTAGCGCATTTGGTGAATGTTTCAGTGCATGGGTAAATTTAGTGCATCAATGGAGGGAAATAGCGCATTGATGAAATTGTATGGTGCATATGGTAATTTAGCGCATAGAGACCTTGTTCTAGCACATCAACATAATTCTCTAACACATACATGATTTTAGCACTTTGAGACACTGTTTTAGCACATCTAGGGAGGAATGATAGATTTTATATTAGACTCCTTGATTTTGATGTTTTTTTATCATGTCGGCTAATATTTTAATGTTGTTTGATGATGTTGATATATTAGATGATGATTGATCTCATGATAGGTGAGATTCAATGATAGGATGATGATTGACCTCGTGATAGATGAGGATCAATGATAGATTGATGATGATTGACCTCATGATAGATGAGGATCAATGATAGATGCTCACAAGATGTAGGGTGCTACCACAATAGTGGTTTACACTTTCTGGGAGATCCTGATTTTTGTTGAAATCACATAGTTTTAGAAAATATAATGATTTAAGCCTTGAAAAGTTCCATTTAAAAGATTCCAATTGAAGAGGTCTTGATCAAACTAACTTATACCAAGCCCTCTTGGATAGAACCCCACTAATTTTAAACCATACCTATAACAAAGTCTCCTTTACACCTATCAAAATGCTAATAAAAAACCACTTTTGATTTACCTTTTGGGGAATCAAATGAATTCATTTAAAATTTATTTTTTGTAAGTATGTAGTCCTTATTATAAGCTTCCAAAAAAGTATAATTTTAATTAAATTTAATTGTATTAATATATTTATTTTTTATTTCTTGTGAATGTGGTTTTTCACCCAAAATCAAGCTCTATATACTGCACATGTGGAAAAATAGAAGATTATCAAAAAAAAAAAGAAAAATATGAGTACACTAGATATTGAAGTCCTTGATCCAAAATAAAAATAAAAATTGAATTTCGATACATAAAAAAAAAGTTACACATTATATGGTCGCGCTATATATGATTTGTAATTGGTTTGACTTTGAAACTTGATTAAAAAAAATATTGAATAAAAAACTATCTAACCAAGTGGCAGCACTAGATATCAGAGTTACAAATAAAAATTTGAAAGAATTATAATTTTATCCTTCATGAAAAAAAAGTTATGCGTTATACAGTGAGCGTCACTTTTTAAAAATGTTATTTTCTGAAAAGAACATTTTTTGAGGGAGATGGAAAAAGAAGTGTAATATGATTCCAAAAATTTGGAAAAAAAATGTATTTAGAATCTATAGAAAAAATGACATGAAACTCTATTTTGCATCATCTTCAAATTCCTAACGATTTAGTCACAATAGGTGTTTGAAAGTGAAGATTTAGCTAAAAAAATTATTTCAGTGTCCAATTTGGTCAAAAATTGTAAACCACTATTGTGGGATCACCCTGACATAATCAAAATCTCATCAGAGCTGATTAGATTGATAGGTTGATTGATGTTGATTGATAAGATAATTGATTTGTGATATGTTATAATGGTAGGAGCCAGTGAGGACCCTCCAGTCTCGGAAGCAATTCCCAAGGACCTGGGATTTGATTCCACATTTGGATCAGGTTGATCTAAATGTGATTGGACGATGTGGATTGAATTATTTGCTAGACATGCCTGAGCATAGGATTAACAAGGGACTTCTGACCACTTTGGTAGAGAGGTGGCACATCGACCACAACACCTTCCACTTACCCATTGGTGAGATCACAGTGACACTGGAGGATGTTTATCGGATCTTACAGATTCTAGTCATTGGAGAGCTGGTTGTATATGATTTGACTAAGCAGGGAGGGACTGATGCACTAAGGAGTGTATTAGAGGATGATCAGATTTATGGCTATGAGATTCCATGTTGAGAGATGGTTGATGCATATGTGACATTGCCATGTGTTCTTGTTGGATTTATTGGAGGATTTCTATGTCTCGACCGCAGGTCAAAGGGACTCAGTTAGTTGGGGTTGGATTTTGGAGAACATGATCACACAGGGGACTAGATATGCTTGGGTCTCTTGCATGCTTGCACATTTTTACCATTATCTACATTAGGTTGTGTATCTGAGAGTGGCCAATTTTTCAATTGGGGTCACATTGTTACAGATATCGGTGTGGGAGCATATAGTTGTCACTCGTCTAGTGTAAGAGAGATAGCGGCCAGCCAATTGTCCATATGTTCATGGATACACAGGTCTAGTTTTCCACCATAAGCTAGGAAAATTGGAGTACTGGAGGAGGGTACTGGATGATCTAGAGATAGTGACATGGCAGCCATATGTGGACTGTGAGCAGTGGCCGGAGGATGATACTGAGATGTTGTATGCATGCTCGTTGAGGTACTTGATTGGGAGGACACCATTTGTTATTTAGAGATTCCTTCTTAGGAGAGTGTTGTGATAGTATGGCAGGGTACATGGCATGCCCTAGTGAGTGGCTCTATATGCATAGCGAAGACGAGACATACCAGAGTGGGGACCCACTTTATCATATGATGCATCCATTGAGGAGTACCAGGGGTTATAGGCAGTGATATGGGATTATCATCCAAAGATCATAGAGGTTGTTGTGTCAGAGGAGTATGCATAGTACGTATTTGTGCATCCCTTCCCATAGATATCTAGTCCAAATGAGTTGGTACCTTTGTTCAAGGACGAGCCAGCACCGAGATGGAGGAGGGGTGGAGGAGGTGATGAGGAGGAGGGAGAGAGTAGTGATGATGAAGACGGGGATGGAGATGGAGGAGGCGGTGGAGATGGCGATGGAGGTGGTAGAGATGGTGATGGAGGTGATGGAGGTTGTAGAGATGAGGGTGGTGGTGGGATAGTGCTAGATGTGCGAGAGTTCAAAGTACCTCAGAAGAGGTGATCGCTAGTGGCTACAGCACAACATGTGCAGATTTGGTTGCCCTCACAGTAGCAACATACACAAATAGTTGCTCTATAGGTCTAGGTATAGACTTTATAGGGACAGCCTGTGCAGATTCAGGGATAGTTATAGGCACAGGCACAGATTTCCATGCTCATCGCAGAGAGAGACAGCTTGAGATAGCAGTGTGAGCAGGTAGAGGGTGTGGCAAAGAGACTACAGAGAGTAGTTGAGGGCACCTTGATAGCAAATTACCTAAGATAGGTACGACACTCTGCTAGAGAGGTCGAGTAATAAAAGTTGAGGTATCATGAGGCGGTTCCTCCAAAGCGTCGAGAGAGTTATGCACAGTCTGTTAGTGCTTGTACTCATACTAGGACTACCAATAGGGGCGTCACCAGGCCACCATGTAGAGATCCAGGGGTAGGCCCATCAGATACAGCTGGAGGTACAGGGCCAGCACCATTGGGGGGTAGCAGCACATAGCCTCGTTATGATCATTTATGATGTACTTGAGCTATATACACTGATTCAACCGAGACATTCTAATTTCTACCATTTTTGATATTGATGTATCTCTTTATATATTTGGACATCATTGTACTCTTGAAATTATGATTTTTGAGATTTGTATGATATGCGGCGATGATTTGTGACCTATATATGTTTATCTGTGTATCTAAAGGTAAATTTCAGGTTAGTTTATTAAATATCAATAAAGCACATGAAACCTAAAGAACCTATCAAGAACAATGAAAACTAAAAATAAGAACAATTATACTTGTCGTTCATAGGAGTTTCCATGATTCACCTTAATAGTACCTTTTAACTTGCTGATGGTTGCCCTCAAATTTGACATGTGAACAATCTGGAAATAAAAGTCTAAGTCCTACACCAAGCTTTGAAGGATTTGATCAAAGTCTATGTCTATGCCTAAATGACTAAAAATTCCTATGCCTAAATATGCCAAAACTTAATGAAATATGTCAATAAATGCTGCAATTTCTGTGAAATATCTAAGTGTCTCAATGTGTAATCCAAAAATGAGAACAAAATAGCATTTTATAGAAAATTCCATTTTGAATGGACGGATGAGATTGGCTTTCGATAGAGACCTAAAATCAGAGGACAAGATTAAAGTCTAGAAAGAAGAATTTATATTCTCGAGACGCATTTGACACACAGAGCGACGCATTCTCTCTATCGTGATGCATTTGACTGGTAATGTTTTATGTTTATTTGCATTCGGGTTTTTATTTTCTTTGTTCTTTTTATTCTGGTTCTTCTGCATTTTTCCTAGTTAGGTTTTTGTGGTACTAATTTTCATTTGCAGCATTTGGCGGTTATTTTTTGTGGGTCAAAGGAAAAAATTCAAACTCCTTACTTGTAGTCTTGCAGGTTCGAACGTCGAAGACTGAACACTGAAACATTGTGCCTGTATTTTTCTTAGATTAGTACACACTTACTTTAAGTGCAATTAAAAAGAACATGTCTTCTAATTTGCATGATTGTCTTTGCAAAATGGTAGTTGAGTATGCTCTCATCTTGTGAAAACTCGGTGATCAGAATTCGAATTTGGTGTGCTCGAATGACATTAATGAGCCGTGGAGGGGAGCCAATGCCACCAAAATTATAAGCTATCCACTCTTGAGAAGGAAAGGTGTTTATCACCAATCCAGGGTATATCAATGGGCTATATCAAGTACACAAACCCTTGGCCTATTGGCCTTTTAGGATTGTACTTGTCTTATGTGTGCTTTCTTACATTCAAAACATTGTGCTTGTCAAGTGCTTGTTGGATTTCTCAAACATTCTTCACCACATTTACATTTCTAAACAAAACATTCAACATTAGACAAATCAAATTTTCTCTCAATACGTCAAGAAAACAAACTATGTCACAATTATTGAAACGCATTCACCTTTCTGCAACACATTTGAAAACTATTGAGACTCAATCGAACTGATAAACCGCATTCGACATTTCAAACACCGCATTTGTTCCCATCGCGACGCATATGAACCTCACAGAGCCGCATCTACCAAACTAAGTTGCATTTGTCAGTCCCCGAGCCACATTTGCTCAAACTGAAATGCATTCGCAAAACTATGATGCATTTGAGGCCTCAAATGACGCATTTGCCTGTCACAAGTAAAAACTTCATACAAAGTCAAATCTAAGTCTACACCTTGTCAATCTTTTGTCAAACACTATTTCCAACGCGATTTTGTCATAAACCAACTTTGAAATTGCTCAAAACTTTCGACCATTAGTTTTCATTCTTGACCATAGGTTTCATCCTTCATTTTTTTAGTTGCATACATTAGACATTAGTTTGTCCCTAGGTTTTAAATCTCGCGTACTTTGGATTAGGAAAATATCAGCACAATTTTCAACGTCATTGCTTTCAAAACTAGGTTCTCTTGGACTAAATTATCAATCCCTTTTTTAGTCATTGTCTCTTTTGTGAGATTTTCCAACTCAACAATCTAGTTAGGAAAACTCACTAGTCATTTTGACCTTGTCGTCTTGTCCTTTTCAACAAAGTCCTTTAGTAACCAAAATTGAAAACAAAGATTGAGCTTAGAAGTGCTTAGGTACCCTTGTCTTAAATTGCACTATAAGTTTAGACATTGCATATTTTATTCCTAAAAATCCAAAAATATTATTTATCCTAGTCGCCATTTTGAACTTAGACCTTGCATAGTGTCATCCTTGCATTTAGTTGTCATTTTCATTTGAGCAATCTCATTTTATGGTAGAAACTAGACTCCAAAAATAGCAATGACAAATGGAAAACTTTCAACAAGACCCCACTTCCACTATCAACAATCCCACGTATGACCCAAATTGGACTTTCGATGATCCATTTGACAATTCAAACAATAAACCTCTCACGACAATACCATCCTCGTCAAACAGTCCATTTGAACCATTCTTACGTAAGGATGAATACGGTCAAATACTTGAGGAAAACTTAGAGGTAGCGGCACAAGATCTAGAGGCCTTTGAATTCATTGAACAAATGGTCCTATATGATAGAGACAGATACTTAGCCATACTCTTAAGTCAAGGAGCTAAGTTACCACATGGATTTGACATCAACATGTTGAGATCAACATCTCCTGACCCTAATGACAGCAATGTGCATAACATGTCACATAGTGGTCAGCCTCCAAACACTATGAGTAATACTTTCTTTGACACTACAAGAACAGTGCATGCTACCTCCAAAATCCCACACACCTCCAATACAATAAATGCTACATCCACTAGAGGATCACAATCTACCACAGTGCCCACAATATCCACAACACTTTCACAATCAGCTAGAACCACCTTTGGCTCTGTGACAATGTGGGTAAGTTACTCCAATCCTTTTTTTACCAATACGGTAAATGCAATGGGGGCATCATCAAGTCATACCAATCCCCCTTTGATAGCTACATTGAATACCATGAGTACACCTTCCACATACCCTCTCATTGGTATCTCAGAAAATCCTTTGGGTAGGGGTAAATGATATATATTTATTCAAGGACAACAACAAAATGTAAACACGTCAACATTGTCAAATCCCACAAAATACCAAGGACAAAATTCGGCCATCCCCCTTGTCCAAACCCAACAATTTGGACAAAGTAGTTAAAACACACAACCCATGGCATCATTAACACATCACAATGTTCATGCTCACCATATCCCCCAAATATCGACACAAATGGTTGGGGGACACATCCCAATGTACTCATCCCACATTCATACTCACCAACATACCCCTAATCCCAACTTTCAATACCTACAACACGCCAATTCGAACACATCATACATGTCACAACAATCCATACCACCGCAATACACCAATATCCACACACAACAAATAGGGACCTATGGCACACCAATTTATCCTATGCATGGGACCACAAACGACCCTATAATAGATGCCTTACAAGCAAAACCAATGGGTCTAGAGAAAATTATCCAAAACATACAAATATCAGGAAAGAATTCAAAAGTGTCATATGATCTAAATGTATACCCATTTGACATGAGCTTATACATGCCACCATTTCCTTTGGGATATGTGTCACCCAATTTTACAAAATATAGAGGCAAGACAAACCCCTTCGAACATGTTCACGAATTTGCAACCAATTGTATGGACGTCGCCTCTGAAAAAAAATACTTGATGAGACTTTTCTCTAAAATTCTTGTGGGTCGTGCCCTTGAATGGTTTTCCACTCAAAAGGATATCCAAACATGGGATGAGCTTAAACAAAAATTCATAAAAAATTACGCATACAACATTGACATGGACACCTCTATCACTAGCTTGTGCAATCTCACGCAAGAGAATGTTGGTGAGACATTCATCCCATTCTTTCAAAAATGGAGAAGTCTAGCTCATCGATGTCACATTGACATACCCGAAAGGGAAAAGGTTAACATGTTCGTTCAAACACTTCTGGGTCCCCTAAACTATGCATTGCAAGTGCATTGTTGCACAACCTTCACAGACCTAGTCAAAAAAGGGGTCCAGATTGAGAAATACCTTATCGCAAAGGGAGAGCTAAGATACGGTCCCAAAAGCACAAATGCAAATCCTCCCACCGACAAGAATAAATACTGGGTCAAAAAAAACACATTACAAATGACGGTGTTGTTGATGCCAAGACTGCAAACATTTTGGGTCTTGTACTAGCCCTAAAATGGGTTCAACAACAAAAAAAACTAACAACGACATTGACACCCCCTACCAATGTCCCTTCAAACAACCAAAGTAGTCAAAATAACCAGGGACAATATCGTCAGATGAGACAATTTCCTAGGGGTCGTACATACACTTCTTTAGGTGAACCCATTGAAGAGGTCCTCAAGAAATGCCTCCAGAATGGAGTCATCACACTTCAAGAACCAAAACCATACGACCCAGGACAATTTACACCAGCATGGTGGGATGATAATGCATTATGCAATTATCATCAGGTAAAAGGACATAAAACCTCTAACTGTCAACAACTGAAAAACCTAGTACAAGATCTTATCAAAAGTCGTATCATTGAGGTAGGTGGATCACAATTTGCCTCCAATTCAAACCATACTATTCATAAGAACCCACTGAGGGACCATGGTTCTAATAATGCTTCCACGTCAGGTCCATAGATAAACAATAATCACACCAATTTCGTCAGAGCCAAGTATAACTATTCTGGTGGACCAATTATAAATAGTGTCTAAACTGATGACGAATACAACAATACCATTACAGTCAAGAGAGCACCTCAATGCAATGCTACTATTTGAAGTGGTAAGGTCACCATAGCTGGTCCACCTCTCGCTAGGCAACCCAAACTCACCATACCTAGACCATCTGCTAAATAGTCAAAACCCTTCTCGACCACAAAATAGTGGCAACCAAAGAGTCAGTTCAACCTTATTGACCAACTTGGAAAAACTCCCACGCAAATTTCTATACTTGAGCTACTTCGTATCTCTCCCGCACATAAGGATATACTGGATAAAACCTTGCAAGAGTCGTTAGTCCCCAAGCACATTGATGTCAATCAGTTTGAGACCATGGTGGGATACCTCACTATGCCTCACCACATCACCTTTTCCAATCAAGACTAACCGTCACCTAAGACCAACCACATTGATGCATTGCACATTGAAACCTTCGTCCATAAGCACACGGTTAGAAAAGTTTTAGTAGATGGCGGAGCAGGATTGAATATATGCTCCTTGAAACTAGTTAAGGCTCTAGGATTTTCTGATGCATGCATAGACCCTACAAAGAGTATAGTGATCAAAGCATATGATGATGAAGAACGCTCTTCACGAGGTGTTATATCTCTTGCTATCAGAGTGGGACTAGTCATTGTGGATACAACCTACTAGGTCCTAGATCTAGAACTACCCTAGAACATCTTGCTTGGTCGCCCATGGATTCATGCCTTAAAATCCGTTCCATCCACATATCACCAATGCTTAAAATTCCCATTTGAGGGCACGAAAATCACCATATATGGCGACCCTAACCCCTTTCAATACTGTACCAACCTCAGGGGTTTTTTTGAAAACTGGGTGCCTATCAATCGAGAGGATTTAGGCCACTCATCTTCCAAATAAATTGATCCATCCACACTCGCGTCATCTTCCACATCCACTCCGTTCACGTCTTCTGCCACACCACCATCTTCCGCAAACCCTAAGGCTGAATCCACTGTCAAGATCTAGGACCTCGGCTATGGAGAATTCAAACTGCACAGAGCAGATAGCATCACAAAGATACCCAAGTCTCCGAAGGTCTATGGTCAGCCATGTTTTAGAATGGAACCCAAAGAAATTTTCAAAGTTCCACCAAAAATAGTTTTCATCAAATGGGGAGACATGAATAATGAGGACCTTGCAGACATCACAGGATGGCTCTATAAGGATACTATCACACTAGCCCCATTACCAGTTCAGAAATATGGCAAGAGCTATGACATAATGAAGGCTAAGGGCTACGATGGTACTAGTCCCCTAGGCAGAAATAAAACTGGACAAAGAGAGCCCATAGAACCTTTCCAAATACCAAAGTATCTTGGATTAGGGTTTGGATCACCCGAGAATGATGATCAAAGTACCATTGGACTTTCGAGTGAGCAAGTACATGCTTCGGAAAGTGTCGAGAGCATTAAGGAAACCCTCACCGAAACTGACTCCCAAGAGTGGGAATTTGGCTCATAACGATCCTTAAGTGATTGTTGCCTTGATGATTTGTTTGTTGAAATAGGGGAACTAACCTCTGAACAAATATTTTGGCAAACATTTAAAATTGACCAGGCACCAAATAGTCAAAGTCCCATTACCACTCCCTAGGACATACAAGACCCACCATCTGAATCCCTTCATTCCAATCCATCTAAAGTACCAGATGACACTGACAACCATGACTCTAAGTCCTTCACCCCTTATTTTGATAGAAAATATGAGACTAGTGAAGGGGAATATTGGATAGATTCTAATGTGGAGTTGGATGATGATAATATCATCTACAATATCACTGAATCCATCTACATTCTTTCTACATCCTCCCCTCAATTCACCAACACTGACGATGGCATTTCCTTAGTTTATCCTCAGCTAGTCGATTGGGACCAACAAGGCCCACTAGTCTTGGACACATTTTAGAATGATGAGGCAATTGCAGAGTTTATAGGATTACGTGAGGGCATACCTATAGACACTCAAATTTTTCCTCACAATCGTAACGATATTCGTCTATTGATTAAATAGATATTATTATTTACTTAATCAATTCATTCAATACTTTCTTCTATTCATGCATTTATTCAAATCATTGAACCATCTCATGCTCATTCAATATATGTTGCATTAACGTTCATGTCCATTTGCACTATCATTCATACATGTTTGCATAATAAATCATAATCATTCATAATCCATTTGCATAATAAGTCATAAACATCATTTCCAAATTAAATCAATTATCATTATCATCCATAATTGTTTCATATTCATCTCCATTAATAAATCAATTATCAGTCATTGATTATCATTTCATAATAAACTAATTATCATAACTTGCATATTAATCATATCATTTGCATAAATCATTCATGAGATATTGCATTTTAGTAAAGAATCTTTAAAACATTTTATTCATATTTAATCATTTGGCTAGGTACATTTTAATCTAATAACCCTTTATCAATTTCATTCTCATCCATAACATTTAACCCAACAATGTGGGATAATGGCATTTCCTTCTCTAACATCTTTTATCCCACATTTCATCTTCAACCCCTCTCCATCCTCAAAGAAATCCTATTTAAAATGGGATTTCCCTCTCATTTTGGCTCTCGCAAATTTTGCTTACAAATTTACATACTCATATCATCTTTGCATCTTGATTGCATTTCTCATTCACCATAGCCTCTTTATTGCATTTTGTGCTCATAAAAATCTGAGAGCAAATGCATAAACAAAGATCTTGGTGATAGGGAGAATATGGAGATTGATTTCTTTTAAAAGCATTATTTTGTTTCTGTAGTTTAGATTTGTATTTCTAGTTTTGCTTTTAATTAGAATAGCTCTATTGATGTGGGTTGAAATGGTGGTTCTTACTCCATAGAATCATGCTTTTTTGTGGGTTCTAATGCCTCATATTTTATATGTGTTTGTCAAAGGGATGAATCATCATTTTCAGTAAAAGTGAGAGTATGAGGAGAAGTGATGTGTCCCACCATAGCTTGGAATTGATCTACGTGTAGGTTTGTAGGAACTGTTGCAGTAGCAAGTGCTTTATCTAGGATAGCTTTATGCTCAAGAGATAGGCGTAGCAACTCGAGTATAGAAATTTGTGCGGGTGTTTTTCCTAAGTTCTCTATGAGGTTGTATTGTCAAACGGGTGTAGCAGGTTTTGCATTAGGACATTTAAGGGTAATGGTGCCTTTGCAAGTAGTAGCCTTGCAATCAAGTTCTTTTCCTTTTATGATGAAAGTGTTGACATGATTATCGACCTCACTGATGTTATGTATGGTATAGTCATACTTAGCAGTAGTATAATTTACACCATCACCAAATTCAAGAGCCTTTCCTTTATCCTTGTCATGCTTAGGGAGAGGGTTTTTAAACACCTCATGATTAGAGTTACCAAAAGGAGTGTGTCCATCAACTGATATCTTACCGTCATCAATAAGGTCTTGTATTAAATGTTGAAGTTTATTGCAACTATTAGTCTTATGTCCTTTGTGTCTATGATAGTCACAAAAATGATCTTCATTCCACCATGGGGGTTAGACTTGTAGATTATATGATAGATATCTTACCAATTCTTGTCATCTAAGGTTTTTATAATTATTGAATATAAAGAAACATTGAATCCATCTGCATTCTTTCTACATCCTCCCCTCAATTCACCAACACCGACGATGGCATTTCCTTAGTTTATCCTCAGCTAGTCGATTGGGACCAACAAGTCCCGCTAATCCTGGACACATTTCAGAATGATGAGGCAATTGCAGAGTTTGTGGGATTACATGAGGGCATACCTAGTGGTGATCACAAGTCAGGATTTTCCATTGACTTAGATTGCATGACATACTTCGGTGAGATTGCTCCGTCCTCCAGTCGCAAAATTAAAAATAAAAATAAAATAAAAAATGAAACGTCTTTAGGTGAAAACCGAAAGGTACCTTCTGACAACAAAAAACTAAAAACAAAGGACATATTTGTAGGTGAAAACCTCTCTGAGGCGCCCAAATATGGAGGACTGGACTTTCTTCCTGTACAACAAGAGAAATCGGCTATGCTTATAAAAGACACCATAGAAGACAACATATCAACTACAAAAGATCCCAAAATGGTCCGCTTTGCTGCATTATTGACTGAAGAAGAGAGACTAGAATTTCATAAATTCTTTGCAAAACATAAAATCAACTTCACATGGTCCTATGTTGACATGTCAGAATTAGACCCAGAACTGGTTCTACACCATCTGCCACTCTTGCCTAATGCCAAACTAGTCAAACAGAAGTTATGCAAAATGCATCCTCAATTCGCTCTATTGGTCAAGGTTGAGTTGAAGAAACTTCTAGACATTGGATTCATACAATCTATTGACTATATTGAATGGATATCTAACCTAGTGCCAGTAACAAAGCCAAATGGGCTGATCTGTGTCTGTAAAGATTTTAGAGACCTAAATAAAGCATGCCCAAAAGATGATTTTCCTTTACCGAATATTGATATCATAATTGACCTCACAGTAGGATATGATATGTTGTCCCTCATGGATGGTTTCTCCGGCTATAATCAGATTCGCATTGCCCCCGAAGACTAGCAAAAAACAACATTTACTTGCCAATGGGGTACATACTATTGGAATGTCATGCCATTCAGTCTCAAAAATGTAGGCGCCACATATCAAAGGGCTATGACCACAATCTTCCATGACATGATGCATAAAATAATGGAAGATTATGTAGATGACCTATTGGCTAAATTAGTTACCAGGAAAGATCATCTGAAGGTGTTAGACATAATTTTCAAGAGATTGGAAGAATACAAAGTCCGACTAAACCGTAAGAAATGTGTCTTTAGTGTCACATCAGGTAAACTCTTGGGATACATAGTTTCTCAAAGAGGCGTTGAGGTCGATCTAGCAAAATTCAAAGCCATCATAGACATGCTTTTTCCCAAAGGAATCAATGAACTCGGAACTCTACAAGGAAGGGTACAATCTATTTGGTGCTTCATAGCCCAATTGGCTAACAAGTGTCACCCATTCCAATATTTGTTGTGCAAGTGTATCCCCTTTGTGTGGATAGATAAATGTCAAGAAGCCTTTTAGAAAATCAAAGATTACCTACTGTCAATGCCAGTCATCATGCCTCCCATTCATGGAAAGCCATTGATCCTATACATCTCGGCAACTAATTCAGCACTTGGGGCATTACTAGCATAGAACGACCAAGAAGAAAAAGAAAGAGCTATATATTACATCAGCCGAACATTGATCGGGTATGAACTAAACTATACCTCAATTGAATGAGCTTGTCTAGCCATGGTCTTTGTAGCATAGAAGCTAAGACATTATATTCCAAGCCATCAGACACAACTAGTAGCAAAGATCGACCCCCTCAAATATTTGTTAAGTCGGACAGCATTAATAAGACGTCTGGCAAAATGGGTCATGATTCTAAGCGAATATGATATTCAGTATGTAGAAAGAAAGGAAATAAAAGGACAAGTCATCGCAGACCAGCTGGAGGACACACCTTTACAAAGTGATCATCCGTTAGTGGTAGATTTTCCAGATGAGTCGATATTCCATATGGAACGTAAGGCACCTTGGCGACTCTACTTTGACAAATCACACACAAATCATGGCTCGGAGGAAATAATCCTATTCATCACCCCTCAAGGAGACTCCATTCCTAAGTCTTTATGCATTGCCTTCCCATGCACAAACAATGTGGCAGAATATGAGGCATTACTTACAGGACTTAGAATGGCAATAAAATGGAAAATCTAAGCACTACATGTCTATGGGGATTCTCAGCTTGTCATCAACCAGGTTAATGATGACTATGACACAAAATATGAGAATCTAATGCCCTACAAATGGATGGTTGATAGTTTCCAAACATACTTTCATATGGTAACTCTTGAACAAGTTTCAAGAGCACAGAACAAGGCAGCAGATGCAATGGCTACAATAGGCTCTCTCCTCGACATTCCAAGCAATCTGCCTCAGTTGGAATTCCTAATAGAACAATTGTTGGTCCCTGCCTATGACATTCCGAAGTCAAATATGGTCTACGAACTTGTTGGTCCCAACTCTCCCTGGTACCAAGATATTTATGACTACCTTAAGTCTCAAACCCTTCCACCTAACCTATCTAATAACCAGAGGAAGTCCTTTATCCAAAAAGCTGCAAGGTATGCCATCATCAATGACACCCTTTACCATTGTAGCTTTGACGACACCCTCCTTAGATGTATCGACACTAACGAAGCATGTACAACCTTACGTGAAGTACATGATGGTATATGCGGGTCTCATTTGAGTGGTCCTACTCTAGCCAAGAAAGTAACGAGACTTGGGTACTATTGGCCGACTATTGAAAAGAAGGCAATAGAATATGTCAAGGCTTGTCACAAATGCCAGATTCATAGTGATTTGATCCATGTTCCAGCACAAGAACTTTGGCCGATCACCTCTCCTTGGCCCTTCACTCAATGGGGAATCGACCTCGTGGGTAAGATCCATCCAACCTCCTCCAATGGCCACAAATTCATCATCACCGCCACTAAGTATTTTATGAAGTGGATTGAAGCCATCCCATTGACATACATAACTAGAAAACAAATATCCAAGTTAATTCTTAACTACATCATTTGTTGGTATGGCCTTCCACAATCCATCATCACTAACAACGGACGTCTGTTCAAAAACCAAGATGTTCATGAGTTATGTGAGTGATTTCACATCCAACACCATTTTTCATCTCCGTATTACCCACAAGGAAATGATCAAGTTGAGGCGTCAAATAAAACCATTGTTAAAATCCTCAAAAAGACTATCAATGATGTTGGTCATGACTGGCATATACAACTCAACCCTACTCTATGGGCTTACCATACTAGCATTCGTACGCCTACAGGAGCCACTCCATTTGCCCTGGTCTTTTAGTTGAGGCCATCTTGCCCATTGAGGTTGAAATTCCTTCGTTACGAGTCTCCCTAAAAGGTTTAACTGATGATAAGGAGTATAGACAATTGCGCCTGCACGAGCTAGAGATGCTAGAGGAAAGAAGGAAAAATTCCCTGAACCATCTACAAGCATATCAGAACCGTCTCTATCATAGTTACAACAAGAAGGTTATGGTTAGGAAATTTGACATTGGCAACCTAGTTCTCATGCAGAACCCTAAGAACCAGGCTGACAAAGAAAAGCCAGGAAAGTTTGAACCAAATTGGTTGGGTCCTTATGTCATCATATCTTCTTTTGGTTCTGGAGCTTATTAGCTGATGACTCCAGATGGGGAACAACTAATAGAGCCTATCAATAGTTTACATCTCCAAAAGTTCTATGCATAGCATTAGGAGATCAAGCTAATAAACCGTAAAATACAAAAAAAATGAAATATGATAAAAAATTGTTGCCTTGATGAAAACCTGGCAAATAGGCATCTTGGGAAAACCAAAAAAATAAGAAAAATGACAAAAATAGTAAAGAAAAATGATTCGTCCAACAGTGAAAACCTAGCAAACAAGCACTTTGGATAAGTACCATGGTAAAAACTTGGAAAACAGGCACCATGCGTAATCAATCATTGCTCTGTCATCTACTGTCACTTTGTTTGATGTGGCCTAGGATGAAATACATTTTCCATCACCACCACGTTATACCCTTCCTTTCATGGTTCATAAACAGTTGACATCAAGTCCTAACAACTGTCCATCTAGTACCCCAGCAACATCCCTTTCATGTCGCTTAAAATTGGCTAAGTCTTGGACCTAACTAGGGGCAAAAAAAATTTATCATGTAACTGTAGTGGATGTCACACATGGTTTCGGCAATTGGCAAAAAGTCCTGAAAAAAGACAAAAACATGGCAAAAAGTACTGAAAAAAGAAAAAAACATCACAAAAAGTCCTAAAAAAAAGACCAAAAACATGGCAAAAAGTCCTGAAAAAAGACAAAAACATGGAAAAAAGTCTTAAAAAGACAAAAACATCACAAAAAGTCCTTAAAAAAAGACCAAAAACATGGCAAAAAGTCCTAAAAGAAGACAAAAACATGGCAAAAAGTCCTAAAAAAAGACAAAAACATCACAAAAAGTCCTAAAAAAAGACCAAAAACATTACAAAATGTCCTGGAGAAACACCTAAAAAAAACTGAACAAAGTCCTGAAGAAAACCACAACAAAATGTCAAACTGCTCAAAGAACGCAAACACAGAGTCATCTCTTGTCAAGTTTGTCATGTTGATCAATCAGTCTTTGTCATTTCTCTGAACTATGTTGTCTCTGCGCATATGCTACGTAGGCAAGACTCATAATTGAGTCCCCGAGACATTAGGTCAATCCTTTAGGTTTGTCAAGATAAAATAATGATTCAATCTTTGGTCATAAAGACAAAGTCATTGGTCATCTCGAACTATGAGGTCTCTAAGTGTATGACGTAGGCAAGGCCATCTGTTGATGAAACCCTGAGGCCGCACTAGGTCAGTCCATTAGGGTTCATGACATCACACAACAAAATGTCTTCAAGACAAAGTGAATCATTCCCAAATGGATAAACTCCTTAAAACAAATTATTGCAATCATTTATTTCAATATGACAATCTCATCAGCATGTCAATCATATCATCATAACTATATCAACATCTGGTCATCACAAGTCAAACTTAGTCAAAACGAGTCAAATTTTGATTAGCCTTCAGATGTGTCCTTATGAAAGATAACCTATGTCATTCATGCCTTAGGATGTGTCCTTCCTCGGCATCGTCACTGTCATTCAACTTTTTGAGGGAGCCTCTTGACATCTAAGGATCACACCTCTTGACATTAGTATTCCTCAGATGTGTCCTTTTGAAGAACCAACTCTGTCATTTATGCCTTAGGATTTGTCCTTCCTAGGCATCGTCATCATTTCAAGGGACCCCTTTTGACATTTAGGGATCAATCCTCTTGACATCAACATTATTCAAGATGTGTCCTTCCTGAATTTGACAATCTTTGACATTCGTCATCTTGGCATCATCAAAACTTTAACCACCTCGGCATCTCAACATCATCAAACATGACATTTTGACATTAAAACAATGGATATCCAAAAGCACTTGGCAAACACTTGGCACTTTTCTTTTGACTTTTTATCATGGTATTAGTTTTTCAGCGAGATCCCAATAACAAGATTTAGAGAAGTAGTGATGTATCAAGATGATTGACACGCATGATTACTAGTTTCTCAGCGAGGTCCTGATTCGGGGATTTAGAAAAATGACGATGTATCATGATAAAGGCTCTAGTTTATATTTTGGCAATCATGTTGCTAGTTTCTCAAGGATGTCCTAGAAACAGGATTTAGAGAAGCAACGATGTTTCATGAATTGTCCTTGTCTTTTTTTGCTTGTGGTTGATTATGACAAAAAGATTGGGGAAATCACGCTCTTAGTTTGAGTCATGATCATCCTTGTCTATTACTACTTGTCTTATGTGATGGTATGACCTTGCAAACCTTGATCTATGTCATATCATGGTGTTTGTTGGCCATTACAATAGTTTACCTAATGATGATTAAGAGCAATAAATATTAAAGTCCTATGGTAAAGTTTTGAAGGATTTGGTCTAGAAATTAACATGCATCTCCTTCGGTCTAGTCATCTTCTCTCATCAGTCTGGTCATCTTCTCTCGTCCATCTCATGATGATATCCTATGACATACAAAATCATAAGTGCATACATGATCATATAAACATTGCATTAGGTCCATACATACATCATCCATAGCATTAAATCATATACATGTCATTGCATATTGCATTCATATTATCATAAACATGACATCCATTCAACTAAATATATTAGGCATATCATTATCATCATCATCATCACAAAACCAACATAACATATAAATAAGCATGGCATCATATCATAAGAAAGCATCATAGAACATACATCATACCATCATCCATCATAAATCAACATCATACATCACATATATCATAATGCATAAATCAAATAACATCGCATAACACACATGTAGGCCACATCAAAACTACATCATCATATAATATCATCTCAAAAATGTACAATGTCACAGGATAAAGTCAAGAGATATCCCAAAAATGGAGCTCGTAGGCTCAATAAGATATACATAATGTGTCATAACATGGAAACAAATATCGCAAACATGCCCCTAGGGTAGACTCTCATCATCCCCTCATGGCAAAGAGTGTGGTGGCTAGAGCTATGTGACTAGCACTGAAATGATGGGTGGCCCTATAGCAGCCTCCGTCTGTGCAACCAAAGGAACTGACACTAATGGCATCATCTCCACGGTCATAGACACCTGGGACGTCACTGCTTCCTGGCTCTGAGAAGTAGATGGATCTGCCACTAGTGGCTACCTCTGTACTGACCTCTGCACTGAACCAGTAGACCCATGACTGTGGCTCGAGTGATGACTCAAGGTGTTCCTGTGTGAGTGATGGGACCTGTGCCTCGATGTGTTCCCTAAGGAAGTGGATCCTCCTACACTAGTGTGACTTCGACTACCACTAGCACTCCTTGATCTGTGTCCACTGCCTGTCCTCGTCTGTGAGTGTGACAATGTCAGATCTCATCACTCAAGAGGCACCTCCTACTTGTATAATTTTCTGTACTGTCCCAACCTCATGCTCACTCTAGCCAACTCATGAGCAATATCCCCAATGGGCCCTATGTATAATTCCACAAACTCTGTGCACCACTGAGCTTAGTCATGTTGATGGATCACTGCCTGATCCCGCTCTACCCAAGCCACCTCTAGCTCTGACTGCAATGCTTTGACCTATGCCATGCTCTCATCTAGTCTCCTTCCTAGATCGGCCACCCTCTGATCTGTCGTGGCATCCTAGGGAAATCTCAAAGAGGACAATATATCCTCCTCTCCCTCCACCATCTGCCATCTGAGGAGTCTCTCGGCCTCATCCATGGCATCATCCTCATCATCGTCATCCTATGTCGCATCCTCTACCACCTCCACATCCTCCTCCTGTCTCTCCTCCTCCTGTCTGGCCTCCTCCACCCCCACATCCTCCTCCTTTCTAGCCTCCACCACCTCCACATCCTCCTCATGTCTCTCCTCCTCTTGTCTGGCCTCCACCACATCCACATCCTCCTCTCTCTCCCTCTCCTCTTGTCTCTCCTCACTCTCTCCCTCCTATCTCAGCTGCTCCTCCTCCTCTCTCTCTCCCTCTTTGGCAACCTTAGAGATAGCATCTAATGCTACCCTCACCAAACATGGGTGCACCCTCCAGCCCTATCTTTGACCATCTTGCCTCCATCTACGGTTGTCTCCTCCATCATCTCCATCATCCCCATCATCTCCACCCTGACCTTCGTCTCTACCCCCATCCCTGCCTCTATCCCGGCCTCCATCTCTCCCCCTACCTTTGTCCCTGCCTCCATCCCTCCCCTGGCCTCTGCCCTATCATTGCCTCTACCTCCTCGCCTAACCCTTGGCACACGTGGTATTACTGACCTCCTGTCCACAGGCGCTGGCCCATCGAGATCTATCAATGGCACTGGTCTATGTACCTGCCACCATAGATCATAATCTGCAGTGGTCTCAGGATCTGCAATCCCACCTCTCCATCCCCATGGCTGGGCTCCTAGCCCATCAATTTGCTGCTCTACAAAGGATACTAGAATGGTTGGCCCCCAAGCATACTCTCTGGAAGATCGAGCGTACTCGGCTATCCCAACAGGTACAGCCTGCTACTCTCCAAACTGCCTAAGGACACACTGCAGAAAATACATCTCGATGATCAGCTGACTCTGCACTGCCCTGCCAATCAAGTACCAATACTGTCTGCATAGGTTGAGATGGTCCACCTCATTGTCCCATTGTTGGTAGTCTCTGTATGGTCGCTAGATAAAGGACACCATCGTGTCAATCTGATACCACCACCAACGTGTCTCGCCCATCCAGGTCTGCTGTAAAGAACTGGCATAATAATAGGCGTAGGGCATCCCCTCGGCCAGCTATGGTCTCTGAATCGACAGACGAAATATGGCTATGTGCTCCCAAGCCCAAATCATCATCAAGGTGGTGCCACAGGATATACTCTCTGCTCTCCGGTAGACGACCTCGTGTAGCTAGTGGTAGAATGTTACCAATAAACATGGACCCCAGGCATAAACTGTCATGTCCTATCTCATCCCAACCAAGATGTCTCCCCAGCCAATAGGGAATCCATGTCCACAATGGTCAAGAATTAGTATCCCACCAATAAGTGTCACCAAGAAAGCATCAAAACAAGCATAGTGCTCCACCATAAACTCCCAATGGATCTCGTATCCCTGGATGTCGAGTCCTCCACCCTCATCTCAATAGTACGCCCTGAAAGTCTGTTCACCATGGCGAGGGTCGTAGACGATCCGCTCTCCTTGGATCAGCACCCATAGAATGTTGTACACATCCTCCAGTGTGATGGTCACCTCAACCGTCGGCAGGTGGAAGGAATAGGTCTCTGAATGCCAACACTCGAATAGCACAGTCAGTAGTCCCCTATTTTCCTGAATAATGGGCATATATGCAACATAGTACAAACCCAGTGACATCAAACGTTGTCGCTTTTGCGGAGTCAGCTGGTCAGCAAACCGAAAGGTCGTCAGTCTACTCTGTCATGTGTAAATAGGGGCTAGTTGTCTCTGCATAATGTCAAACAATGTGTCAATACCTTCTAGAAAATTTTCAGTATCATACAAAATGCATTTCAAATTCAAAAAGTATCAAAATCAACCCTTTTCAAAGTCAACGTCAAATGCATCGCATTGATTGCAATTGCGTCACAAAACAACAAATGCATCATTTTTTACTTCAAATGTGTCGTGACATGTCAATTGCATTGTTAGGGCACTCAAATGCATCACACCAACCCACTTGTGTTGTTCCATTCAAATGTGTCGCTTAAACACGCGAGTGCGTCTCGAAATGACGAATGTGACATTCCAGTCTGCAAATGCGACTCAAAAAGGCGAATGCGTCGCACTTTTTGGCAAATGTGGCACACAACCTCGGTCTTCCTAAAATTACCTTTTCACTTGCGTCGTGACGCATAAATTGTGTTGAACACAAAGTCCAATGCGGCTTACGCGCACGCATATGCATTGCGCCGCATTCGTTGTTTTCCCTAGAAACCTAATTTTGACACTCAAAATGAAAAAATTACAAAGGAGGTTGGGGGTACATACCACTAGCTCTGAGCCCTCTGGCCACCTGTATGTCCGTATGATCTCGCTGTGGTGCTTTGTCACTAGAATCACCATCCTCTACTGTCATTTTCACTCTGAGCTCTCAAATTTCCAATGTGAAGTGAGAATGAATTGACTTTTACCCCTTTGTCAGCCTATTTATAAAGTCAAAATGACATTTGTCGACTAGGTTATTATTGGAGGCTCATTTGACCAACTTTGACCACCCCGTTGGCTGCCTTAAACATGTCAAATCCACAACCAACTGTGCCATTGTTTTTCTAGTCATCAAATTGACTTATCGGAACCCTTTCCAAATTTTTCTTGCCGCCACCCAAAATTTGAAAAAATTTCCCGAGGGGGCATTGATACTCTACACCTTCACTGGGATATGGATTTGACTTATTTTCTTTGTCACAATGCGACATGCTACATTATGACAAAGAGGGGCAAAATGTAGACACTTAAAAATGACCTAGGCCTGCAAGCTTCATTTTTACCACTTTCATCCTAGCATAATTATGACATTTAATTATGTCTTTGGTCCACATTCGACTATTAAATAAATAATTCATAATTATTTAATTAATTCATGTCCCTTTATTCTTCATGATTATTAAATAAATAAATTTTATTTATTTATTAAATACGTCATTAATTGTCTAAGTCTTCCCTTAATTAAATAAATTTCTTAATTTATTTAATCACCATTCTTCAGTCATTTCTTCCTTGATTATTAAATAAATAAGTTTTATTTATTTATTTAATATGTCACTAATTGTCATAATTAAATGAATTGATTAATTTATTTAATTATTGATCATATCTTCTAAATTAAATGATTATCTTTAATTATTTAATTGTCAAAATTAATATTCCTCTCATTTTAAATAAATGAAATTATTTAAAATGTCATCACATTCTTAACTAATAGTCCATTTTGGTAAATAATCTAAAAATCGATTATTTATTATTTCACAAAATCCATATTTTGAATTAATTTAATTCAAATTGGTAACTTTCCTCCAAAAATCAAGTAATCGGGCAAATTATTGATTTTTCAAATTTGATCTTCAGTCCAACTCTTATCTTCTTGATTTTTCAAATCTCACAAATCAGGCAGTCTTTATCTTATTGATTTTTGAAAATATTTATTTTTCTAATTAATTATCTCATTTATTCTCCACCGCCGATTTGATTTTCTCAGATGACATCTCGACCACTCACTTAAGGATTATACCCTAACCCTGATTAGGGATTATCAGATTTAATCTCATCCTTTGATTTTAGGTCTCTATCGAAAGTAAATCTTGTTCGTCCATTCAAAATGGCATTTTCTATAAAATGCTATTTTGTTCTCATTTTTGGATTACACACTGACACACTTAGATATTTCACAAAAACTGCAGCATTTATTGGCATATTTCATTAAGTTTTGGCATATTTAGGCATAGGCATTTTTAGTCATTTAGGAATAGACATAGACTTTGATCAAATCCTTCAAAGCTTGGTGTAGGACTTAGACTTTTATTTCCAGATTTCTCGCATGTCGAATCTGAGGGCAATACGTCAACCAACAAGTTAGAAGGTGTTACAAAGGTGAATCATGGAGGTTTTGGTGATTAGCTGGTATAATTTTTTTGTTTATGTTTACTTCCATTGTGTTTTGTAATCTCTTTGGGTTTCTTGTCTTTATTGGTTCGCTAACAATCTAATTAAACCTAAAAATTAACCCATTGATACAATGTGCATTTATGATGAATGCATTTAATTTCTATGTGATGATGCTTATATGATGCTTACATGATTATGACATGATTTTGTATGGATGCAATGATGCTATGATGATGTATGGATGATGGATTCTGTATTTTCTTAGTACAAATATATGATACTTTTATACTATATGGAATTAATATGATTATGCAAGTGAGATGCAATGCACTTCTTTTTGTGTTTTCTAATGCAAATATTATAATGTAATGCATGGATGGATGAATGATGCAATAATGTTTTCTAATGTATGTATGTTTTTGCTAATGTCAAATGTGCTCAATCCATTAATGATAGAGATAACATCATTTTGAAAATTATGCCAACCTTGGAAAATCCACAAATATAGATACAAAACTAATATGGATGCAATCTAATCTAGCATGCAAATCTAAATATGTAAATGTTGTCATTGTAGCAGCTAATTTGTCATGCTTTTATCATCATTGAGCCTTTAAATTGTTGAAAGTGAGTACAAACATTGATGGTATAATTAGATCATGATGACCTGAGTACTACTTCCATGATTTTTGATATTGCAAATTAACATAAGCATCTAGGTATAATTAAACTGAGATGACCTAAGCATTTCTCACGTAAACAGAAAAGAGTTAATCTTTTTCAAATGAAAATTCAAAATGTCATCAGTGATACTTTGTAGAGCACATCTTGTGACAATTTGCACAATAGTAATGATTAACTCATAGATAGCAGACAAAGAAAATATTGTTCTCCTTCCTATCTCGTCTAGTTCAGGACATCAACGAGGTACTCTAGAGAAATGATAAAAAAAATCAAAGTATAACCATTGAACATTCATGCTAACATGATAAAGCCATGATTCAAAAGAACATCATCCATTTAAATTTGCTTTGATTAATTGATTTTAGTTGTTTGATTTGGATGTTTGTTTTTGAAACGTTTGATGATTGATGTATGTTCAACGTTAAGTGTTTCGTTGTGATCTTTGTGTTTGCGACGTTGTCATACTGATGTTTGTCTATTGGTATAAGCTCAAATTTTATTGCCCCGAGTGAGTTTAGGATTTTTCCACCAGTCCAGGGTGAGACACGACCATGATGCCAGGATATGTACATGAGGTTTTTTCGATGATGAGCAGAATGATGGCGAAAGTGAACAGAAAAAACATGCTCAAATAGATGGAAAAGCTAATCTATCACAAATAGTGCTTATTGCCAAGTTTTCACTAGTTTTTATTACACTTTTTTCAAATTATATAAATTTTTTTTAATTTTTTGATTTTTCACTTTTTTGTATTTTTTCAATTTTTCAATTTTTTTGTATTTTTATGATTTTTTACTTTTTTTGTATTTTTCCTTTTTTGATTTTTTTTGTTGTCACCAAGATTCCTATTTGCCAGGTTTTCATCAAGGTAACCATTTTTTAGGACATTTTTTTATTTTTTTGTATTTTTTCAGGACTCTTAACGTGCACTGGATGAATTAGGTATAGAACTTAAGATGCAGGTCGTTGATAGGCTCGTCAAACAAATCCCCTTCAGGTGTAGACAGATGATAGGCTCCAGATCCATAGACTAATTTGATGAAAAAAGGGACCTAGCTAGTTTGGTTCAAATTTCCCCTTCTCTCAATCTTATTGATTTTGTAGATTCTCTTTCAAGATCAAGTCACCAACCTGAAATGTTCTTTGTTCTAATTGGTGATTGTAACTTTGTGACATCCTCTATTGATAGCTTTCAAATGATCCAAAGCTTGTTGATGGCTTTCATCCAACAATTCTAACTCTTTTAGCCTAGACACATGATAATCTTCATCTGAAATGATCCCCTTTAGTGACACACAGAGTGATGGTAGCTCTACCTCAATAGGTAAAATGGCCTTTGATCCATATATAAGAGCATATGGTGTGGCTCCTATCGGGGTGTGAATGTTGGTTTGATAAGCCCATAGAGTAGGGTTTAGTTGAATATTCCAATCACGTTCAACGTCATTGATAGTTTTCTTTAAGATTTTCAAAATGGTTTTGTTTGAGGCATCTGCCCGGCCATTTCCTTGAGGATAATATTGTGTAGAAAATCGATGTTAGATATGAAACCTTTCACAAAGTTCTTGGACATCCTAATTCTTGAAAGGTCTATGATTTTCAGTGACAATGGAATAAGGAATATCGTACCGGTAGATGATGTAATTTAGGATGAAAGAGGCAATTTGTTTTCCTGTGATTGTGGTTAGGGGAACAACTTCAATCCACTTTGTAAAATACTCTATGGTTGTGATGATGAATTTGTGTCCATTTGATGAAGGTGGATGAATTTTACCTACAAGATCCAATCCCCACTAATAGAAAGGCTATGTTGATGCAAACGGTTGCAGCTCTTGTGTTGGTGCATGTATCAGGTTTCCATGGATTTGACATTTTTGGAACTTCTTGACAAATTGAAAAGACTCATTTTCCATATTCGACCAGTAATACCCCAAGCGTAGGAGTTTTTAGTGAGAGTTAGTCCACTTGAATGAATTCCATAGATACCTTCATGAACCTCGCATAAACTGGTTTCAGCTTCGTTACATTCAAGACACCGAAGGAGACTACCATCAAGACCTCGTCAATAAAGTACATCAGCTATCAAGGTATGTCGAGTTGCTTTTCAAATAAAGTTATGTTTCTAGTTTCGAGATAGATCTGGTGGTACGTTGTTCACTCTTAGATAGGTGTAGATCTTCCCATAGATAGAAGCTTCAACCTCGACTAGATGGTATATGACTTGGGATTCGGGGTTATCATAGGCGGGGTTAAATAGTTGTTCCACCATGAACTCATAATGAGCTCATTTTTCAGGTATCTATAGGAGAGAGGCGATGGTAGCCATAGCATCAACGACTTTGTTATCCTCTCTTGGAATCTGCTCAAATTTGATCTCCATAAAGTACTTCTTGAAATCATCCACCATTCTTTTATATGGCATCAATTTGTCCTATTTTTTCTAGTAATCATCATTCACTTGATTTATGTTGGGAATCACCATAAACTTGCAACTCTGTGATTTTCCACTCTACGACTGTCTTGATACCAATAATCAATGCTTCATACTCAGCTATGTTGTTAGTACAAGGAAACATTAACCTGTAAGACTTTGGAATGGTGTGACAAATAGAATTCTAGCACCTGATCCATGTTGTGTGTAAGATCCATCAAAATATAATGTCCACTATTGTGTTGACATTGTAAGGACATCTGCATCTGGAAACTCAATGTTCATTGGATGATCATCTTGTAATGGTGCTTTAGCTAATTGATCGGCTATGGCTTGACCCTTGATTGCTTTCCTGTCCACATACTAGATGTCAAACTCGCTCAATATCATTACCCACTTGGCTATTCTTCCTGTTAGGGCAGCTTTGTTGAGTAGATACTTCAATGGATCAATTTTTGTGATGAGATTGATGGTGTGGGTTAACATGTAGTGTCTTAGTTGTTGAGTAGAAAATACTACAACTAGGAAATATTTTTTAATAAAGGTGTAGTTGATTTCATAGCCATTCAAGGTTCTGCTAATGTAATAAATACCCCTTTCTTTTTCCATAGAATCTTCCTGTGCTAGTAGAGTTCCCACCCAAAGAGACCTCAATTGTTGCTATATAGAGTAATAATGCTTTTCCTTTAGTTGGCAGTACCAATATGGGAGGTGACATCAGATACTGTTTTAGTTGATTAAAATATGCTTCACATATTTCATCTCAATTGAAAGAAACATTATTGTGTAGTAAGTGATTAAAAGGATGAGTTTTATTTTCTAGTTGTGCAATGAACCTCCTGATAGATTGGAATCACCCTTGTAAAAATTTTATTTGGCTAATGTTCTTGGGAGGAGGCATCTCCATGATGGCTTTGACTTTCATAGGATCCACCTCAATGCCTTTGGTTGATACTATATATCCCAAAAGTTTAGCTGATGTCACGCCAAATACACATTTCTTAGGGTTTAACCTCACATTGAATTTCTCCAAATGAGTGAAAATTTTGTCTAGGATTTCTAGATGTCCTTCTCTAGTGAATGATTTGGCCAACAAGTCATCTATTTAATCCTCCATAAAGGTTTGCATCATGTCATGAAAGATAGTGGTCATTGCACAGTGATATGTAACCCCAACATTTTTCAACCCAAAAGGCATGATGTTCCAATAGAAAGTACCCCACGGGCATGTGAAACTAGTTTTCTCTTGATCTTCTAGTGCTATTTTGATCTAATTGTAGCTAGAAAATCCATCCATGAGTGATAGCATTGCATGACCTGTTGTTAAATCTACAATGATGTCAATGTTGGGAAAATTAAAATTATCTTTCGGACAAGCCCTATTAAGATCTCTAAAATTTGTACATATCTTGATGTTGTTATCTAGTTTTGAAACTAGAAAAATGTTTGATATCCATTCAGCATAATCAATGGGTCAAATAAATCCTACATCCAATAGTTTCTTCAATTCAGCTTTCACCAATAGGGCGATGTGCGAATGCATTTTTCTCAATTTTTGCTTCACTAGCTTCACTCTAGGTGCTAGGGATAAGTGGTGCATGATAAGATCTAGATCTATGTCTGGCATGTTAGCATAGGACCAAGAAAAGTTGACTTGCCTCTCTTCAAAGAATTTAGTGAAGCTTGGTTTTTCTTCCTCTGTCATGGATGCTGCTAGATGTAGGGTCTTCACTATTTCAACTGTACCAATGTTGATGGATTGTGTAGGTTCAACCAAAACTGAAGATCTCTCATGATAGTGCTTGGGAAGAGTGTCAAATCTCCCATATTTTGGTGCCTCAGAGAGGTTTTCACCATTAGATGTGCTTTTTATTTTTACTTTTTCTTGATCTAATACTATCATTAAATGGTTTTCACCATTAGATCTATTTTTTATATTCATTTTACAGTTGAGAGATTTGGTACTCCCCTTTTCTGAAGCTTCATTATGAGATTTGATGGTGGAACATGTTTCAGGATTGTCAGAGAAAAGGAAGTTCACAATGGCATCATCGTTTGGAAAGATGGGGATGTCAAGCAGCTCAATTTGGTCCCAGTCAATTAGTTTAGGATGTATCAATGGCAAGGAATCATCAAATTGGCTAAGGTCAAAAGGGGTGAGTGTCATGATGGCAACGTCGTCAAAGTGTTCAATAGCAATATTGAGGTCCATGATGTTACTCTCTTCTGAAGGGTCTATCTCGCTTGAAGTCTAATTGTGTTCGCCAGAGTCATCAATATGTTGTGATTCAAATTCAAGAGGTCTAGAACTCAAGCTTTGTCCCTCCATACATGTTGGTGCATACCTTTGTATCACATCAATTTCTTTGTCATGACAAGACTCTTCAGAGAGGTAATCCCATTCATACTAATTGGAATCTATTTCAGAACTATCTCACAATTGAAGGATTCTCTCAACAACCTACTGCCTGGTTTCTTCTTTTGATTTTTCTCTATATCCTAGCCCTATTTTTTCCTTGGCATTCATTGTGATAAGTTGAATTGGTTCTATGATACCCTCTTTTCTTTTGTCAGTAGGACCCTTTCCATCATATCCCATCTTCTCTAAGATTGTAAAACCTTTACCATATGGCTCTATTAAAACATTGGAAGTTGATGTCTGTGATGCTTCTTCATCTTTGTACAACCATTTTAAAACATTCTTGTCTTTTGATTCATCCACTAAAGTGCCTTCTTTTATAAACTTACCATCAAAGAGTATGGTTGGTAGTGAGGATTGTTGTTTTGATGTGGATGGTTTCCCATATGACTTAGGAGAAGATACCAGCTGTGAAAGACAAAATGATTGCTCAATAGAATATTCCCCCATGCCTTTGTCTTTCAATTGGATCTTTTCAACTTGTTTTGATAAGGAATTTAGTTGACTAAAGTCATGATTTGATGACGTGGAATCACTGATACCTTTTTCTTTTGATTGAACCTTTTCCTCAAGCTGATTTGACAAAGAATTTAATTAACTTTTGTTACTTGGTGGAGTAGATTCACTGACACCCTTATCCTTTGAGTGGTCTTTTTTCTCAACCCATTTTCACAAGGAATTTAATTATCTTTCATTGTTGGATGAACTAGGAGAGGGAGCTTCCCTATTATGTGGCACAAAAGTACCTTCAACTATTTTGAGTGTGTTGCAATATTGTGGATTGTTGGAATCAGCTGAAATGGTGATCTCTTGTCTGTTGAAAGGAAATTTCAAACACTAGTGATACGTTGATGGAACTGCTTGCATCTCATGAATCCAAGGATGTCTCAAGAGAATATTGCATGTCAACTCCTTGTCTAAGACTTGGCAGATTATATCATTTACAACCGGTCCCACTTGAATTGGTAACACAATTAATCCATGGGAGGATCTCTCTTCATCATCATAGGCTTTTATAGTGATTTTTCTTCTCGCATCAATGGCATTTTTTGAATATCCAAGTGCATGGATAAGTTTTAAAGTATAGATATTTAGGCCAGCTCCACCATCTATTAGAACACATTTGACCCAGTGTTTGTGAATTAAAAGCTCAATTTGAAGGGTAGCATTGTGTGGATGGGTGAGTGACACATCATCATTTTCAGAAAATGATAGGAAATGAGGTGCGGTCAAGTGTCCCACCATAGCTTGGAATTGGAAAAATTCCAGATTATTTAATACTATGGTGGCTACTAGAGCTTGTTCTAGAATTTCTTTGTGAGCTGGTGAAATTTTTAGGAGTTCCAATATTGATATTTGAGATGGGATTTTCTACAATTGATCAACTATGTTGTATTGAGTTGCAAGGTCACCAGGTGTCTTAGATGTAGCTCCTTTCAATATTACTTTATCTTTCCCTCTTGCAGTTGCATTGACTGGTAAATTGTCTTATTTTTCTTTGATTTTAATGACATTAATTTGATTATCATTTTCAGCAACGTGTGATCAAATTTATTGGTGCGATGTCATTGATTTGATGGGATTTGGTTTTTTTGTCATGAAGTTGAGTTTCAGCTGTAACAATGTTTTTTTCATGCTCAATTGTGATGTCATTAATTGAATTCTTAGCTGCAATAATGTCTTTTTGGCCCTTGATTTTGATATCCTTAGTTTGATGTTCTCTAATTGGTATGATGTCATTGATTTGATGTGATTTGGTATTGATTTCATGGTGATGATTTTCAGCTATAATAGTGTTTCTTTGGCCCTTGATTTTGATGTCCTTAGTTTGATCTTCAATTACTTCAATATGGAGAATGGTAGAATCATAAACATAGTTCTCATTTTTCCCTTTGGTGTTTGATGAAGAGGATTCCCCTTTTTCGTAGTTTGGTAAAGGATTCTTCAATACTCCATGATCAACATTTGTTTGCGGTCCTTCTGCAAATATTTCTTTTCTATCAATCAAATCTTGTACCAAATGTTTTAGTTGCATGCAACCATTTTTTTTGTGTCCTTTGTTTCTATGAAAGTCACAATAATGTGCATCATTCCACCAAGATGGTTTAACTCTTGGTTCCCAATCTCTTGCCTATGGTAATGTTATAACCTTGGTTGCGAGAAGCTCCTTTAATGTTGATTCAAGTGATTGTCCCAAAGGTGTAAATATTCTTCGATTCAAGGATGTTCGATAGGGTGGTGATTTAGAATCAGCATTGCTTGGATTGTTTTTTTGATTGGTGTTTTGGTTTTTTTTTTATTGTTGGTCATTTTTTTTATTTTGATTGGTCTTAGTGGCATTTGATGTCAAGTTAAATATTGATTTTGTATTTTGTGTTTCAGCTACACCATCATTGTTACCAGCATTCTTGTTTCTTTTCCAAAACTCTGGTTTATCACTGTTGTTATAATTATTGGAAGAATTTGTTGAGTTGTTTCCTTCATTGTAAATTTTCAAGACTCCTCTCTTGACCAAATATTCTTTGATTTTGATTCCATTTTCAATCATTTTCTCAAAGGTAGGTGGAAATTGTAATTCAAGTCTATAGCTCATCTCATCATTTAGATTATCAATGAAGATTTTCAACTTTTCTTTTTTAGGTATGGGACAAGCATATCTTGCAAACAACCTTCTCCATCTTTGTAAAAATATCAGGAATGATTCACCCTTTTTTTGTTTTGTGTTGCAAAAGTCTTTCATGGTTATCTCATGTTGGATGTTGTACGAGTATTAGGTGATGAATTTATTAACTAGCTCTTCAAAGGTCTTAATACCTAGTGCAAGTATAGAGAACCATTCCATACATTGTCCACCTAAGCTACGTGGAAAAAATCTCATCAAATAAGTCTCTTCATGTGCAAATTCAAGGATCACGGTTTGAAATTCCCTTACATGATCTATAGGATTTGTTTTACCATTCTATTTATCATACTTTGGGAATTCACAATGTTTGGGAAAAGGAATCATGTTGATAGTTTGATCAAAAGGATATGGGTAGATGTCTTGTATCAAGTATCTTTTTGTGGTTCCTCTTTACATGTCTTGAATCTGTTGTTGGATATTTTTCATTTGATGAGTTAATACAGCCACTAGATCTATATTTGGTGGATTGGTTTCAATATTTTTGGGAGGTGCTTTCAATTGATTAACATAAAAGTCATGTGGAAGTTTGATACGGCTTGATTAGCTAGCATTAGGAAGTATTTTTCTCCATCATTTTCAAAAATATTTTCTAGGAACTTGTGGAAATTTGGATCTTGTTGAGCATGTCGGATGTCTTCCTCAGTTATTTCATCACCTTCAGATTGGTGGAGTTTATGGAAAGGATTTTCTTCAACTTCAGCCATGGTGTTCTGAGTTTCAAGTTGTTTTTCTTTGAGTTTCTGATTTTGTGATCTTGTTTGAATGGGCATACAAGTGTTATAATTTGACCAAATTTTGATCTTTATTTGGAAGAGTACCAAGGATAAAAACTAAGTCAAATAGAATGACAACTTATATTGATGAGACTAAGTTGAGTTTGATTATACAATGTTGTTTCATGATGAAGGATGACAGATCCAAATGATGAAACTCAACTTAATAATCAAAGGTGTGTTTGATGATTTAGGCACTTTAAGGTGTTATATCTTGGTTTAGTTTGAAGAATTTCACTTGTAAAGACCAATTTAAACAATTTTAAGACTCTCTTTTGACTGAGGAATGATTTTGTGCTAACAGGGATCTTTAATTCTAGTTCAAAATGACGAACAAGGGATGAATTTAACTCTCTAATTTTGAATTTACTGGATGCGCTAAAAGATGGAATGGATGCGCTAATAAACAACCTAGATGCGCTAGACTGTACCCAAGATGCGCCAGTAAATGGACTCAATGCACTAAAAAAAGAACAAGATGGGCTGGAGGATGCACTGAATGCACTAAAAGATTGACTCAATGCACTAGAAAATTACTTAGATGTGCCAGAAAATGGGTCAAATACGCTAAAAAAAGCCAGTGATGCGCTAGACTACCCCTAGGTATGACTCAACTTGGTATTCTATTGGATTATTAGGTGAATGTGCTAAAAGGATTTGAAAATGTATTGGATGATGGAACAAAAGCACCAGAAAGTGAACCAGATGTGCTAGAAAATGGACTGTATGCACTAGAAAATGACTCAGATGTGCTAGACTATACCCTATATACGCTATAAAATGCCCTAGATGCACTACAAGACAGACCAAATGCATTGTAAAATTACTTAAATGCACCAGAAAAAGCAGTGTATGTGTCAGAATAGGGAATGCATGTGCTAAACTGGAAGTGTTCAATGTTTTTGACAGTCTGTCTAGTTATTTTGCTTTTAAATCAGTGAATCTAAATGTTTCCAAGATATAATCTGCTAAATAGTGAATTTTGCTTGGTTTCCTTGTTTCTGAATTATGTGAATTAAGTGTTTTAAATGGATGACTCCGTGAATAATGACTTCAAACACAATAGCAAGTTGTAAGACAATTGTTTCCACCTAGGAACTAAACATTGAGTGTGTATTCAAGAATCTGGTTTGATTCCTTTGATTTCCACAGGTATAGCACAAGAGAAGACAGATCAAGCACTTTTATAATGTCAAGGGTCACTTAAAATATCACAGCCCATATCTTAGAACTATGTCAACTCACACAGTCGTGTCACCCCCTAGCGGGTGCTCGTGTTTTTTCCTTTCCTGGGTCTTAACCAAAGTCGAATCCTCCACTTTTGGCCAGTAATCCCTAATAGTTATGCAGTGAGTGTCTTGGGGGCAGATTCTTCCCTCCCCTTTCACTGTGATATTAGAAATGTTCGGAGACTAACTCAGTTGGCTTCTACACTAAGTTTCGTAATAAGGGTTTTTGTTCAGTGTGGCAATAGATAAACTCCCTCAAGAGACCTAGCCTTTAGAAAAAAGGCTTTGGGAATGGTTATCTTGCACACTACCATTGAATTGCGGGTTTCCCTAAATTCTCTTTTGATTATAGTGGGTTTGAAAACTTGGCTTTAGTTGTTCCCACTTAGGTCATTCCCATAGGGTGAGTACTTTTCCCACTATGGAAGGCCTTCTAAAGGTGCTATCAAAACAAGAAATAGTGAGTCTGGCATTCTAGTCATCCAGTGAAGGGGAGAGCATAGGCCTATCGCTTTTCAAGCACAGTAAACAAGGGGTTCTTTAACCTTCTAATTAAACTAGGTTCCTAATTTAATCAAAAGAAAGCACTAAAACAACTCTAGCCTATGCAAACATCATCAGTAGTTTGATATAATTGTCTTTGACAACGTTTAAAAGTACCTACAAAATAGAAAACATAAATCAGTTCACAAAATTTTGAATTTCTACAAAGTAAACCAGATGTGCTAAAATAGGAACTGTATGTGCTCAAATATCACACAGATGTGCTAAAAGAACTATTGAATGCGCTAGAAAATCTACTTAATGCGCTAAAAGATAGACTGAATGCACTAAAAGACCCCCTAAATGTGCTAAAATATGAGATGGATGCATTGAAATATTCTCTAGATTCATCGTAACAGGAACTAAATATGCTAAAATATGTTTTGGATGCACTAAAAGAAATCATGAATGTGCTACATAAGAGTTCACATCCAGATCTGTAAAACAACTTTCTAGAAAATGTTAATAAAAAGGGGCTAGGCCCCACGGTGGGCACCAAAATGTATGCATGGTGAATTGTGTAATGTGAGTAAATGAAAAATAAAGCCACACAATCAATGAAATGTATTATATTAGAGAATTGAATCTCAAAACTAATCTAATTGAAACATAGCAAATTCCCTAAAATCGTTCCATTTTTTCCTATCTTCAAGGATTCATTAAATCATATTGGCTCTTAGATTTGTGTATGCACTATGACTGTTAGAATGGCAACCTAAGGAACGAAATGTTGTAAAATGCAAGAACTCTATTCCTACATGATGATAAACTATGTGATTGATGCCATGATATTATGCTATAAACGATAATGGTGATATGATAATGGATATGATGTTAAAGATTATGATGCAAATGTTCTATAAAAACTACTATGATAATGGAAATGTAGCTAATAACTAATCCATGATTCTAAACTAAATGATTCTACAATGCTAAATGATAAATGCTCCAATGCTCTATGCTCAAACACTAAATGCTCTCATGAAAATTCTACAAAGTAAGTTTGCTCAAAGATGGGATATCAAATGCTAGAGAATGATGGTGTATTTATAATATTTCCAAGGCATATTGTGATGTGGTAGTAACCAAGGGTCAATATTTCAGCTGGAGAGATGAACGGTGGAGAATGAAGAAGTTAGAGGGAATCATGGAGATGGTTCCCTTTAAAAGAGCACTTTGCCAAGTGATAGAGAGAATAAATGAAATGGAAGAGCCAAGTGTCCAAGGTTGTTTCAAAATTTGTTGAGGATAATTCCAATTTAAATATTAAGGATATTTAAATTCATGAGATACTTGATGAGGTGGCAAGAAGAAAAGCTAGAGACGTGAGTAAATTCAAATCTGGAATTATTACAATTTAGTGAGAAGATATTAATTAAATAAAACAAACTATTTGAATTTGTTTATTTATTTAAAATTAGAGGAATATGATTTAAGATGGAAGAATTAGGAAATGTGAACTATATAAATAAATTTAGAATTTATTTATAAGTAGATGAAATAAGAGATATAGTAATTAAATAACTTGTATTTAATTAATTGATTATCCTGGCCAATTTTAGGTGTATACAAAAAGTATTAAACAACTAGTTTTAATTGATCTACTAATTCACCCCCCTCTTAGTAGATTGTTGTGTTCCAACATCAAGAGGGTCAATGATGCCTTTTCACTTCATTCCTATGCATGTTTGATAGAGAACTTGAGAAGAAGAGGGTGTTAGACGAGGCATGGGAGCTTGTTAATAAGTTTGGTTGCATGTACCTATAGTTTTCCACCTTCTTGTACATCCGAGTTGGCTATTTTGACGGATACCTATATATCCTCCATAGGAATCCTAGTGACAAAATTGTGCTCATGGAACTATACAGGAAAATCATGGCTATTCATAGCAAGCAAGTTGAATCACACAAGCCTGGATACAAGTTTCCTAGATAACAATTGGAAGGTGCTTCATTACCACATCTCCTAAATCCAAGGCCATGGAAATAGAGATGTACTGGGTTACAATGAAAAAATATAGAATGAGGCCTGATTTTGATTATAGAGGGATGAAGTACAAGCTCAAGAAGAACTACACTCATGTACATAGAGTTGAAGATATATGGGCAGAGTGCAGGATAGATAAAGATGTAAGAAATATTGAATATACTTGGCTTACCATAGAGCAAATTATAAACTTGAATATAGCCGATATGCCTAAAGATATGGAAGATGAAGATGATATCCTTGATCCTATTTATAAAGGGAATAAATTAGATTATACCCCTCTTCCACCTATCCAGTGGTCACAAAAAGAGATGATCTTCGTAAGAGAGAGGTTTTAGTATATTCTTGCAAATACTAATTTTTAGGAAAGGGTGATCAAATTGAATTAATTTAATACTGGATTAGAAGAAGAGGAAACTGAAGGGCCTACTAGAAAAAAGGTAGAGTTGAAAAAAAGGAATAAGGGTGATGTGCCAAGTACTAGTAAAGTGCCCAAGCTCATTTTCAAAGGGGATAAGAATAAAGAACAAGAAGGGCCAGCTACTTTGACTACAGAGCAAGAGGAGAATTTAGAAGAAGAAGCACAAGAGTCTCTGGTCACTTCATAACCTAAGTCCACTCTAGAATATTCCCCTATCTCTTCTTCTCCTATCACAACTACATTTCCTAGTGTAGACACTAAAAATTGTTCTACACCTACGAACACTATTTTTCTTCATCAATCCCCTTTCTTCATATCTCATTTAATTTTCATCCTTGATTGAATTATTTTATAATTTAATCTCAACCGTCCACCCTTAACCAACCCCTATCTTTGCCCTAATTTATCCCTAAACCTATTTCATTCCTTCTTAAGCAATCTTTCCAATTTATTTTCATGTCATATTGGATTTTAATCCTAGCCCTTAATCTAAATTTGGCTTTCTATAAAAGAGACCTCTCATTGTCATTTCATCCCAATTTTCAAGTGCTAATTCAAGTACATGCTATTCAAGGAGACAAGTACAATCTTCAATATGTTGGTATCATTATCAGTAAGCTTATTGTTGTATACTCAAAATCTAAGGGAAATCAAGCATATAAAGAAAGATGGAGAAGGAAAATGGAGTGAATCAACCATGGCATAGAAATATTTGGTAATATTGCTTTATGTTTTATGTTTCTATGTTCATTTGTGCTTCATTCTTAGTTAGGGGCTCTAGGGTTTGAGTTTCAATGATTCATGCCTTTAACCTTAATTTTACCCTATTCTACATTGGTGAACCTGATGTGAATCAAATGTTTGCAGATTTTCCTAATCTTATATTGTTATTTTATGCAAAAATTTCGAGACTAAAATTTTACAACTAGGGTAGAGACACAAGCCTAGGGTTTGGAAATATTTTATCATATCTCACAAATGGCTACATATTTTTTCACAATTTTTTCTTAGCGGGTTGGGGATGATATCAAGAGCCTTCAGTTAAAAAGCCATATTTTTTGGATTTGTTTTAAATTATTTATAATTTTTTTATGATTTTTCATGAAAAATAATTTTAAGAGAAAATCAATAATTTTTTTGGATTTTCTTATATTTCTAGAAACATCTCAAAATTATAATAGGGGTCTATTTTTTATATTTTTAATTTTTATGAAAAATAATTAGCAAAAAATTAGATCTTTGAAAATTAGGGTTTTAGAAATATTTGATCATATCTCACAAAATGTTGTAGATTTTTTCACAAATTTTTGTTTGCAAGTTTTAGATGATATTAGGAGCCTTTAGTAAAAAAATCAAATTTTTTGGATCTATGTTGAATTATTTATAATTTTTTTATGATTTTTCATGAAAATTTAATTTTAGGTGCAAATCAGTGATTTTTTTGCATTTTCTTATTGTTGTGCCTATAGCACACATGCCCCGTTCTGAATGGGGAACCTCTCTTTTTTCCTTCGCTAGGTCACTTTTTTCATTTGCCTCATTTTGTGTGCCCCTAATTTTGAGCTTATAGTGGTCAAGAGCCCTAAAGTCATCATTCTTTAGTTGACCAAAATTCACCGCCCTAAGAATTTCTAAGTCCTTGGCTCCTACAGAGTTTTCATACGGGCTTCCCTTAGCATTTTTCTCTGCATGGCAGATCCTGCAATCTTCCTGGCTGTCATCCATCAACCGTTCACTAACAACGAAGCCCGGAGGTCTCTTCGTAGTGCAGACTCCGCTTTTCCCACCACCGGCCCATTGAACTTCATGCCCAGCTACCCCATTGACTATCGTACTCACATTAAATGTGGGTAATTAATGAAATTTTTCCTATAAATAAGTTTGCTTGACCTGTCATTTTCACCTTCTACTGGTTAGAATTTGTCAGAGAAAACGGTGATCAAACCTCAAGTTCCCACATTGCACCTACTCAGATCTAAAGCTCGATCTTCATCTATTTTGCTTGCAATCTCTAGGTGAGTTCGTTGTCCATAACTTGAAACACACCTTTTGTGGATTAAGTTTTAAAAAATTATTTGAAAAATATTAAAAGAAACCCCTTCAAAATGCTCGTGGCCATCTTGGCAACCTGCTCTGCACCAAAATCCTCTGGAGATTTATTTAAACCCTTTGAATTGAGCCCTTAAAAGGAAATGTGAAACTTTACCCCATCGGCGTCATTCTTCATAGAGCATTGGCTCCTCTGTAGCCTGCATCATCCTCGTCGCCATCCAAGTTGAAACCCAAAATGCCAAAATGTTTAGTGGGGAAAACCTGTCTTTGCACCCTTGCGGATCCGCTAATGTGGGCTGCCGCATATGAGCAACCCTTGTCTCGCAGTCATTCCCGAATGGCCTACCTTTACCCAAATCCCACATTGTGGGCCCCTCCTGAATCACCTTCATCCAACACCAAGGATGTGCCAATTCTTCATGCATGGGCCATTCCCTACAGGTTAATGCACTTGGACCACCACTTCATGAATGTCATTCTTTAAGCACACAACTTCTGGTTGCCTCTCGAATCGTGGGTCCCGCTGACATAAATTTCACCTAAGTTGTTCCTCTGAGTTCCAAATAGTTATCTCTTCATGCAGACCATTCCTTATGGGCCACTACCAGTAGATCACCATCCCATGGATGTCATTTCCTAAAGGCTAAGCCATTGCTCCCGCCCACACTGCAAAATTTTCCCAGACCATTTCCCTCCATGACTTCAACAAAAAAGACTAAGTGTTGTGCTTTATGGACCGTTCCTTTTGGGCCACCATCTACAGCTCACCATTGCCTAGTTTTCGTTTGTTTATGGTGGTTCCTTCTCTTCTTTCCACACCACAGATTCCACATTCCTAGATGTTGTTTGAGTTCTTTTAAGAAAAATGGCTGAAGTCAAGGTGTCATGTGGGTCGCTCCTTGCAGACCACCATCCCACCTTCATCATTCCTAACGACCTTTACATGACAGCTTTCTGTCGGTTCCTGCCTGCATGCCTCAAAATGACCAAAACTGAAGGGAACTAACTCGCACCATCCTAACCACCAACGAATCCCTCATTGCAGATGGGTGGCTTTAGAATAGTGGTTTACAATTTATAAGAGGAAGGAAATTTTGCTTTTTTCCTTTTCACAATATTCAATGGGTTCAGTCAAACCCAATGGTTCAACCGAACATTACAATGGGTTTAACCGAACACATAGGTTTGGTCGAACCCCTGGTTTGACCAAACCCATAAAACCTAAATAAAAAAATCATATTTAAATGGGTTCGGTCAAACATGGGTTTGACCGAATCGTGCGTGCAGCGAACCAAGAGTGCGACGGCGACCAAACAAAGGTTTTTCTTTCTAGCGAAAGCAAATTTAAGTTCGTCTCTCCAAAGTTCATCATTTTGGTTTGCATATCGAGCACTAGGTATTTAAAATTCAATTTTTTTAGAGTTCAAAATGCATCTATTTGTTTAATTTTGAAACCCTAAATGAATTTTTTTTTGAATTTGTTGAATTCAAATTGCATTTGTTTGAAAGTTTTTAAAACATTTTCAACATACAGTATTTTTCTTCCCCATTTTGCATACATTTTTGTCTTTGTAAATGAAATATGCCTTCCCATTTCAACAATCAATGCTATGGATAAATAGATTTAATTTTAGTTACAATAAAAATGTATAAATTATAAATTTATAACATAATTATGTACATGGGAAAATCCTCTTGGAAGAAAAATCCCACAACCAAAAACATGAACCAATTATATTATTTGATAATAATATCATTTACAATAAAATATTCATGTGCATACCCTTATAGTAGTATCATTTAAACATGTGAATATGGAGTAATTTCTAGTAGCATGATGATACCTACAAAATCATTATGCTTTCTCCATCTCAAGCACCCATAAATAGAAAAAATTTAAACCATAAAGAAAGTGTGGTTTAACCAAAGCCATGAGCCAAAATAATGACCTAAAAATGGCACCAAATTTGGCACAAATTTCAACATCATATTCCTTGACTTGGTTTATAGGATGTATTTAGCAAATGCTTTACATCTTGTCAAAAAAATTCAAATCCTCCTCATAACCGACACTCCATTTTTGACATATTCAAACCCATTATTTAAGATGATCTTGATGATTTTCATAATTCTAATCAATATTCTAGTGTAACCCCCCTTTTTTATTCTCTTATGTGTCATATAACATTTCATAAGTAATTCCCATCTTACAATTTCATACAATGCTCTTACAACTTTTTAAATATATAAAAAGGACAACCCTAGTTCAATTAGGATTATTTAATTATTATCACCTACATCCATTCATTACATGTTATTAGTTTTTAGTTGCACACATTATTAGGAAATATGCATTGTCTAAGCAATTGGGGTATATTGCATGTTTGAGAGTGTTTTCCTTGATCTTTTATCTAGTTAAATTAATATCCTTTAAAATCTTGTTTTATGGAGTTTTCATCTTAACTCTAATATGACTAGCAAATAAAATGACGATTGAATCATTTTTTCATATAATAGCTAATGACAACCATATAAAGAGACACATTAAAGAAGATGAAAAATAATGATCACTTGAGACTATTATTTAGATACATATGTTGGTAAACAAGATATTTTCCTAAATTGATAATTATGTATTGATGCACCTCTCCACCCTAAATATCCTCACTCGTTGGCTAGTAATTTATATAATGTATTAGGTGGCTATCCTTAGGGAATTAATACTATTCATAATATTACCACTCTAATGGATTTTAATAATGTTGTACCCTCTATGCATCCATCTACCCTTCATCCTCTTATAATGATTCCTCCTATCATACTTTAGTTACCACTTCCATGGGATCCACCACCCATGTCCTACTGCCTTTCTCTCCACTAGTATTTTTCTTATCTCCCATCCTTTTATATATGTTCACACCATTGTTACTACTAGCACTATCCTATACATATATGTTCTTCATACCATTCCTCCTTATCCTATGAAAATCTAACCTTATAGTATAACTTCTCCTTCAATTACCATGTCATTACCTTTTTAGACCTTCCCCTCTTTATACATTCTCCTTTTTATCCTACACTACTCTTACCACTAATATATCCCTATACCTTGGATATACTATTGAAGAAATTTAACTGACTTTCAATATTGCAAAAAATTAGACCCATATTTTTAAACGTAAAATATGTATAATAAAGCACAATCCATGCTTCCTAATTCAACTTCACTAATATCTATTGAATGAACTTAGGTTCATTACAATAAGTTAATCATATAGCCATAATTAGTTGTCAAGATAATGGTAAAGTTTTCAATAGCCATATTTATCCTTCCACATGCCACCATTAGACATACACATAAGATTCATTAGGAAAAGTGGATGTGTGGATATGTGGATATGTGTCAAAAAAATGCTTTGATAAGATGTGTGTAAGGAAAAAATGGAGTTCAAGTGTTTGATTTATGTCTATATAATAGGTCATAAACTCTAGGGGAATTATTACCACTTTGCACAATATTGCACCATATATATATATATATATATATATTCAAAATGAGGCAAAAAATACAATAGGAATAATATGGATATGCAAATTTTATCATTACATTTTTTTCCACTTTAAGATGCATGTGAAGATTTTAAAATAATCGTGCATCTCAATTTATGTGGTATTCACAAACATGTATGGAAAGTAAATATTTAGACATCAAAAAACATGAAAAAGTGGTTTGTTGTCTTGTGCACAACACATCCTTTTTCTTTTGAGAAAATTATCTATCACTTTGTAAAATCCTTGCTATGTTGAGATTATTTAATTTTTTCCCTCCATATTTGTAGTCCTTTTTATTTCTAGAAATATAATTTATGACATTTTTTCTTAATAAACAACATATGAATAAATTTTACATGGTTGTAAATTTTACACATGGTTGTATGCAATCTCATATATATATTACGTATGGTTGTGATTACAATGTTTATATTGTGTTTAGATTTGGTTTTATATTATCCTTCCAAAAAAAGTTTGATGTTTATAATATTTTGATTTACCTTTGGATTTTGTAGACACTAAATCTCACATACACTCATATCCATACCATGGTCCCCACCCGAACACCTAACATCCACTTATTAACAAAATTCATGATACCTTAATTCCTACACTTTATCAAAATCAAATTAATTTTTCTTTTCAGACCTAAAACGATCAAGGCCTAAACTAATTAAAATATTTATTGTAAAAATTTCCATAGTAAAGTACAAAATAGAGAAGGGCATGTCAACCCACAAATCATGAAGGTGTAGGGACAAAACCAAGAGACCCATCAAATAGGATTGTAGCAATCATATATAGACAAAATTGATTAAGAAAACCTACCATAAATGAAAAAAAATCTAAAAAGAAGACATATATTACATATTTTTTGAGTGCCCATATATTACATATATATAGCAAAAACTAGCAGAGGGTGAGGGACATTCAGTGAGGAGAAACAACATTTCCTTATGTGCCATTTTATCATCTCAATTTTGAGCAAGTATATTTTATCTAGTTGGGCAATAAATGTTTTATCATTTGCAAGATATATCCATTTGTCAATATGTATTTCATTATAATTTTAGTTCATTTTTTATGTAATTCATCTTTTCACTCTATTAGAGGTGATTTTTTCATTCAATTTGAAGTCTACATTTATTTTCCTCAATGTCTCATTTATTTAAATTCAATGCTTACAAATTGACATGCTTGGTGGGATGCAAACCCACAAATGCTTGGTTACATTTTATATTTTATACTATTAAAGTATTTGATTTATGCTTTATTTGTTATTTAATCTATGTTGATCACATTTTTCTATATCTATCCTCTTCGCCTATCCTTCTCTATGGATATGTTCCACTCATATCTACCACCCTGAGGTGATCCATGTCTCAATCCTTGTCAAGGTCACTCCTCCTCTCTACCTATATCCTTTCTCAATGAGCTAGATCTATCACTGCTACTCCCCAAAACACCTACATTTAAATATTAAAAAAATGTTTAATAAATCATACAACATTGATTAAAACTAACTAAACAATGAAAGCATTTAATATTATAACACCTTATGAATTATATTGAATGTCCCCACCTTGAAATTTATAGCCATCGATGTCAATCACTTATTCATACTATAGCTTCGTTCTCCAAAACACCTACATTTATATAAAAGTGATTTTTTAAGAAAAATAATATTTAACCTACTTTTAACTCAACAATAATGGATGTATTTCTATCATAAACTCTTCGTACTCATAACAAAATCATGGCCTAGGTAGAGTATAAAAAATGTTGTTTCCAACCTCATATGTAAATCTAGAGTTAGAGTGTCAAAATTGTTGAATTTCATCCTATGTGCTATTAATTAGCTTCTTATCGACTCATGGAAGCCTACTGCTAAAAGCCCAAGTATGATTTTCAATAGGACTTTCTAATCATGATCTTATTGATAGTACTTTTGATAATGTTTTACGATTTAGGCTTAATTCAAGACAAGTTTACCTTAATAATTGAGCCTTTTTAATTATTTAATTTGTTACTAATGATGTTATTAGTCTATGAGCAACTCTTTTATCTTTTTCCTTACTATTATTTACAATAGAATTGAATGCATTAAAAAAAACTTTAACAACAATATTATTTCGATCAAACTTTTTGTTTACATGAATCTTTGAAATTTATTTAGTAAAGGTCTCATTTTGTACATCTTTAGTAATTGTATAAAAATTTGGAATATTTTGGTTAATACATCTTATTGGAAAACCATTCATTGAAAATTTTTGAGGCCCACAACCGAATGGTTTGTGATGACCTCTTGCCTTCAAGAATTTCTATTATGCTCATCAATTTCAAACCATTTTGGGGTTCTTGAATGTTTTTAAATTTTAAAAAACTCATTACAAAAAGATGGATTTTGAATTTCTTTCTCTTCTTCACATTTAGGTTCTCTCTTCTTATGTAATTTGGAGACACATTGAGTTTCATTGGTTCATGTGAGATATTTATAACAAGTATCCAATGAAGTCAAACTTTATTAGATTTCATTCTTAATATGAGATATTTATTTTGCTTTCCAATCTATAATTTTTTGATGTTCTTGGCTATATAATTGAAGTTCATTTATGTTAACAACTATTAGATTAAATATTTTTATCCCCAATTATTTTCAAATGATTTTATACTTTAATCTTTGTATTATTGTTCTTTCTTTCATCATTTCATTTAAAATTTGAACCATTTGAGGATGCTATGTTATAGATTATAGTTGTATTCCAATTCTTTTTAAATTGTTAATAGTATGAAAATATTATTGATGAGTAGATGAATTATTACAAGTTCTATTTTAGATTTGTATTCTCTTTATCTAGATATATTATTTACCAAAGTCTCATTGATTTTTTAGGTGTACTGTATATATATATATATAACATGGAAAATGCAGATCATGTTCCACTTGTGCTAGATTCTTTGTTTGCAAATACTAGTAATGAGATAAAAAAAATTGAGAGATTCAATAGCACAGGGTGCAAACCCGGGGATATATAGTGAACCATGCATGTTAATATTGCATAGTCTAGAAAAACTAAAAGATGAACTTGAGAGGACTAGTGCATATTCCCTAGACAAAGTGACTGCTATTCTTTCCTGCATGCAGGAAGAAGTACATGGTGACGTTCCCCTTAAACAAATACAAGATAGTGTCACCAAAGAAATGATGAAAGCCACTTATTTTCCATTTTATCAAAATGTGCATAAGGTTAGGGGATACCAGGTCACTAGATGTGTCAATCATGCTATGGCCTCATTGATCTACCCATGATTTCTCACAGCACATGGTCTATACCCAAAAAATGACCAAATTCCATTGTATTTTGTTCAACAGTTGTATGTTGAGGTCCATTTGGGCCTCAAAGTTAACTACCTAGACATTCCACCATATCTTGGTCAAGGGCATGGTAGGATTGCTAATAGGCCCACCTATCGTCGAGTAGATAGACCACCCCCAGTGTTTAGGGTATTGGTTGGTGACAGGTCTCCTACTCTCACCCCAGCTCTAGCCCCCATAGCAGATGAGGTTGTCATTGCTTCCCAAAAGGAAGCAATTGACACTGTAGGTGACATTGCGCTTGCCACCACTAGGATATCTGATGATCATGTAGGTTAGTATTTGATATCTAGACATTCCTGATCCACACCATTTTCAGCACAGTGGACCACCATGGATCCTTTTACAATGGCTGGCATCCCTACTCCTACACAGCTTGATGCACTTACAAGAGATATGTCACACATGACTCTGCATTGTTTGGTTGAGGACCTGTTGGAGGCATATGCCCACATTGCATCAGACAATGGGATCGGTATAGAGCATGTTAGATATCATTTGAGACATAGAGGTCATTCAGTTCCAGGATCCCATCACTCTCAGCTGAGCACTAGTGCGCATCAGGATCCACCTACAGTTCATATGGTAGCTGCATAGACTATGGGTTTTATTGATATGTTGATTGGTTCTGGTTCATCATCACCGATGCCATCTCACCTTCATAGTCCTCTACATTCATCATTTCTGGCACAACATGAGATAGATCAGATGGATGCAGATGTTGATTCGTCGCTTGATCATTTGGTGGATATGGTGGAGGTGACTATTTTAGAGGACTTAGGTCATCCGATATCAAATGATGTACATGTATGTGTGCATGTGCATGTTTCAATTCTTTTTTCATTATTTTTTAAATTTCTTTTTAACTAGATATTCATGTAAGTTGATATATATGTGTATATATATTGTTATAGGTGGACATACCTCATATCACTCCTAGCCTTGGTCGGATCGTGTGCATGATCGATGTGACTCTGTGGATGAATATGCTATCGGTGGACATGTGAGTTTTACATTTTTATATAATCACATGTGTATATGTACATGCAATATATTTATGTATGCATAGATCTATATTGATATTTAAAAATACAAGTTCATTTAAAAATAACTTTCATAAAATTTATTTAATATAAATTATATGTATTTAACACATCTTGTACGCAATTTTATTTGCAGGGCTCAACACATCCATCAGAGTAGGACCATTCTCATTCAGATGGCCATTCATCTAGGAGTAGAAATTCATATTAGGCCATGCACTCTAGATTTATGATCTTGACCACATGTATTTCATTATATGATTATCTTTAATAGTATTTGATATTTGATGATCTCTAACTTACATTTGCTTATATGATATACATACATTTGCTTATTTTTTGATCTTTAGTATTCGACATTTGATGATCTTTAATTTACATTTGCTTTTATGATATGTACATATATTTTCTTATATGATATATACATACATTTTCCTCTTTGCTTATAATATGTGTTATGTTTATATGTATTGAATCCCTTTACATGTATGTACATGTGTTTTCTTATGGTTTAAACATGTTTACACATAATATATGTATGCATTTGATTTAAATATTCAATATACATACATGTTTTCTTATTTTATGATCTCTTACAACTTACATTTCCTTATATTCAATATACATTTGATCTCTAGTAGAATTTTAGGGAAATCAATGCTATTTTATAATTAAGTTCATTCATGTTGATCACAATAAATATTTTTTAAATGACTTAAGCAACATGAACCATTGAGTTGAGAACAAGATATAATCTTTTTGACAAGTAACTTGAAATTCAATTCAAATATAATTTTAAGAGAATTCAATTCAAATTATGTCGAGCTATTATCGTTTTTACAAGTAGCGAAATTCAATTCAAATATAATTAAGAAAATTTAATTTAAAATTATGCCTCTATTATACATTTTTGACAACTAACTTGGGGATTCAATTCAAATATAATTAAGAAAATTCAATTCAAAATTATACCTCCTAATGTTTATACACATTTTTGACACTTTAACAAATTCTAAAATTACTAGATATGTTGTGCGTACCTATTAATTAAATAACAACAAACTCCACAATGGAAATAACTTTTTTTTTTTTTTTTAAAGGCGTAGGAATCAGTATACGACCCTATAAAAATTTCGCCGGTCGCTTTTGTTAAACTTGTTAACATGGTATTTGCAGTGCGACTACATATGGTAGTTGGGGAGAACTAGAACTTGTGACCAACCTCTGCTTTCTACGAGGAAGATTTAGCCAACCAAAGCTAGGGCCTCTGACCCCACAATGAAATAACTTTTTGTTTTACTACTTGATTCATTTAAACTAGGATCTAGTTATTCCATGTACACTTGAATAATTTTGATTCACTTGGAGCCGCAGATTTTGGAGAAAAGTTTTTTGCACATTTATCAAGAAGGAGGAAAATATTGAATTTCGACAACTTTTCATTTTTTATCAATCAAGGCAGAATTTGGAGGATAATTTAACTAAGTTGGTAGAGGACTTGTTTAGAGTCATCTTTAAGTTGAAGAAGAAAATGGGACAACAAAGAAAAAGAAAAAATGCATCTCAACAAAAATTGTCAAAAGAAGAAGAACAAAAGAGGTGTGATCAAAACTTGGAAAATTATCATAGAAAGAAACAAGGTACATGCTTTTTTCTTCTCTCTCTCACTCTCAAGTGTGTGTTTAGGACTTTTACTTTGAAGGTTTCTAACCATCATTGCACTTGAATGGCTATAAATACTTTTAAATATCCTCAAGTCATCTTGGTCATGCAAGTTGCAATGTTTATATGATCCTTGACTCCAATTCCTTAAGCCAATTCTTTTTGTTTCAATATTTTCGTTTTGTGTCTTTCATCTTTTATTTTCATCACTTCAATGTTCTCAAATTATTTTTATGTTTTATGCTCTCTGGATTCCTCAAGCTAGAGTCGAGCCAAATCTAGATATTGGATCAAACGAATCCGTTGAAGAACACATGGACCTTGAAGTTAGGGAGGAGACCCAAGTTCAAACAATGCTTGTTGGAGAGGGTTCAAGATCAATTCCTTCTAATGGTATGGATGAGCATATAAAACTAGCACAAACTTCTCTCACTTATAGCTCATCATGTTTTATCAATTTGTTTTCTTGCATACATAAACTTCACTTATATATTTAACATCATCTCTCACTTTTCTTTGCAAAATATTTTGTGACACATGTGTAGGAAGGGCTCAACAAGCAAGAAGTTTTCATGCTCAATTCGAGCCAAATCTAGACATTGGATCAAATGAATCCACTCAAGAATGCATGGTCCTTGAAGATAGGGAGGAGGTACAAGTTCAAACAATGCATGTTGGAGAGGGGTCGGGATCACTTCCTCCTACTGGTATGGATGAGCATATAAAAATAGCTGAGAAGGTGGGGAAACAAATTTCTCATAGAAATTTAGATCATTTACTTGAAATGGATATGGAAACTCAGAAAATATTATGCCAGCCAGCCTTGCTTATAATAAGAGAAAGAGGAGTCAATGACTAAATCTATAAATGGAATGATCAATCATCATTTCAATCATCTTGATACACTTGAAAAAACCCAATTGTTATCACGTTTACTTCTTCGTGATGAGCTCAAAGAGTCATTACAATTGTTGGGTGTCCATTCAGCATCAAATAAGAAGAAACACATGGGATTACAAAAGGATATTGATCAAAATGTTAAAAAGGGTTTAGATTCCATTGGGAAAGGATCTCGAACTATGGATAAGGCCACTACAAGAAGGGTGATGTTGACATCTATTGTACATCAAGATATAGCAAGAAAAAAAAATGTCAGCACTTTCAACTGAAATTGGTTATAGTAGAACCACATTGATAGAATATGAGAAAAAGAGAAAGTTTTTGGATGAGAGTTTAGAAGGCAATTGGGTAATTATGTGTAGAGCTCCCCGTTCTGACAAGATTGAAGATGTTGTTAGGAACTTGGTCTTAGGTTTTTGGCATGATTAGACTCGTCCATCATCAAATACTAGAGATGTTATGAGATATAGGATTGGACCTAGTATTTATGAAAATCATCTCAAACATTGGCTAGACATAACACAATTTGAGATGTATATGAACTTTTGTAATGCATATCCTCATATAAAGATTGGGCAAACAATGTTTCAAAGGTTAAAGCCATATTATGTGAAGATAAACAAGTTTTTTGAAACTTGTTGTTGTCATTATCATATTTAATTTGATCTCTACTATCAGGTGTTTCAAAAGATGAGAGAAGAAAGATGTGGGTTTCAAAATGCACCTCCAAAACAGACAAGTTTGTTCATAAAGTCTATATTATGTGATCATGAAAATGGACCTCAAATAAAGCGCATAAAGGAATTTATTGCCAGAGACATGTGGAGAAATTTGGCTAAATTTCCTTCAAAATTGAGATCTTGACCTAACAAAAGGCGGTAAATTGCAGAGCTAAGTACTATTTTTAGAGAGTTTATTTGTTTCAATTTCTCATAGATCAAGTTATTTGGATTCTCTTTGATGTAATGTTTCATTGATCAAGTGTGGTTTATTAGTTATTCACATATTTTACTAACACGGGTACAAGTATGTAAAGTTGCAAACAAATTTT
>VDFB02047230.1:411507521-411543982 GCA_007258455.2 Sequoia sempervirens | reverse complement strand
CCCCTACCCTTTATCTCTCTCCCACTCGCCCCCCCTCTCCTCTGAAGTATCTCCCTCCTACCAAAGATTAAATTTGATGGTCGACTTTTCCTATCAACAAATTTTTTAATGACGGTTATCTATTCAAGGGTGCCCTTAAAACATTATGATATACCTTAGTGTATGTAAAATTATATATAAATCAAACATATATATCATTATAATTCTATATAAATTTTGACAGTCTATCCAAAATATCTCCTTTTATCTGATACAATCTTCTTAAAATTTTGATTGTATTCTACTGCAAAAATCTCTAAATATGGTTATATGGCCATCAAATTTAAGCCCTGCCACCTACCCCCACTCCCTCCATATCTTTCTCTCAAGTCATCATTTAAAAAGAATATAATTAATATTTATATTAATATTAAAAATTAATTTTTAAAACAAGGTGTTCGACCAAACATCTTTAAAATGTTCGGTCGAACCCATTTAAAATAATTTTTTTTATTCTATGTTGTGTGGGTTCAGTCAAACCGCTGTTCGACCGAACATGCTTTTTTTCTTCGACCGAACAACTGTTCGACTAAACCCACATTTTTTCACCCTCCCCCTAAGGCACCAAAATTACTGAGAATTATTCACTTTGAAGCTCGATTTGAGAATGAAAATGGAGGAGATCTCAGAAACCCAACTAGTATCGAGTTCCCCTCAAAATGAGCTATCCAACGAATATAATTTTAATATGTTTTGATTATATTATCTATCTATTTTTTAAGTTTTATTAAATATAGGTTTTTCACCGAAAACAAAACTCTCTATTCTGCACAAGTGGAAAAATAGAATATTATCAAAAAAAAAATTTAAAAATATGAGTGCACCAGATATTGGAGTCCTTGATCCAACAAAAAATAAAAAATTGATACATACAGTAAAAGTTATGCATTATACTTGTGTTATGTCTGAATTGTAATTGATTTGACTTTGAAACTTGATTAAAGAAAAAATATTCAATAAAAACTATCTAACCAAGTGGAAGCACTAGATATCGAGTTACAAATCTAAATTTGAAAGAATTGGAATTTTATCTTTCAAGGAAAAAAAGTTATGCATTATACGGTGTGAGTCACTTTTTAAAAATGTTGTTTTTGAAAAACCATTTTTCGTGGGAGATGGAAAAAGAAGTGCAATCTGATTTCAAAAAAATTGAAAAAAATATTTTTAGAATCTACAGACAAAATGTGACAAGACTCTAGTTTGCATCATCTTCAAATTCCTCACGGTTTAATCACTTTAGGTGCCCGAATGTGAAGATTTTGTTAAAAAAAAATATCAATGTCCAGTTTGGCCAAAAATTGTAAACCACTATTGTGGGCTCACCCAGACTTCTCCTTGCGAGTCATCATGCCCTATTCATCATTTCCTGATGGTGAAGCCCCAAATATCTGAGAAGCCTCTTGCCTCCACACTCCTCAAGCTCGCACGAGCATAATGACCAATCAAGTGATTCCATGGATTTTATAACTGATACCCACATGTACCAAGTGCCTCCCTGAAGATTTTGACTATCAAATCTCAAATGTCAAAATTTGACTGTGAGCGGCTGTCTACGGGCCATCGTGACCCTGGTGTCGTTTTTCTCCTGATTGCTCCTAACAGCCTCCAGCCGAAGGAAACCCGCATCCCTGGGTCCACATTGTTGTATCTAATCCAAGTGAGCTTTGAATGATGCACAATGATGAATTTTAAGATCTTCTAATGATCAATTGCTGGATCTAACCTTCATTTTGTAGGATTTAACTAACGTTTCTCTAATTTTTATATGAATACACTTACTATGCATGATTTATGGAATCTATTGTGGGACCATCAGGGAAATCTGTTGAGAAAGAGAAAGGAAAGAAGCCTACAAAAGCACCGAGGGGGAAGGAAGAGAAGGATCAAATGAAATACCAATTCCATGGGGTGGAGTAAACCTCCAAGATCACTTCCACCTGGGATTCATTGTTAGAAACCAATCTTGGGCATGTGGATATAGATGAGTTATGGCGCAAGGTAATGATTCATCCTACAACTAAAAAATGCATAGAAAATCAGAAAGAGTGGCCTTGCCGAGGCAACTGGCTTTTTTCCTATGCTCGTTGCTCTGGAACTAGTAATGGTATTCAAAGAACATTATCATAGTAGCAGGAAATTCATCGATCATGATGGCAAAATGTTAGCAAATTTTTCTGCCATATCCATAGGCCAAACATTCCACATTCCCACATTTGACGTGATGGAGAAAACAGAAAAGGGATATCCTAAAAACATGTGGAAGGTAGACCCCCTAGCATGCAAAAAAATTGATCAACCAACACTGGCTGAAAGAAAAGAGAGACAGTGCTACTAAAGTGCCACAGGAACTATTCAGGAGTGACTTCCACACGGAGTATCATGACTTGGTTACCCTACTGAGAAGAGTAATGGGCCTCCCTACTACTACTTTCTTCCAAGAATGGATGTTCTACTTCATCGATGAGATCATCCGTGGTGAGACAAAGTTCCACTGGGCGAAGATCATCAGTGACAACATACATAACTAGCTTATGGCGGTGAAGAAAACATTTCAGTTCTATATGACCTCCTACTTGGTATATCTCTTGGCAGATCCATTCCCTTACAAGGGCCTCTTTGTTGCAAATAATCTGGATCCAAGAAGAGGAGAACTTAATCTATACAACCACTACCCTCGGCTACAATACATAAATTTCAAGAGAGAATATCATAGGGTAAATGATGCCTTCATTGGGTATATCATCAAGATCCTTGGGGGAGACTCTGAAAGAAGAGTCTCGCACAATGCCAAAGCCTTCATCTAGTGGTTTATGTATTTATTTATATAGTTCTCAATGATTACATACATAAGAATAAAGGGATTTTCCTAGAGGTTGTATAAGCTACCACAATATCCTAATGATTGAATGATCCAGTTGGAGGTCTTTCCAAAATTATAGAACGCCCACGCCCTACTGAGTGATAAACACAGAATAGGGATCCCATATCCCCTAACCTTCGGGAAAGGAATGTATGCCTATCCTGCTGCCCAGTGCATGGAGTATTTAGAGAAGGAGATAGTGGAATACAATCTAGATCTCCACATAGCCTGAGCAAGGATGGACCCATATGGGAAACTGAAGAAACAAGTTGGAAAGCAATATCCCCAACAGCCTCATGTTGAATATTTTTGGGCCAACTGTCAAGATGATAAATAAGTGTGGATGAGGCACTACATTAGAATGATAGTCAATTTGTAAGGTCAATAAATGTATTTTTGGTTCCCAATCAAATTTTAGAAGAAGATGATACCATTATTGATGAAAGGTTTGATGATGTAACCAACTTGCGACTATCATTAATAGATTGGGATGAAGAAGAGGTCAATGACCTTGATATAGTAACATGGCCAGTTGAGAACTAGACAAGATGGTGGGTAGACACCCAAATTGCTCAACTTAAAGTGCAAGGTGTTGTATTGACATATGGGGAGCTCGAGGATGAGCTCGAGAGTGAAACTGATAGTGGAGAAAATGTTGCCCCAACTAAGGAGGCACCCAAATCCCCTCCAAAATGAGATCGAATAAAAGGAAGGATGAGCCCAAGTGCCATCCCAAACATAAAGTGTACACATAGAAGGTGGCAGAGGGAGAATCTTCAAAGAAATTCAAGAAAACGGGAGGATTTGTAAGTGAAATGCCCACAATTGAGGAGGATCCTCAGCATGAAGGAGAAGAAAAAACTAAGTGGCCATGATCACTACCTACCACCTCTACTCCCGTCGTTACTATTGTCATTGCCACTCCTCCACCTAACACCTCTCAGGCACTACCTATTTCATCTCCACCCACCATGGACATCTTATTCCACCTTGCTTCCACCTCATCAACAACCCCGATAATGGTGTTGGATTCCTCCTTGGCCATTACATCCCCACCGTCCTCCTCCTCACTCCCTCCTCCACTACTTACTCTTTCAACCCCAATTCCTACAATTTCCACAGCTACTATGCCACCACTCACCTTGCCAGATGCTTTTGCAAAATATATGCAAGAAATACCAACTAAAATCTTTGGTGTGATAATGAATCCCATAGTTCAGGCCTTGATGGCCTAAATTTCTATTGGCTTACCCCTTCCTCCACCTCCTACAGAGCCACAAAAAATGGAGGCCACTATGCAAATATTTGAAGAAATGGAGAGATGACAAAGGGAGGTTGCAAAAGGTATAGTTGAAGAGCCCAAAGTCCCTTTTAAAGATGATTATTTTGAACAAATGGAGGGAAGGTTGAACATAAACTTGGATAAGGTGGTGACCGAAGAAGAAAAGTCACACTCTTTAGAGGAGGATACTAAGTTTCTCAATGAAAAATATATCATAGAAACCTCAAATCAGGAATTTGAAGAAGAGCTATCCCAGTAGCTCAAAGATGTAGAAGAGAAGGTTGATTCTGAGAAGAATATTTTTGAGGAGAAGGTCGATACTTATGTTAATGTGAAGATACTCAAATGGCCTCCACTAATAATCCATGGAAAGGGCCCTATCCAGGAAGAAGTGCCTCCTAAAAAGGAGGAGGAAGAGAAAAAATTAGAAAAGGAAGAAGAGAAAGCAGAAGATGCACCAAAGAAGAGCCCCAAGCTTAAGCACCATGCTGAGCTCGAGCATCTAGAAAAGGAAGTAACTCAGAGGAATGATGTCCCTAAAGAGAATATAGCCTCCACTAAGCTGGACATAGAAAAGGCTATAAAAATAGAGGACTCATATGAAGAAGAGAGAATAGAACAAGAAGCTCCAAGTCATGAAGAGGAGCAGCCCCAACATGAACAAAGACAAGAAGGTGATCATGAATCACAAAAAAGGGAGACAAACATGCCTGATTGGCTAGAGAGGTAGCTACAAAAGAAATCCCCTGCAGTTGTTGATCCAAAGGCTAGACTCATAGCCATACTGGAAAGAGCCCAGAAAAAGACCAAAAAGGAGAAGAAATCTAGAGTCTTCGCACATCAAGATTGATGCCTCAAGATCAAGAAAAATATAGATTGCTACCCTCATGAGAGACAAAGGTGAAGGAGCCAGCTATAACATTTCCATGATCAACCTCAGCCAAGAAACCAGAGAACAGAAGATTGATTAATTCTAGGGGTTGGTAGCAACAATTGTGCAGCAAATGAACAAGAATCAGTCCTCTAAGAAGGAACTAAAAGCACAAGTGGAAGATCTCACTGCCTATATTTAGCAATGGACATGCTTGGAAGAAGAGGCTCCTACAACATCATCCACACCCCCTGTTCTCTCCCAAGAGGAACTCAATAGCATGGAGAAAATGAAGAATTGGACCAAGGCCACAATGGATTGGTTCCAACAGGTGATCTACAATAGTGACATCAACTTCCACCACATTGCCCGAATGTTCAAAAAATTTTGGGATTTGCAAAAGTAGCTAGAGGCCACTGATAAGACATGCCATTGGTTCACTGAGTTATACATGATCACCTATCCTAAGCTCGAGGCCATTCTTAAGATGTCAGAGAAGACATGGGAAAACGAATTAGTTCTTTTGAAAGATGGTCATTGGCTAGTGGAGACATGGAAAATGGGCTTGGATCATAGAAGGGAATTCTTGGAAAGGGTATTGCATGAGGTTGAGCTTGACCTCAAATGGGTTGTGGAGCATAGGATGAACAGTGAAGATTATATCAACATGATGACAGATTATGACATGCCCGCCATGGAGCTAGATCTAGAAAAAATCAAGCCATTCTTCCAAAAGAAGATGGAGCAAGGGGTTGCAGATGCACTAATGCCATATTTCATGGACTTTGTTGCTACAACATTCACCCAATCTGAGCAAGTTGTCAAAGCTATGCCTAGGTGCACCAAGCACTGGGAGCAGATCATGGGAAGATTTAAAAGGTTGGCCTTTCAAATCCTCCAATCCAACATCATGGAGTGGAATAAGCTCCAGGCTTTGATTGGGAAATTTGTGGAATAATCCACTCTTCAGAAGAATCTAGGGAAGCCAGTGATTGATGATGAATTTCTAACAAACTAGTTGCAAGAAGAAGGCAGTCACTAGAAGACAAAACTAATATAGTGTCAGAGCCACTAGAGGACAAAATAGAGAAAAGACAAAAGATGAATTTTACAATGTTATATTTTGGGGGTAGGTGAAACCCTAATGTAAAATGAACCTTGGCCACACAATGAAAGTCAATCCTGGCCATTCATTTCACTCCTCTCATTTTTAAGAGAGAGTTGAGTTGTTGTGTAATGACATGCTGTGGAAATTTTAATAAGAATTACATTGTTTTGGTGGATTCTTTTGTTTCTCACATGTTGCATGATTCATCTTCCCAAAGCTATGATTTAGTTTGTTGTTCTAAGTATTTTAAGTTGCTTTTAGTAGTTTAGTTTATGTTGCACATTGATAGTGAAGAATGTTGTTATGTTGATGTCTTCCATGTTCATGCTTTTTGTTGTTTGTTGATGATGAACAATAGTGTAAAGCTAGTCTTAACATTAACTTATTGTTGCACTTAAAATTCATCTATTATTCATGCTTTATGGTGAATGGGTAGTTGAAAATCTACAGACCTTAGAAGATAGCACTGGTTTCATAAGACTGTTAGTTGTTTTGGTTAAGTGGAACTTGGTTTTTGGGAGGTATTCCACTGTAGCATCCTCCATTATTACTATTCATCATTAGTTGCATGTATAGGAACTCTTCTATCCCTTTTCCCTTTTGACTTTTCTTTGAAATCAAAGTTAAGGTAAAGCTCCAGCATCATTGTAAAGCCAAATATGATGTTAAGCATGGAGTTTTAGATTGTTGTTTTGAACTTGCAGCAATTGCACCTCGCTTCCATAATTTTATGGAACTCCATCTAAAGATCCAATTCCATCCCAACTTAGTGAAACATAAATTCCCTTTGTGATTACCAGCAAATCACATCAATCAACTGAGTTGTTTTTGCAAGTCATGACCTGACACTCAAGAGACCTTGGGATAATTTTCTGAAACTTGTTTGTAGGAAGTTGTCTTTCAAGAGAGGTAGTGCACTTGCGTGTTGTCTATGTTGAGAAGTGAAAAAACACCCATCAACAAAACTGGTGCTAAAAGGAGGGCCATCTTTTCTAAGCTAGATCAAATTTGTTCCTTCTCCCCTCAGAGGCTCCAAAGGGTGTTAAGATCTACACTAGACAAAGGGGAGTTTCAAGAGCTACCACCCCCTACCAAGGCTGAGAGAGCCAAGAAAGGGGAAGCATCTACCTCAACTCCATCCATTCAGCCCACTTCACCCCCATCCTCACCTTCTCCTTCCATCCATTTTCCCCACTCTTCCCTTTCACTTCTAGCAGCCCCTTCCTCTTCCCAGCTACTCCAAAATTCCTTCCACCTCTTCACCTCCCATGGCCAAGGTGCTTCCCCTGTCCTAGCCCTTCATTTCCAGAGTGTTGCCTCAACCATAGCTACTTCTTTGCAGCCCCAAGTCACAATAGCATAGCCAGTGTAGCCTCCACCTTCCATCATGGCTTAGCTGGGTAATAACCTGTCTCCTTTGTCCTTCAATGATTACCATGATATTCCAAAGAATCTGGAGGGATTTTGCACTAAGTTCCATCCTTGTGATCGACAAAGGATAGCTGAAGAACACATTAAGATCTTTTAGATAGCCTTGAAGGATATGTAAGAAGAACATGAAGACATGGCTTGTAGACTCTTTCCCTACGCATTAGGGGGAGAAGAATTTTATTGGTACATACATCTGTTGACTGGATCCATCACTACTTGGGATCAATTAAAGAATGCATTCTTGCAGAAATTCAAGATCCCAGTCAGCCCTTCTGAATTATATTAACAGTTCATGTCCGTTCGAAGGGAAGCTAATGAACCTATTAGCTCCTTCAATGACCATTTCCATTAGGCTTACATGAAGTTGTAGCCAACATATGTGGTTGATGATTCCTAAGCCATATTGGTGTACTATGTTTCCTTAGATAATCTTACTTCTATACTAGTGAAAAGGATGTGCATGTCGCCTGCTAGTTTGGTGGATGTGTATGCATAAGCAATTGTTGCAAGTACTAATTTGGGACAACACATTGCTAGTCTGCTACCATCATTGGGACCAGTCGCTCATCCAGTGTAGATCCAAGGACTTACCCATGCCTTGGCCCATCAAACACCAATGATGAATCAAGTTCCACAGCTACTGATAGTGCCTCATCCAAAGTAGCCATTAAATCAGGCACCTCCCATGCCACATTACTTGCAACCACATCAGCAGCAAACTTACTCTTAGTAGCCCCAAGTTCCTACATACCTACAGAGCTTTAAGTTCCCACCTGCTCAACAAAATCAACTAGTAGTACAGTCGGTCTTCCTTAAGAGTTCAACCTCACAACCAAACAACACGGAGAAGGATTGGATTGACGAGTTGACAGAATTGGTCAGGAAGATGTCTACTGAAATGACACACTTAAGGAATCAGAACAACCAACTATAGGCCTTCCAAAGAAGTATCCAAGCCAATCTCAATCAATATAACCACGACAACCATGATGTAGGTGCTTCCTCCAAAAATAATTATGAGAGAGGTCAAAATTTAGGCCAAGGTTTTGAGAGAAAGTATTCACAAAGATAGAATCACACATGGAACACAAGACCAAATAACGGAGGAATCTCCACACCTCTTGATCAACCAACTAATGTTGACAAGACCACAAGTGGATTATACTTGGTAGAGGCAGCCTTATCCAATTGGTGTCGTATTCTCAAAACAAATAGGCACTCTAAATTTGGTTGTCTAGAGTTCCAAATAGCAGCAGAATTTTTCCAATTGGAAGTTCAAAATGTTGTTGATGGTGTGGGATGTAGAGACATAGTTCCATATGAACCGTATGATTCCTCAGTGTTGGTGGTTAATCAAGCTCCTTTCCCATGAAGTGAAAGCAATGTACCTAAGAAGGAGGCCACTTCCCCAAAGGACAAAGAAGAAAAAGAGGTAAGTAATAAAATCCTTTTATCACAAATCATCGATTCAATAGATAATGGTCTAGTAGATGAGGAGGAACCACGTGAAGATGAGGTTCAACTATTCCATCAAAGGGAAACCCCTCACAACTTGAGGAATAGACAAGTAGGTGTCCCATTTACCACATCTACTCCTCCCAATAACTTTAGCACTTCGCTTGACCCAAATGCTAGCAATAATTTGGGCTACCCTTACGTTCCAACCTAGTATTTCAATAAGAATAGGTAGCAAAATCAAACCCAAAATAATCCTACTAGCTCCTCTCAAGATAAATATTTTGAGGTAGAAATAGAACAAATGGGGGAATACGTGTCAGAAGAGTTCAAGAAGGTCAAGTTGAGCTTGTCAACTTACGCACTGCTTAAAGTCCCAATAGTTAGGAATTCCTTCTTTAGGATGCATAATGGGACTACTTCATCCAAATAAACTCAAGAAGTACCTACCAAAAGGGTCTCCTTTGATGACTCACAAAATGAGCCTATAATTAGGGAAATTATAGGAAGGAAAATGGATCAACATTCAAATCAGCAAACAAAGAAGCAAACTTCCAAAGAACAAAATCAAGAACAAACTAAGGATAAAAACAATGATAAATACAAATCCCAAGTAGCTCAGGTCGATGTATCTACAAGTTTTTTTCAAGGAAAGTTGGAGATTCCTCCCTTCTTGACCACCAATAGAATATTCAGAAAGAACCTGCACAATTGCCTACTTGATTCAGGAGCCTCTGCTAACTTCATACCCTTGGCAGTATGCAAAGCTCTTGAAATAGTTTTGATTCCCTCTCGATGGAAGGTGACCTAGTTGGACAAGATGGAGGTGAACATTGTCAGAGAAATCAATAGGATACCCATGCAAATTGCTGCAAATCCACGAGAGCAGTAGGTAATTGACATCCAAGTGGTTGACATTCCTGACACCTATGGCATAATACTAGGAAGGAATTTCACCTGGGCATTGAATAGATATGCAACAATGGATTATTCTCACTTGTGGCTACCTTGGAAAGGGATGCCTAACTAGATCCACATCGATCAAAAGCCTCGTATGAAGTTCATGATCATGAGGTACAACAACACAAATGAGGTATTTTTTGTTGAGATAGAACTAGGCAACTATCGTCCCATGGCATATCAGGATGAACAAGAATTCCAAGAGGAGGAAGTGGCTAACGAAGTCATTCTTGTATTATGTAGTCCTCCTATCAACTTGACCTACACACCTAAGAGTATAGAGGCGTTTATGGAATTAGATGATGAAGAATCCTATGAGGATGGTAACCTTGGATTGCTAGATGGATTCCAAGAGTTTATGGAGAAATGTGTGCAAGATCAGCTCAGTCTGGGAGCTAGAATGGACTTTCAGAACCTCTTATTACCCAATTGGTGCAAGGTACACAATGCTACCCACTCAGAATTTGAATGATGCCTTTTTGAAATAGTAGGTGAGTATATTAAGGGAGAAGTCACTCCAAAAAGGGAACTCCAAATAGAGCAACCAGACCAAGACCCTATTGAATCCAAGCAATCACCCAAAGCTATTGAAGTAGATATACTGCCAAGGAAGGAAATGAGCTCCATTGGCTCCAAAGTTAAAGAGGCCTCTAAGTTTTGGGTGTTGTGCTTTTATGGGTCCAATTCCAAGCAAGGAGTTGGAGCTGGCTTAGAACTCATTAGCTCCACAGGTAAGACGTACTTTGTTGCTCATATGCTTCAGTTTTATTACACAAACAATGTAGCAGAGTACGAAGCATTAGTTCATGGGATTTTCATGGAGCTAAGAAAGAAGGTTAAGATGCTACAAGTCTTTGATGATTCTGAATTAGTGGTACAACAAGTTAGGAAATTGTATTCCTGCCACAATAGAAGATTAGAAAATTACAAGCATAGGGTATGGGATCTCATAGAAGGCTTAGATGCATTCAACATTCAATTGATCCCTTGAAAAAAAAACCATACTATTGATGTCGTAGCCTAGGAAGCTAGTATCCTTCAGTCTCTTTCCTTACCTAGCTTGAAGAAGTTCACTGTTGAGCTTACCTCCACTCCATCAGTGCTTGATAACATCACCAATTTCCAAGTGTTTAATGACAACAAAAATATCTTGGATTTCATCACAAGCTCTGATGTGTTTGCAACTCAAATTATTGACGAGATAGAGCTTGAAGAGGCTAAATTAGACATAGAGGGAGTCATTAATCTTAAAAAAAACACAATACCATAGGGTATGGTTCAGCTGGAGTAAATATTTGACTTAGATCAGATAAGAGATCAAGACCAGGAAACAAAGAAGGATTCCATTGATAATCAGTGTGATGCTCATAACTTAGGAACGACTAAAGAAGTCAAGAATGTGTTCATTGGAAAGGTGTGCTCACCAAAAGAAAGGAAAGGGCTCATCGATGTTCTACACACGTTTCATGATTTGATCACCTGGAGCTATGAGGACTTAAAAACATATGATACCTCATTCATCATGCATACCATTCCTCTCAAGTCAGATGTGAAACCTTTTTGGCAACGGCAGCACCCAATCAACGCATTACTAGAGCCCATTATTTATAAAGAAGTTTAGAAGTTGTTGTCCACATGAATTATCTTCCTAGTCGGACAGTCCACATGGTGGAAATTTTGGTTCCAGTGAGGAAAAGAATGAAGAAATTAGATTGTGCGTAGATTTCCAAAATCTAAATAGGGATTCAAAAAAGGACAACTATCTAGTACCCTCATTGGATGAAGTATTATGAATAGTTAATGAATCCCATATGATGTCCTTCTTAGATGGATACTCAAGGTACAACCAAGTTATGGTATAGTATGAGGACAAACACAAAACAACATTCACCACAAAATGGGGAACCTTTCCATATAGAAGAATGTCATTTGGGTTAATACATGTCGGCGCAACTTTCCAACGTGCCATGGATATCACCTTCAATATATAATCGGTAAGTACATAATCATATACATGGATGATCTTACTATGTTTTCAAAGAAAAGAGGAGGCCACCTCTCTGATCTATGTAAGTTTTTCCAAAAATTCAGAGAGTTTGGCATTTCGTTGAATCTGAAAAAGTGTATCTTCAAAGTTACAGAAGGAAGTTGTTAGGGAAAGTTCTTTCAGAGAAAGGAATCTCAATAGACCCCAAGCACATCCATGCCATACTCAAGATTTAGCTTACAGGAAACAAGAAGGAATTGAAATCTTTCTTTGGGAATATCAACTTCGTCAAAAAATTCATCATAGGATTTGCGAAAAATGTCAAACCATTAAATGTTATGCTGAAGCAAGATGTTAAAGTGGAATGGACACCTGAAGCCAAGCAAGCTTTTAAGGAAATCAAGAAAGAAATTGTTGATGCACTAGTATTGGTCATCCCAGACTATCTAAAGCCCTTCTATATATACTCATTCACTTCAAACCATTCTTATGCCAGCATATTGACGTAGAAAGATGACAAAGGGAGTGACCACCCAATTGCCTTCATGAGTGCTCCACTGAAGGATGTAAAGTTAAGGTATCATAATTTTGAAAAGTAGTTGTATGCCTTGGTTAGAGGAGTTAAGAAATTCTAGCATTACATATTGAGGAATAAGGTGTTCGTAATTGTGCCTGATCCAGCAGTCAAGACTTTGCTAATGAAGAATGAACTAGGAGAATGGAGAGAAAAGTGGGTTACTTTATTACAAGAGTATGAAATGGAGATTCATCCCATGAAGTTCGTCTGAGGGAAATCCCTCACTCAAACAATCACCAAAACGATAGCTAGAGAAAGACCCAAGCTCACAGTGCAACAATATTAGTTGGAAGATGTTTCTCCCAAAAAGTGGTATGACGACATTGTCTACTATTTTTTGAACAAGTGCACATCCTGGCTGCAAGGAGTACAAAAGCATGCTCTAAGACTAAAGAGTAGTAGCTACATGTTACAAGGGTCTATTTTGTACAAGAGAAATCATGAGGGAATCTACCTTAGATGCCTTGGAAAAGAAGAAGTAGCCAAAGTTCTCAAAGAATTCCCTGATAAATTTGGCGCTGGTCATGGATCTGCCCCTTTAACCGCCCACCAGATCCTACAGGTCGGGTACTACTAGTCGATGGTGTTTAAGGATGTGCATAACCATGTTAGAACCTGTCATGTTTGTCAAACTGCTACTACCAAAGACAGAAATGATGTCCCGCTACAACCAGTCTTGGAGGTAAGGTCGCTCGCTCAGTGGGGTCTCAACTTTATTGGTCTGATAAGCCCACTATCCTCTGCACACCATAGGTACATTCTAACTACTTCTGATTATTGAACTAGATGGATAGAAGCAATAGCATGTAGGCAATGCACTACCGAAGTTGTTATTAATTTCTTAGAAATTTTTATATTAAACTGCTTCAGTTGCTCGTTCACCCTTGTGTGTGATAATGGCCCTTCCTTTTCCTCACTTAACTTTGCTAGTCGGGCCTTCGATTATGAGATTGCGCTTAAATTTTCTTCTAATTGTTACCCTCAGGGAAATGGCCTAGCTGAGTCAACAAACAAAAATCTAATAATTGTGATCAAAAAATTGCTTGACAGGAATCCAAAAGATTGGCACATCCTTCTGCATTTTTCCCTTTGGGCAGATCGTACGTGCCATAAGGCTTCTCTGGGTGACTCCCCATTCCATCTCATCTATGGCCCAAAACCTATCTTTCCCATTCACCTCAAGATCCCCACTCTCCAGTTTCTCAACACATACTATGAGGATGGAGACCGTCAAGAAGATCATTTAGCTGAGTTGTTGCATCTAGAAGAAGTCCACGACTGAGCAATTGAAAAATTTCCCAAACATCAAGGCATAGTCATACGATGGTTCGATCATCGAGCCAAGGTAAAGGACTTTAGAATTTTTGATTTGGTCCTATGTTGGGACAAGGATCATGAAAAGAAAGGGGGACATGGAAAATTTGATAAGTTATGGCTTGGCCCCTTTTAGATTTCAGAAGTTTTAGGAGATAATGTCTTTCACCTCAAGACACTCACTAGAGAGAATGTCTCATTTCCAATCAATGGGCAACACCTGAAGTATTATTTCCTTGCCTGAGCTTTTCAAGCTCATCTTTTGTATATATTTGTATATAGGTTAGTTTAGGTTCCCATTTTTCTTTGTTGTTGCATTTTCACTATTGTCTCAGTTTTCCTGCTTTCCCAGCTTTTATTTTTGTTGAGGGTGCTCCTTTGTTCTTGATGTGGTGGTCGTTCTCAGCTTACCAAATGGTTCACTTTGTTGTCTACTTTTATTTGTTCTCTAGGTAAATATTCATTCATAACCATTGATTTTTTACCACTTCTGTGAAGTGGGTTTCCTTGAACTTTGACTTGACTTAGGACAAAACCCTTGTTTGAATCCTTTCACATTTATCTTAGATCACGCACAAAAAGCACACACTAAATGTTTATGATGAGTTGTGCAATAGCTCTTACGAGGTTTTTGTAGGTGAAAAATATTAAGTCTGCTATGTTGGTTATTTTTTAAGAACCAAACTTAATCCAGTCCTTACCTATGAATCTACCAGAACTCAATTATCGGCAAGGTTGAGGATTGGCCAACACTTAAGTGAAGCATTTAGAAGCTCACTTCTTCTCTTCGGGCTCTGTGAAACCTAGGAGGGTTATCCTATTTATGCTCATAATATCTCAACTTGATCAAGAGCATTTCCTCACACAAATGTATTCCTCAATAAACTAATGTCATCTAAGGCTTGGTGGACCTTTTATGAAATTGCTATTTGTTTCCGGGAACACGCTAATACTAAATATTGGTGTGGTGTAATTTAAAGTATATTATGAATTCATTTCCATTTTGAATCTCTGGCCAGATTTATAACTAGCTCAATCAACCACAAGATAAACTAATAGAAAAACCAGTGCCCAATCTAAGGGAACAATGGAGTCATACTTTGCAATCAATCAGTAATACAACTATAATTGAACATCAGTAATCAGTGGACTATCAACATGCTACTTTGTAGCATCCAACTCTCTACATTTTAAAAAATTGCTTCCTTACCAAATCCTATATATTTTTCCCACAAACCAATGGTCTTATTTTAGCATTAAATCAACTCATTGAATTAAAGCACAAACAAACCCATTCATTCAATGCAAATGACAGAAGACAAATGAAATTATAATTAACAATTTCATTCATAATTTACAAGAAAATACATAGGAGAGAAATATTTTAGAACTAATATTCTCTTTCATTACTAATATTTCTTTGTAATACTATATTTAAGATCATCATACAATATAACTTATGCACTAGATTGGCTTCTAATATATTTGCTAATTCATCTATTTACATTCTATTGCTCCTTGAGCATAGCTTTCACCTAGACCTTTCTTGGACTCACAATTTTCTAAACTCTCTAACTTCAGCCATGAAATTCCCTTTATAAACTAGGGAGTAGCAAGCATTTGGCTGAGTTACAATTTAATTTCATTTCATTTCAAAAACCTAATTTCAACCGATTCCTTGAAAAACTCCCTAGGCAGTTTTATGTAATCATTTGAGAAAAAGGGAGGACAAAAGACAAAACACATGTGCAAGATACCATTAGTTGATGTCACCATGTCCATGTTGAACAAAAAGATTATGTATCATATTAGTCGAAGGACCTCCACATCAGCATGGAAGAGTAAAAGACAAACCATGGACATATTGAAACAAATACCTCCTATGCAAAGACCATGGTGTCATCAAAAACAAAAGCAAGGAGAATACCCTATTATGAGTCATTAGCATCAAAGAATGCTCAACCACTCCTTGTTCTCGACGAAATTGGAGGAACCATCACCACATCATCATTAGAGCTCCCATATGGCACCAAAGAGAGAAGATACTGGCCATATCCCGAGTCAGTGTCACCTTCCGCATCTGAAGGACTATCAGAGAGCACAATGGGAGAATTATGTTTTCCCAAGCAAGCCCTATGACCCTTATCCTTTTTCTTAGCCTTTTTCACTGGCTGAGCCAGCTCCTTGCCCTTAATCTTGACCATTTCTTCTTGAATGGTCCTATTTCTAAAGTTGTAGGTACTCTGGACAATTGATTTCTTCTTGTGGCCTCGAGCCCTCCTCTTACCCTTTGAAACCTTAGGGATGTCTGGTTTTCTTGCTTAGTTACAGACATATCCTCATGACACTCAAACATATTAAGCCGACTAGACATCCTAATGGTTGAATTGGCACACCAGTCTTTCCCATCTCTAGAACGAGCAAAAATTGACAATTTAAAAGACTAAATCAAAGCTATAAGGAAACACACCTACAAACCCAGACAATTGCACCCAGTCCTAGAAAAGGAAATCCTAAAAAAATTAGAGCATGAACAATAGAGAGCCCAATTGAATACTAACTCACCTAGGACAAGAATGTTCACTACTCAATTCAGGGAGAATTAACACCTTCACACTTCTACAATAACCCACACCTCACATTCACTACAGACTGGAAAGATGGTGAAGACAAACAGTGAGCAATCTACATTAAATAGACAATTTGGAGCATGCATAAATTAATGATTCAAGAACTCCTCATGTGAGTGAGTTGATAACTTAGTAGTTCGGCTTTGAATCTAGGCTGTCGATCTTAAAGCATTTAAAACTTCATATATGGTGATCATGAGCATCATTTTTTGGCCTTTAGCAACTTGTTCCTAGAAAACGACAATGCCACCTCAAATGCTACCACATTTTCCCTTAATCTTGATTAATGATACATGATCTAACAATTAACATGCATTTCCAACCTAATCGCTTATCCGTCATTAATATCCGCAAAGTACATAAGGCCAGCATTTTGAAGAGAAGAGTTCCTCATACATTTCATCACTCATCGCTAGCCTCCCCCAAATTTTTAGGGTGCAATCAGCGATGAGAGTGTTACTATGATGAACTTCAATATGTTGGATCTGTGGCCCATCCTTGATCATGTTCACTTTCCATCGCACATTGCTAATTCAAACTTTGCACCTTGAATCCTATTAGCAATAGGAGATAAATCAAAGATGCCAGGTTAAGACACTTACACTTGCATGAAAATAAATGATACAAAAGACATCACACATAAGGCCTTTTCAAATTAGTGAAAGAAAACTTTTAGAGAACCTCATCACTCATCACTATTTTGGATTTTAAGCTTTGGAATGAATCTGCAATGAGCGATAAAATATAAAAGTAGCAGGCCATCACTCATTGCTAATTCTCCTCATACATTTTGCAAGAAATTCGCGATGAGAGATTTACATAGTGACATTGTGTATCATGTATCACTAATATAGAACTTATCACTTAAAAAAAATCCATGATACGTGATGCACGAGAAACCCATCATATCACTCATCGTTTATTTGAAACTTACCATTTCATGACCATCTGTGATGAGAAATGCAGACAAGAACATAAGGTCTAAGGCCATCACTTATCACTATTAAAATACTCAAGGCTCAAAAGCCATTAGTGATAGGTGATAAATAAATCAATATAAGGAACATCACTCATCGTGCATTGATATCAAGAACTCTAGAAACTATTTGCAATGAGAAAAAATAAAGAAATATCGTTCGTTGCTTGTTGCTAATTTGGAACATACACATCTGAAGTAATCAGTGATGAGCGATAATGATAAATGGCCGATGGGACTCAAGTGAATAATTTTAAGCACATGCTCATAAGTTTTTCTAATGGAGGGGACCCTTAAGGATGATACGATAGAAAGGGGTTCGAAAACTCCTAAGTCATAAAATGTAAAGGATGTAAAGGCCAAAAAGGCACTTTACTTAACCTTATAAAAATAAGAAACTTAGACCCAAGCAAGGGGGACCCATTACTCAATGGCAGTGAATGACATAAGATGTTTTGAAGTAACCAGAAATGGGCAACAAGAAGTCAACAGTGAAATAGAACCCCCCAACAATGAAGAGAAAATAAAACCTAAGCCCTTCAGAAATAAGCCCAACATTCAAATGTAACAATGGCTTGAGATGGAACATAAAAAATTTGCAGGTTCCATCAATGGCTCCAGTTGGGGATTTTTGTTCCTCAATGAATAGAGCGAGAATCCATAATCTCAAGTGAAGCAAACCAAGAACAGAAAACAAAAACCAAGGACAAAGCAAGAGAACCAAAACCAAACAACATATGTATAGTATTTACATAAATTACAGGGCCAAACTAGTCTTAAAACTGGTGTTTTCCTCTATCAAATACCTTGTTTTCCACTATTTGCACCATGCCCAAACTAAAAACATTATCATGAAGAATCCACCAATTGATCATGTTGCAACTACTGTGTTCAACCATTATAGACATGTGCCTTATTTTTCACTTATCTCTCTCATTTATGTCCCTTTGTGAGTTGTAATTAGGTGCTAAGTGGAATATATGATTAGTGTAGTACTCCACCTGACTCAACTTATCATTATATTTCATCAAATTCTCACTTATTTTATTTGGAAAAGTGAAACATTCATAGTCCACTTGACTAATATCAGATTCATTAGGATCAACATCATACCCATGTTGTGCAGTAAACAAAAAACACCGATACACAGGATCCTTTTCAAGTTGGTGTTCATATGTCTCAGAACAATATAAATCAATTATGTTGCCCAATGCTTCATTTTCTTGCAAGATCATTTTATCATAATCCATGGCACTTTCACTTTTACTTAAAGAAAAATCCTTCTTATAAAAGGGATCATTGATATCATTCCAGATATCAGAAATGATTTCTATTTCAGGATCAATAGCATAATTTGATTCTTCTTCCCATTCATCATCTTTCAATAGGAAACAAAAAATTTCAAAAGATGGATGAACTAACTCAAAATTGATATGATCAGAAGTAGGATTTTGAACTGTGTTTTCAAATGATATGTCTACTAATTCATGATGGCAATTTAAACATAGCTTCTCTTTCTCTAAGTAGATTTTTTCATTTCCTTCTTCAGTAGAACTTTGGTTGAAAACAACCATGTCTATCTTTGTATCAAGATCTACACATCCTATTTGTGTTTCATGTAAACATTAAGAAACCCAACCTTGTTGATTGTTTGTACCCATCTCATCATTAAAATCAAGTTCCAGAGTTTGAAGATAAGCATTCTTGTCTTCAAATTTAACACCAATCAAATCATTAGGATGTTCTGATTCTGAAATAGTTAGAGTACTCTACAAGATTCTATCATATACAATATGTTTATCCACTGGTAAAGGCAAAATTTCATGAGTATTGGCATAGTTAAATTCCTTGAGCAATAAAGGTGCTTTCAAGTTTTCGTCACATAGAAAATTTTATCCCTTATGAAAATAATTAAAATTTTCACCTTCATTACTCTGGTTATCAGCCTTTAATAATATGTCAATAGTATCTGCAAATATGACATCATCATTGGTATTGTTTTGCATACATTCACCTTCAGACACATCCATGTTCATCCTTTGAGTGAACTCTTGATTTTTGTTACTAAGGGTAGCATTCTTTCCATTTTGAAACCTCACTATTTTTCATAGTCATATTTTGCTTCCTTAGCAATTCTTATCCAATCAATTATTTGATCAAAATCTTGAGGCTTTAATTCTTTACACAAAGTACTAAGCCCTAGCTCATAGATGTCACAGAATAATTCAATGCAAATTGGATCCTCAGGTCTTAGCCTCTTAGGTATTTCTAGCAAAGAATACATAAACCTTGCTAGTAATTCTTATAGTGATTCCTCTTTATGCCTCTTCATACTAGACAATCTTTGAATTATCAATTCCTGATCATTATTATCTATATACTTCTAAAAAAATTCTTGACTTTGCTCAAGATCAATATGTTGTGAGGATAAACCAAATAGGATAAACCAAATGAGACATCAATATTTCCATTACATTGATCATACTTTTCTTTCCTATTTATTTCATCTTTATAATGTGTATCAGGAGAACAAACACTTGCAACCATATACCCTTTCATCATTGAGTATTTAATAGTATTTTCTATGTCCATAGCAATATAATATGCTTGATGCAATGTTGTAGGATCTTTATCTCTTATCAAACAACTCATGTTATTTTCAAAAGCACCTAGATATGTAATTAAACACTCTACATCACTAGGTCTCAAATATTCAGGAATATCATTTACTACTTTCATGAATCTGAGATTAAAAGAAGGAACTAACTCTTCTTCATCTTGTTTGATTTCCCTAAGTCTTATTCTTATATCATTGGGACTAATCCTTTCACTAAATTGTTCTATAAATGCTATCATAAAAGCATCCCATGAAACTATAGAACATTCTGGTAGATATGAGTACTAGTCTCAGGCATCCTCTTTTAATGATTGAACAAACAACTTCATGACAACATCCTCATAATTTATTTCAAAATCACCCATCACATCTATGAATGTATTTAAGTGCTTGGAAGTTAACTCAAATTTTTGCCCTGTAAACTTTGGTAAATGTTTCCTAATATCATCAGGAAACCTATTAGGAAAACCTCTGATACCTCCAAAGTTTAAAGACTTATATCTCTCAATAGAGAATTTCCTTTTAGGGTATTCTAGGGATTTTATGATCGGCATATTTGTATTTGATATTTTACCAGAGAATACAAGGGAATGGTAAATTTCTATTGTATCTTTATTTAATCTTCAAATGTTAACCAAATTTATTGACCTTACAAATTGAGTTTTCATTCTCATGTAGTGCCTCATCCGCACTTCTTTATCATCTTGATAGTTGGCCCAGAAATATTTGACATGAGGCTGATGGGAATAATACTTTCCAACTTGTTTCTTTAGTTTCCCATATGGGTCCATCCTTGCTCAGGATGTGTGGAGATCTAGATTGTATTCCACTATCTCCTTCTCTGCATACTCCATGCACTAGGTAGCGGGACAGGCATACATTCCTTGCCCAAAGGTTAGGAGATATGGGATCCCTGCTCTATGTTTATCATTCAGTAGATCTGCAAATTTCTGTAGGACGGGATATTTCTCTATATTCAATTTCCCTATTACCACCACTTCTCCTTCTTTGAATTCTTAAGAATCTTGAGGTTCACAATACATGACATCATCTTGAAGGATGAATTCCTTGTATTCCTCAAATTTATCCATTTTGCTATGAAGAGTTGACAACCTTTATTTTTCACCCTATGCATTTGCACACCTGAAATCTGTCACATTTTCACTTCTCTAGGTCTTCCTTGCAAAGACACTTGGCTACCTAGATCATCTAAGCATTCTAAGGTTTTAGCACAGAAATCTAATTTAGCTCTATGCTTCCATAGCCATTTTATTCCTAAGATGACATCATAAGAATCTATGGGGGCTATGTATAAATTCACCTTCATAGAGAAATTTGAAAGTTCTAACCTTGCTTCAAATAGATATGGACTCACCATGCAGCTCTTGTGTGGTTTGCATACTCAACAACCTAGGATTTTTTCCATAAAACCAGCCTTTCTAGATATTTGACTTGCTATTTTAGGAGAAATTAATTTTTTTGTGGCACTAGTATCTATTAAAATTGAGATAGGAATGCCATAAAAAATTACTTGAAACTTCTACCGGAGTAATTTGGCACTCAGCTTGTCGATTGTCTATTGTAGCATGTATCCTTTGTTGGAATGCAACTTGTTGTGGAGGTAGAGGATTCCCATGTGGTTGAGATTTTGTCGATCTATTAGGACACTGATTAGAAAAATGATCTACCCCACATGTATAGCATCCTCTCAATGGTCCCCTCTTCCTCACAGGTCTTCCAAAGTTACTAGCATTTCCACCAACATTGTTGTCGAAGTTGTTGTTATAGTTGTTGTTGCTTCCTCTTTTATCTCTTCTTGGTTCATTCCAATTTTGTTGGGGTCCCTTGTCCCCTTTCTTTTGAAAACTTTTCCGTTCATTAGGCCTCCTTGCAACTTGATTAGCTTATGCCAAGTTAAACTTATTTCTATTCCTTTCTTGATAGATTGAAATTGAATTAATCTTTTGTTCCTGCTTAATAGCATTTTCATACACCAAGTCCATGGTTGTAGGACCATGTACATCTACTTCACCACCTATTTGCGCATTAAGACCCATAATAAATTTCCTTATTCATAATTGCTCATCCTTTTGGTACATAGTTACGTTCCTCAGGAGGTGAGTCAACTTTTCCCAATATTCATTCACTAAAGAATCTCCTTGTTTCAAATTGTAGAAATCAATGAGCTTTTGACTGTAGAAGAGTTGTGGTAACCACCGTTTCCATAAAATCTCTACAAATTTTCTCCATACTAGCTTGAAGGAACTGAGCCCTATTTATGTTTCTTATTCATCCACCAGTTGGATGCTTCACCTACTAATTGGAAAACTCCCCATACAGCTTTAGTGACTTCGAAGTAATTTCTAATCTTAGTACTTTTCCATATCCATAAGCCATGCTTCGGCTGCATCCCCAGTAGCACTACCCTCAAACTTAGGGGGTGTGATTTTCTTCATGTCACAGGATAGCTCATTGGCTAGTTGCTTCTTTTTAGTTCCATTTGACCTTCAGTGTGACTCCTCGTCCTCTTGTTCACTAGAATGTTTTTTATCACAAGAATTCTCCCCTTCCTCTTCATTATTAGGAACTTCCTCATCATTATTTGGGACTTCTTGTTCCACTCTTTCTTTACCCCTTACTTATTGTTCAAGGTTTCCTACCCTTTCTCTTGTTTCATCCATTATAATCAAGATGTGGTCCAACTTAGCTTCAACATTCTCAGTACCTTGTCTTACTTCTTGACTTGCCCCAATGTTAATTCGTGTCCTAACCATTTTTTCCAAGAATAGTTATTCCTAGAGGTTTCATTTAATTATATCTAAGAAATTTTACTTAATGTTCTACAAACATTAAAGAACCATTCATATAGAGAATCTCATAAAGAACTTATACACAAGTTTTTCCAAAAAAAAAAATTATTGAAGACTTGATAAGGATTTCAATATCCTCGAGTTTACATAGAATGACTATTCAGATAATCTAAGGGAGAATATCCCTCATATTTTCTTTTTGATACATAGCTATGTGGGGTATACCCCTCGTATTTTTGCTTATTTCCTTCATCAAAAGGATAATATCCCTCAGACCTATCCTCTCGTACATAATTTTGGGGAACATATTCCTCTAATTTTCCACTTAAGGATATTACAATAATTTCACCTATAGGTATAACATGAGGGTCCCTAAATATCATTGTTGGACTAACACTACATTCTAAGTGCATATCTCTAGAAAGTGACAAAGAGTCTGACTTAACTGAGGAAACAGAAGATAGATGGTTGAAGTTGGTAGCCTCTCTCATCCTTCTTTTCTCTTGAATAATTTGCAAAAGGGTGTGACTGACAGTCTCAGTATTGCTCAGCCAAATGGCGTTGTCATGATTGGTTCCCTTAATGGTTCGAACAAGGGCTTCTTTTTCCTTCTTGGCCCATAGGTAGTGCTCATTTCTGGTCACTTAATTTCTTGCAATCATCATGAGACACACCATCTTTTCATAATAATTTCCAAACATTAGACTCATATAATGTTGGATGGGAAACATAGCAAGTACATAGGTTCCAAAGTTGAACCTAGTAGCTCTAATACCACATGTAACATGCCCATTATTCTACACAACATTTATTCCTATATTTTACCCACAAGTGAATTGTTTATGTATCTAACCTTTAAGTGCAATACAAATTTTCTTTTCCTTTGAATAATAAATGCACATCTAAAATATATTTCAAAATTTTCCATTGCATACAAAAGAATTCCTTTCAATAATTCAAATAATGATGCTAGATAATTTCCATGTGACATTTCATTTATACAAATTCCATAAAGATGGATACATGTAACTTATATAGCTTTACACAAGCTTACATAATATATAAAGTATAAATGGTTCAAGAAGTCCCCATAAAATCTTGGCTTCCAACTAAAGAGGAGAAGCGTCACTCAAGCGCTTTTCCACCAACCATGGACTTGCTGCAGTCCCCCACACATCTACCTAATTGGTAAGATGGCCCTACCCTTCGATGAAGAGATTGGTTTATAAACCTCATAACAATAGCCTTTTCTAAGCTTGGTGTTGTGTCCTATACATTTCTAGAAATATGATACAGTGGCTACCCCCTACGTGTATGTACATCCCGTCCTAGTATGTAATCACAGATCATAGTGAAACTGACAGTGTAAATAGTTGCCTCTTTACACTACTTTGGACAAAGTATTCATCACCCAAAACTTAGAGTGGACATCTCTTATTCACACACCTTCCTAGCTCGATTTGGATTAATGATCATTCATACTCTATACCTAGGTTACCCACTTTCCCAAGGATCAGAAAAATCCCAAGGATAACCCACATAACATCTTATAAACAAAGTGACTTTACTACCAAAGTGATTCTAGCAACTTCTTACTATTTGCTACATACATCTAGTTTAAACATCCTACAATAGTGATGAAAACTATATATATTATAAATACGTTGCACTCATATAAACTCCCATATATAGGGTACATACAAACATAACTATTAAGATAGTTTCTACATCATAATGCACAACCAAGAAACATGCAGTCATAAACAAACACCTCAACATATTCAAAAGAATTATTTTCCAACAAAGTGATAAAACTAATTTAACCTTTTCAACATAATGACAAATGTATAGAAACTAGCATGCATGTATAATGCTCCAATTGATTAAACCCCTTCCCAGTTTGAATCCTCAAGCTTGCTTGATAGCTCCTTCAAGATCCACTTGATTACCCTCTTCTAACTTCTCACTAATTCTCACAATAATCACAAATACAAAATAGAAAAACAATTCTCAACTCACAAGCTCTCAACACACTAACTCAGAAATCACGGCAAAATGACATAAAGATAATTAGAATGATAAGTGTAGAAATTGGCAGAATGAGCACCTCTATTTATACTAATTTGTGAGCAACCGAAGGCTACAAACAAGTTAATATTTCTTCCACCTTTCTAACCTCATGTAACGACTCACCAAGCTAACTCATAGGTTTAAAACACATCACAGTGCTCCCTATATCTCTCTAACTCTCTCTATCTCTCTCCCTCCCTCTCTCTCAGGTCTCTCCCTCTCAAGTCCTTGTCTTTGGTTTCTCCCTCCCTCCCTACCCAGATAACTCTCTCTATCTCTCTCCCACTCCCTCTCTCTCCCTCCCTCTCTTTCGAGTCCCTCCCTCTCAAGTCTCTCTCTCTCTCCCTCTCAATTTTCTCTCTATCTCTCCCTCTCAGGTCTCTCTATCTATCTCTCTCTCTCATGTCTCTCCCTCCCTCTATCCCTACCACCCTACCTAGACAACTCTCTCACTCCAACCCCCTCTCTCAATCACTCTCTCTCCCTCTCAACACTCTCTCTCTCCCTCCCACACACCCTCTCTCTTGAATTCATATAATTATGTATTATTAATATATAATAAATGTATTATATATTATATGCTTTTGATATAAAAAGCAGCAAAAAAAGGGTGTTTTCCCTTTAATACAAGGCACCACCGCCCATCCACAACAGAGTAACACTAACAGCATAGTAGCAACAGGTCAAAAAACTAGACCATCACCCAAAGCAAATCAAATCAAAAACATTATATGTTATATATATACTATATATATACTATATATTATATGTTATATAATATATACTATATTATATATAGTACATATATTATATTATATATTATATTGTATGCATAGGGTGAAGCTTCATCAGATTTGAATTTCTTAAAAACGAATATCCATTTTGAAATAACGGATATCCATTTTTTAAAGTAGATATTCATTTTCAAAAAGTGAGTATTTGTTCCTTAGACCATAGACACCCTATGTTTTAAGACATCAGGGGGTTTTTTTTGAGTTGCAAGTAAGAGATATTTGTTACTTAAGAATACCAGATATATGTTTTGTTGCATAACAGATATCTGTTATGGGAAAAATAGGTACCCGTTTTGTTCTATGTAAATTATAAATATGTACAAATTATACATATTATATATAATATAATATAATATAAATAATTTAGTATTATAATATTATATAAATAATATAATTATATTAATATTATATATTATATTATTATATAATATATTAATATTTTTTATTATATTATATAAATATTATATATTATATTATTATATTATATCACATATATATTATATAGCCTTATATATATAAAATAATATATTATATTATATTATATTATATTATTAATATATAAATATATATTAATATATTATATAACCTAATATAAAATATACATAAATATTGATAAGAATGTGTCAATAAACAGATATTTGTTTTGCTTTAGTATTGATTTGGTACTTGGCTTTGGGACTACCAAGCCTAAGAATCTACATCCTTAACGTGTTTATAGGGGTTCTAAGAGCTTTTTGGACTTCACCCTTCGTGCTGACAGCTTTTTTTTCATCCAATTTTGATGAAACAAAAAGGGTTTGTTTAGCAAATTGTCAGCATTCTACTAATATAAGATATGCTTTATTTTTAATTTAATAGATAATTATTATTGATTTTCTACATGCACTATGTGTAAAGTCCTGATTGATAGGCTAATTGAAAAACATCTATAACTTTTAATCGATTGTAGATTTTTTGAATCTAAAAGATGCACCATATGTTATGCTTCACAAATTATTGTTTAAAAAATTAATTTCATTATTTTTTGACCAAGTTAGGGTGGTTGGACAAATAGTTTTTAATATTTTTAAAAATTCCTACTAGAAAATTTATATAACTAATTATTTACTTGCAAAAAAATTACAAAAAAATATGCATCACATCTGAGCATGTGTCCTCTACTTATATTGAAAGATTTAGAAAAATATTTATTTTTGCTCATCATTAGAGTGGCTAGACAAACACCTGCTTTTTTTTTTTTCCTAAAAATTTAGTATTGTTGCATTGAAATTTCAAATTTTAACCAAATAGATTTACTTTTTCCCAAAAAGAGACTAGTAGCTTAGAAACTACATTCAATTTGCTATAAATTATATTCTTACATATTTTTCAAATTATGTTAATAACCTTTTCAATTTTTTATGTCAAGTTGTGTAACTCTATTTTTCTAAATGTTCATTGCCACTTAGAGGCCTAGTTTGGCCCCTCATGATCCTGCATTGACCCACCATTTAAATGGTTGAGTCGACTTGATATATTGGACAACAAGCTCAAAACAAGTTTCCTAATTTGAATTCCTTTACAGATTGATGCAAATTTTCCACTTGACTGAGTCTCACAAACTAATATCAGGCTTATGTGAATTCAACAAACTTCTTAAGCATTGCATACTCTACAGATTGGTGCCATCTTCTCAAGTTGGTGCCACATATTTTAGCATTGGCTTGACTTCTTCAAACAACTTACAAACTGTTTTAACTTCTCATTTAAATGATTTACACAACAACATACTCATACGTGCTTTTGTTTTGGTTGACTTAGTCTTTAAATCACTTTATGCACTAGTAGAGATATTACCAAAGGCTACACCTAATTTATACACTTATCATATATGCGCTTCACTTTAAAATAGCACTATTTACTATGCTAGCATTATCACATATGCTTATATATATATATATATATATATATATATATATATATATATATATATATATATATATATATATATGTATGTATGTATGTATGTATGTATAATGTATATATATATATGTATATATATATATGTATGTATGTATGTATGTATGTATGTATGTATGTATATATATGTATGTAAATATATATATATATGCATGTATATATATATATGTGTATATCTATGTATATATATTACAAATACATATATTATATATATGTATATATATATTTATATATATCTTTTAGAATATATATATACATATATAGATTTATATCAATATATATCAATATATACAAATTTAACTTATAAAGTTTATCAAATACATTTAATTGTTGAACAATAATCATATGTATAAATATATAAATAATATTATTATGTATATATACACAATTATATATATATAAATATATATTAATATTAATATATATACATATACATAATACCATTTCTAATATCCTTTATAAAAACACTCATAATCATAGCCATCGATCGATATATACACAATATATATATACATGGGATCTTTAGTCCAATCAGTATTCCCATGCATATGGGTAATCCATGAGCATGCATAGGTTCATCTACCTACATATACTCATGCACATATTCACTCACATGTATGAGTCTACCATAGACATGTATGTACATATACATATATATACATTTTATGCATATATCACATCAATACCACAATAAGCACACAAGGAAGACTTTCACACAACATCAAGGCTTAATCACTTTCCTCAATCACAATATTCACATATAAACCAAAGATAACTTACCTTTTCCCAAAACTGACTTGACTCACTAAGACCAACTAGGGTGTGAGTGTGTGAATGCTCAGTTAGGCTTGTTAAGGGTTACCAGACCAAGTTCTTCTACTGAGTGATACTTCCCCTCTCTTTTGGAGGTTTGAACCTATTCCTGTACTCAACTTGGCACATCATAATAGTAGTTATCTGAACACAATGTAATCATATGTATCATACATTTCATAGTTAGAATCATTATTAAATATCAAATTGCATCAATCATTCATTCATCATATTTTCATTCAATATTCAAAAAACATATTCATATAAAGATCCATAAAACACATTCATGTAAAGATCCATAAAACACATTCATGTAAAGATTCATAAAACACATTCATTTATTAGAGTAATTTAACCAAACAAGGTAATAGTAAATAGGTAATATTGCTCAAGGTGCAACAAGCTTGGCCAAAACTTAAGAAATTCTTAACAATTTCACCTTTCAGTGAATGAAGTGCTTAGCAAACTGAGACTTTGACAAAAATATAAGTTCACAAAATGATGTTTTTACCAAAAATGAATGCAGTATTTTCCGTTGGAACTAGTTATTGTAGGAAAATTGACCTATGTTGGATTGATGTCAAAACCTCACAAGTGAATAACCTACTTATTTTTGGGTATACTCTAAAATTCCAAAAGCTAACTTATGTTATTTTTTGTGTTATTTCCATCTATGATGAAATTTCAACCATTTTAGGATACTAAACTTTGGGTTTTAGGGATTTGAGTAAATTTCCAAGTGAGTTTTGACCATTGAGACAATTGATTTTGAGACTTGGAGGACTTGGTGAGATTGCTCAACATTCTAGGGCGAGCTAAACCTAAGAAAAAGAGGGGGGTCATTTTTTTGAATCAAAATGGGGCATCTTGTGTAGATTAGACAACACTTTAGTTCTTATACAAATTGTGTATATTCTTGTCTTGATTATGTCGAGTCAAGCTGAAATAGGAGTGGTGATCAAATGACTCATAGTTCTACTTAGGGATGTGTTTATGTTATAGAAATTTTTAGTCAAAATGATGCACAAGTTGTGTGCATTTTCAATCCATGATACTTGATAGGTTGGATGATAACTAGATGTCATACTTAGCTACAAGATATATAGGGTTGTGTGAAAAATTGCAAGTGATAGAGTCAATACCTCACACTCAATTCTTGGTTGGCATGGTACATTTTTGGATCTTTTTATCTACTACTCTCATGAAGTGTAGCCTAGCCACTTCTGATAGGAAGGTGTGTGAAAGACTCTCGATTTATTAATGAAGATAAAGCACTTGGATGATGCTCTCCCTCCACAGAGTAGCTCAATATGCCACAAACTTGATACTCATAAACACATTGTATATTGATACAATGGTCTTTTAATTTGTACATTGATTACTATATATTGTGATTGGGTGCAAAAAGATGGGGGGCCAAATTGTGGTCAAATTTTTAAAAAACATTTGATAGGCTATAATGTTAGAGTGTTATAACATGCTCGTGTTATGGCTTGGTGTGACCGAGCCTAAGGCTCAGCCACATTGAGCCTATAATGCACTCATGTTATAACATGAGCACGCTATAAGTTATTAAAACAAAAAAGAAGCAAATAGAATTCATTTTTACTGTGACTATTGTTTTTGCTGCTCGTGAAAAAAAAACCCTTTTTCTTGTGTGCTCGCATTTTGAAAGGAGGTTTTTTTTCATTTTCATCATCAATTTGTTTCAATTTCCTTTCCAGGATGCCACCACATTGACGGGGAGGTTGAATAAGTAAGGATTTTTATTTTATTTTGTGAATTTTTTAGTTTAGGTTCTTTTTGATATTCATTTGTTTAATTTGTAGGAAATGATAATGATCCTGAAAACCCTCCTAAAAATCCTGAACAACTAGAGCAACAAGAACATCAACAAAATCCCCAACAACCACAACAACAATCTCCTCCACCAATTCCTCAACATCCTCTTGGCACTCAACAAAATTTAATGGGGGTAATTGAAAATAATAAAAAATAGATTGAGGAGTTAATCACAAGGTTGAATGATCCAGTAAGTTCAACCATGGAAAGAAGAACACTTGCTAGTTCACTTAAAGAAATGTTAAAACATGTAGATGTAATCAACAAACAATTAAGTGGCTGGGCAAATAGGAGGTAGGCAGCAAAGAATTTTTATGTAGATAAATTATCATATAAAGAAGTAAAAGATGAAAAATTACAAAATATCATTGGTGCTTATTATTCATCGACCCACGCACAAACCAAAATATTAACTTTAATTCCAAGAGGTTTCCTATCCATTGGTACCACCACCAAGGGATCAAGAATAATTTTTGGGATAGGTGGTACATGGTTTTTGACTACCCACCACGCAAAAGTTGTGAAGTCCCACAATATATCTTGAGGAAACTCTACTATGAGTTCATCCTAAACAAAATCCCCAATTATTTTGATATGAGGGACTTCCACGGGAGAGGTGGGGGGTCAACACAAGATAAACCCGGTGCACAATAGGATCCTCGGTGGCAAGCGAGATGAGCTCTCACTAGGCCAGATCATGAGCACATCGCTATCCCTTCCATCACGAAGGAGACTATTGAGGTAGACACTTTGTAGTCTATCATCTCGTTGACCTAGAGTGTCATCCAACATGCCAATCCTATAGTACAACACCATCGAGGGGAGTATTTGAGTGGTAGGATTCCACCCCATTCGTGTCAAGTGTGTGGGGTGACTTGTACATATGACCCTACTGACACTGAGGAGGCTACTATGTAGGATACATCTGCAACTACGAAGATGGTGAGGGTACCTAACATTTTGAATGAGTCTTATGGAATTGATACTCAGGTAAATGTTAGCATGTTCATTGAATTTAATTTATTAAATTTCATTTTTGAAATGCAAGATTAACTAATTTAGTTTTATGATTGTAATAAGATTTCATAGTCACAGTGTTGATACTAGATACACTGGCCCTACACTTGTTTATTACTCCACTACATCTATCATTGAGGTATGTAACTAGTAAACAATTATAAATTTATTACATGTGAATAGTATTGTTATATGAATGGTATTCCAATATTTTATTTTGGATGTTGAATAGGTTAATTTGGAGGTTTCATGGGAACACCTCCTAGTGCCAGTGGAGTTAGAAAAACATACATGCAGGTAATAGAATAAAGAATTTAACTAATGAATTGTACTTAATAGATTTGTGTAGTTTATATTCATATCATTACTTACATTGCATTGCACATCTTTCAAACTCAAATCATTACTTCACATTCCATAACTAATAACTAGATGTTGATTGATGACAAAATTTCAACTACAATATAGTTGTTTAGAAAGTCAACATAAGCAGTGATGCAATTACTTCACAAACCATAAGTAATAACTAGGAGCAGCTGACAATTGCATTTGCTTGTCATGGCATTCCATGAGACCACTTTTTACTGAAGCATCTTTTTAAAAAGTTTACTACTTTGTCTATGCTATGGATGCCTTGAAGAAATATAATAAAACAATAATAGGTAATAGCATAGACAAGGTGTTTCCAGAGCGACAGCTTCAGAATGTGGTTCTTAAGAAGTGATGTCCATCACCATGAGACCCACCTCTTTTCAGGCATATTTTCAAATAGCTCATTTCTAGTGATACCACATTTTCCATACATGTCTACCAACCATTTTATCAAACAATTCACTTTGTTGTTATGGCTAAACCCTAAAAATAGGTGCCTAACAACCATGGATTTTGTAAGCAAAATCTATCAAAAGAATAATAAGGCCAGTTATTCTCCTCTAGTGTCACTGTATGGTGATGGAATGCCATTCCATCACCATGGAGACCATATTTTTAGAGGCATTTTTTCAAATGTACCACCACCTTTTCTATGCTACTACATTTTCCATACATGTCTACTTCAAAGAATTTTTATCAAATAATTATATTTCGTTGCTATGTATAAAAAATCCTAAAAAAGGTGCTTTCCAACAAACTATGGATGCTGGAAAAATTCATCAAAGTATTAATAAAAATAGCATGACAGGAAAGTAGTTTGAAAATGCTCAAAGAAGCTTCATGGTGTATTTTGTGGGAATGCCATTCCATCACCATGAGACCACATTTCATTTGAGGAATTTTTCAAACAATCCCATCGCCCTTTCTATGCTACCACATTTTCCATACACATCTACCAAATCATTTAATCAATCTACTCGTGCTTCCTTGTTGTTATGGCTAAAAGCATAAATTAGGTGTTTTCCAACAAATTATGGATGCTTGAAAAAAAAATATCAAAGCATAATAGTAAGCAATAACATAGACAAAGAAATGAGTAAGCCTTGAAAATCCTGACAATGGTCTCATGGTGATGGAACGCTATCCCATCACCATTGAGACTTCATTACTCTTTGAGGTACTCTTTTCAAATAGTTCACCACTTCTATGCTACCACATTTTCCATACATGTCTACTACAAAAAGACCTGACAACCATTTGAACTTCCTTTGTTGGCGGCGGGCTTAAAATCCTAAGAAAGGTAATTTCCCTTCCAACAAACTATGGATGCTTCGGAAAAATCTACAAAGCATAATAGTAAGAAATAGTATGATAAGGTAGTGAGTAGTTTCAGGGCCTCTAAGAATGATGAACTTTCAAGTGATGGAACGTCATTCCGAATCACCATGAGTATTCACATTTCTGGAGGCATTTTCTCAAACAGTCAATTTCCAAATTTTACCTTCCACATTTTGTATACATGTTCACAATACTCCTACTTCCAAACTACTCACTCTTGCTATGGCTAAAATCCTAAAATAGGTAAGCCTAACAAAACCATGGATGCTTGAAAAATGTATCAAAGCATAATAGTAAGCAATATCATAGTCATGTAGTGAGTAGTTTCTGAAAAAATATAAAATGAAGAAATGAAACTACGGTGATGGAATGAAATTCCATCACCGCGGAGACCACATTCTCTTTGAGGCATTTTCAAACAACTCGCTTTGAAGAATAGAAACCAACCCTTTAGCCAAATTCCCCTCCAAATTCTTTTCAAGTTCCTCATCCTCATCCTCAATTTAGCAATCCATGGAACCTTCCACCTTTTATTCCACTTTTTCATGTCCCCACCCCTCCCTCTTCATGTCATGATCACCCTCCATCTCATAACCAAGACCGCACTATACCATCCACCCCATCCTAGCATAATACCATAGAGAAGGAAATGAACTGTTTGAAAAAATGCTTCAAAGAAATGCGGTCTCATGGTGATGGAATGCCATGACACATTTGTTTGTAATGGTATTTCATCACCATGAGACCCCATTTTTTTGAGGCATCTTTTCAAATAGTTCACTTCCTTCTCTATGCTACCACAGTTATCATACATGTCTACCAAAGCATTTTCTCAAACAGTTCACCACCTTGCTGCTATGGATAAAAGCCTAAAAATAGGTGCTTTCAAACAAGCTATAGATAGGGAAAATAGTAAGCATGATAGTTAGAAATATATAGTTTAATAAGTACTCAAAATTTTGATCATTATCTCATATATTATAAGGCATGACATGCATCACTATTGTAGTTTTTGTGATTGAATAATTTTTTGTTTTATTTTCATATGTTGGAAGAGGATACACTTCGACATGTTCATAGGGAAATGGAGCTTGGTGTTTCATCTGCTATAGACTCCTTGATGCCTCTCACGGAGGTATGAGGCAGATTACTAAATTTCAATTTACATTCATTGTTACAGTTGTTAGTTAGTGAAAAATCAAACCATTATTGATTCATAGTTTAATCTCTCTTTGGATGGTTTCTATAAGGCTTTAGCATGCCTCAGCATGGGCACGCGAATATTTCCCTCAAGGAGAGTGATCATCTAGTGGTGGTAAGTGATTATTTTGTTAAATATATCATTTTTTATAATGTAATTTCTATATATTAATGTCTCTACTTATTATTATAATAGATACAGCTTGACCAGGAGCTAAACCCTAGGAGGGGCACTAGGAGTACTCCTCGACCTTAGAATAAATGAGTGATAGACTTATCACTATCTGGTTGACAAGCAAAGGGAAAGAATTTATTTCAAGATCATGGAGAGAAATGACTTTTGATTCCAAAGCCCTTTGTTGTATGCCTATATGGAATTTGTGTCCATATTTTGTATTGGATATATTTGATAGTGTATACCTATATGGCATTCTCGTAAGACTATATGGCTATTTTGTATATATTTTATACTTATATCAACATGTATTGATGTATGCCTACATGGCTATTTGGTTAATACAAATCTTTTCTATCAATGGGATCCATATTTGCATTATAACTCCATGGTTCAATAGATATGAATTACATGTATACTTTGTGACTTATTTGTTCCAATGTATAATTTGTGACTTACATTTTTTTATACGTATACCTTGTATTCATGCATATACTTTGTATTAATTTGTGTATACTATGTATTCGTGTGTATACTTCAAGGCTTACCTGTATTTGAGTAATTATGTTTCCCTTATTCACATGTATGCTTGATTTATTCATGTGTATACTTATTAATTGGTTAGCCCTAGCATTGATCATTGTTGTCCTTCATGGTTTGTCTTGAATATTTATTGATTAATGCTAAAAAACTTTATTATTTGATGCTAAACAACTTCAATATTTCTAGGAATACTAGTAGAGTTACAAATTACAAAATTGCACAAATTGAAAAGAAAAAATTAACTGTAAATAAATGCACTGATTATTAACTTGATAATTGATTAAGAATGATTGTAATATATATATATATCAAGAGATGAGCCTTCTAGAATGGCAACTACCAACTAGAAAATAGGAAAAGAATTCCCAATACTTTGAAAGCAACAATCCACCCAAAATTGCAATGAGAGATAAGGAAAATGAACCCACATAGGCATAACTACATAAATAACAATTCATCCTTCACAACTCATTGAAACCATTTCCAAAACTAGAAGATTTAAAATATAAAGAAGAATTATGATCTATATAATATAGAATTAGTACCCACTTTGATGACTACAAAATTTTCAACCATGGGCTTATCATGCTTTTTCCAATTTCATAAGAAGGCTTATTTAAGATCCTTGAGCAATGTATTTCGTAATGCTCCCTTATATGTACATATCTCAATTCAATTTAATTCAAAGAGTTCCATCAAATGCTTTATCTAAAAGCAAAAAATTTGTTTTCAATTGGTATTCCATGAGATGTTTCATAAAAAGATTCCAATATATTTAATCTTTTGATTGGAACAACTCAATTAAGCAAAGGATACATAATCTTCACAACACTTGCAAAACATAATATTAATAGTAGATGATGAGTAGTTAACTTCTTGACACATTATCATACAAACATTTATCTTGAATAGTCTTTAAACATTTTCATAGCATAATCCTCATAGTACATAATGATGACAACTTTTTGCAATATTATTTCTTGTATATGAAATGGACTAGGGAGAAAGCTTTATAATTTATAATACAAATAAGAAATGGACTTGGGTGAAAACTTTATTTATCACACCAAATAATAAATTCACATGAGAGCATCACTTGTTTCTCTTAGACTTCAATTTTCAAGCATAGCAAATCATTTCAAATGAAAATGACAAAATGCTTCACAACCAAAGTTGTTAATTGAGGAAAAAATAAAATGTTTCCAAGTTCCACCATTGTACACATTTACAATTGGTTGTATATTGTTGTGAGGAAAAGGAGGATAATTAAAAATTTCTTGCACTTGCTAGACTTGAGGATGATCATATACTTTTGGTGTGGAAAACTCAAACTTCTAAACTGTCATGTGGATGATTCTCTTTTCAATTGTTTTGCATGCCATCATAAGGGATCGAGTCAGTTGAACATAGCTTAGAGTGAT
>VDFB02047230.1:411465139-411496697 GCA_007258455.2 Sequoia sempervirens | reverse complement strand
TTGAGGGTTGAGGGATTAAGTGTTGAGGGTTTAATGTATAGGGTAGAGGGTTAAGGGTTGAGGGTTGAGGGGTTAGGGTAGAGGGATTAAGGGGTTGAGGTTGAGGGATTAGGGTAGAGAGTTTACTTGGGTTTAAGAGGTTTAGGGTTTAAAGGTTGAGAGTTGGTGGCTCGGGGTTTAGGGTTGAGGGACTAGGGTTGAGGAGTACATATGGTTGGAAGGATTAGGGTTGAGGGTCAATGTATAGGAGTGCAAGGAGTATAGGGTTGAGGTTTAGGGTTTAAGGGTTGAGGGTTGAGGGATTAAGAGTTGAGGGTTTAATGTATAGGGTAAGAGGGTAGAGGGTAGATGGTTTAGGGTTTAAGGGTTGAGGGGTTGAGGGTTTAAGGTTGAGGGTAGAGGGATTGAGGTAGAGGGTTGGGGGATTAGGGTTTAAAGGGTTGAGGTTTAAGAAATAAAGGTTGAGGGTTGATAATTGAAGGTTGAGGGTTTAATGTATAGGGGTAGAGAATTGGGGGTAGAGGTATATAAGGGTTGAGGGATTAGGGTTTAAGGGTTGAGGTTGAGGGGTATAGAATTTATTATAGGTTGAGGGTAGGGGGTAGAAGGTTTAAGAGGGTTTAAGGGTTGATGGTAGAGGTTTAGGGTATAGGTTTACGATGAGTAGGGTTGAGGGTCAATGTATAGGGTAGAGGGTATAGGGTTGAGGGATTAGGGTAGAAGTCTGAGGGGTAGGGTTTAAGGGTTGAGGGTTGAGAGTTTAAGGTTAAGGGTACAAGGTTGTGGGTAAAGGGTAGAGGGTTTAAGGGTAGAGAGTTAAGAGTAGAGGAGAGAGAGAGAAAGAGAGAGAGAGAGGGGGTTTAAGGGTTAAGGGTTAAGGGTAGAGGGGAGAGAGATATAGGGAGTGAGAGAGAGAGATACCTGAGAGAGGGAGAGGGGATGGGAGGGAGAGACTTGAGAGAGAGAGAGAGATGGGGTCTCCCGATGATGGACCACTAGCTTGCCAATTCGATGAAATTGACAACCTAACTTTGCCTATTTGAAAAAATGGGTCAAATAAATGGGGTCTCCTGGACTAACTTTTCCAATTCAGTGAAATTGGCAACCTAACTTGGCCACTATATTGCTAATTTCACCGAATTGGCAAGCTAGTGTCCTGTTTGAAAAAATAAGTGAAATTGGCAATGTTGTGGCCTATTTGAAAAAATGGGTCCAAGAAATGAGGTCTCTTGGTGATCACTGGGAGACCTCATTTCTTGGACCCATTTTTTCAAACATGCCACTACATTGCCAATTTCACCGAATTGACAAGCTAGTGGGCCCACTGGCTTGCCAATTTGGTGAAATTGGAAACCTAACTTGGCCTATTTGATAAAATGGGTCCAATGGGGTCTCTCGGTGAGCTCACTAGCTTTCCAATGTGGTAGGGTTGACAAGGTAGGGGCAGCATGAAAAAAATGCCTCATATAAATGGGGTCTCACGGTGATGTAGGGGTAGCATGAAAAAAATGCCTCAGAGAAATATCACTGTGAGACCCCATTTCTATGAGGCATTTTTTTCATGCTGCCCCTACCTTGTCAACCCTACCACATTTTGCATACATGTCTACAAAAAACATTATTGTCAAACAATTCACATGCCTTGTGCTTCCATTTTGAGCCTATCTTGCAATCATGGCATGCCACATGACCACATTTATTTAAGGCATTCCATCCAAAAAATTCATGTGACCTTTGTCTATGCTAGAAATACTCTTCTATAGGATGATTGTAAGTATTTTGTATGAAGCCTTGAATGACATATATTTCATTTATTTGTATGGATTCATTTTTTAGGAACTAATTATTGTCTCATTACCATGCTATAGGTAAAATTATCCACCATGCCGAGAAAATGAAGAAGAAATAAACCAACAGATGAAGAGTATGAAACTAATAAAGAAAAAAATAAAGAATGGATGAGGGAATATTGTAAGAAGAAAATGGATACAATTAATGAAAACAAGCCAATTGAAGAGGAACCTCAACCATAAAAAAGAGAAAAGGCATTGGCAACACAAAGGTAATGAATGCGAAAGCATTGTGCTAAGATAGATTTGAATACCGTAGTTGGAGACACACCCTCTATTGCAAGTGAATATGAAGGGACACCATTAACCATAAGTGAATATGGAGGGACACCATCTACCACAAGTGAATATGGAGGGACACCATCTATTGCAAGTGAATATGGAAGTACACCATCTACCACAAGTGAATATGAAGGGACACCATCCACCACATCTCAAGTTGAGAGTACATCATCACTCGGATTTGAAAAAGAAGGTACACCATCATCCCCATGTCAACCTCAAGGTATATCGTCTATTCCACCCTCGATCAAAGGTACGTGATTTAGCCCACCTCACTTAAATATTGATGAAATTCCTAATGTTGAGATGTATGTACCTAGGAGAACACCACCTAGAATTTTGCGTAGAAAGAAAAAGTATTTGATTAATATTGATGAGGATATTTTGCAACACATGGAAGGTAAGATTCCAACATGCACTTGTAGAAGATATGTTGATAAGATTTGGAAATTTTTCTTTGAAAGGATAAATGAGACTGCAACATGTCAACTATTTGTTGAGATGATGCGAGGTATAATGTATAGAAACATCATGAAGATTCTTGGGTTGAGAACATCGAATGCTTCAAGTGAAAATACTATTGTGAAGAATCTAATGGATGCTTATGAGAGTGTGGGTAAGACCTCACACTCAAAGGATAGTAATGTCACCCAATATGTCATTACATCGAATTTGGTAATTAGTCAAACAAGGAGATATCATCTCATTAGAAAGACGAGTGAACAATTAAGAATTAATAGAAAAAATTAATCAAGAGGCATTCAAAGGCAAAAAAGAATTAAGGGAACTGATTCAAATGAATTATGGGCATTCTCAAGGAGACTCCCACAAAAAGATAAACCAGTTGTTGAAGCATTAAGAAAACTAATTGAAGACTATTGGAATAATAATGCAAGGCCATCTCTGAATCAAAGGGATGTGGTAAGAAGGAGAATCGGTAGTCAAAACCATGAGCCACATCCAAAGCATTTTTTGGATATGACTGAAACCCAATTTTGGTTATTTTAGGACTTTGACACACATCAGAAGATTCTTCATTACTCAAACCTTTTCATGACATCCAATATTTGTTTTCCCAAATATGGGGGTAGAGCTTTGAACAAGACATTGTGGAAGGTGCGTGAGTCTAACCATGAGGCAATACTTGACACAATAAAGAGTAGAGTAGGCTTGGATGGTTCATTAGATTAATTTGTATGATGCCAATGCTATCATCTAATGTTTATATCATGTATGTAGGTGATTGATGAAGTTATTAGACTTGCAAATGTAGCACACTTTATGTTTAGAACTATGGCAAAGGATACCGAGTTTAATGGTATTTTATTTTTTCTCAAAAATAGGAAAAAAAATGATGTAGGATATTCTCTATAGATTAGTAAACTAAGTGGAAGATTAAATTGTGTTGTTTTTATAACAAGTTACAAGTTTCCAAAAGGTTGGAAAGTAATAGTTTGGTTACGTTCTATTCATGAGAGGTAGTTGTGTGCAATAGGTATCTTGGAACTCCTAATGAAGATGTATGTCTAGGAGTGAATAAGTTGAGAGATTGGCATGCCTATCCTCAATGGAAGCATCAAGATTTAAGCCTTGCTATTCCCAACTTGGAACCAAATGGTTTGGATTTGTTGTCTGTAAGTGCCTTCCATCTATTTTCATTTCATTTCCATTTTGGATGCTCTTTTTTTCTTCTTCTTTTACTTTTCCTATTTGTAAGTAAATTACTAAAAATTGATTGGTGCTCCTTGCAGAAAATGCTGATTTATGAGCCATCCAAGAGAATCTCAGCCAAAAAAGCAATGCAACATCCTTATTTTGATAATCTTGACAAATCTCAATTCTGATTTTAAGCCATTATAAAAGTGTGTGTGAAGCTTAGTGAGGGAATTTCAAGTTATTCATTTGAAGTTAACCTCATCATGAGCACCTATGATGTAGATATTATAAGAGCATCTCGAATTTCAATTTATTCTATTCATGAGAGGTTGTTGTGTGCAATAGGTACTTGGAACTCCCAATGAAGATGTATGGCCAGGAGTGACTAAGTTGAGAGACTAGAATGCCTATCCTCAATGGAAGCATCAAAATTTAAGTCTTTGTGTTCCTGACTTGGAACCAAATGGTGTGGATTTGTTGTCTGTAAGTGCCTTCCACCTATTTTCATTTCATTTACATTTAGGATACTCTTTCTTTTTCTTCTTTTACTTTACCTATTTGTAAGTAAACTACTAAAAATTGATTGGATTCTCCTTGCAAAAAATGCTGATTTATGAGCCATACAAGAGAATCTTAGCCAAAAAAGCAATGAAACATCCTTATTTTGATGATCTTGACAAGTCTTAATTATGATTTTAAGCCATTATAAAAGTGCATGTGAAGCTTAGAGAGGGAATTTCAAGTTATTCATTTGAAGTTAACCTCATCATGAGCACCTATGATGTAGACATTATAAGAGCATCTCGAATGTATGAGTGACATTGTAAAAGATCTGTGAGAACAAAGTACCTAAGGCATCCTTGAATCGTATTTTTGGTTATTATGAGAGAATCTTATAAGCCGGGTTTGTGTGCATGAAAATGGGGTAGAGTGATTCAATATTTGATTTAAGTGGGGTGTTGGAATTCATATAATTTTATTTTTTTCTCATGATTTTGTATTTCCACTTGATAGTTTTGAGAAAGCATTGTTCCTACAAGTACAAGCACTTGGGTTTCAGAATGGTGTTTGAAGCATATTAGACAATTGTAGCACAAACATAAGAATTAGGACTACCAAATAAATCTCATTTTATTGTAAACATCATATTATTAATATAGTGAGTGTAATAACCATTGATGGTTACCAATCATTCTTTTTCTTCTTTTATTCTCTCCCTATTATAACTAGCACCAATTGACTAACTTATTATAAAAACTTTATTTATTAAAACAAATCAACCTAATGATTATATATCAATATCAATATAGCATACCATCTATTCACATAAATAGTTGTAATGATATTTACTCAAATTTTGAAATTTATTGCTGCCCTCAAATATTTGTAATTCATGTAGCATAATCCCTTAACAGTCCAAATTGCAAAAGGGCAACAATCTTTGATGACCTGTTACTCAGAGACCGTGTCAGTTATAGGCATTCCATCTGAGGTGTTGAGATCATATAGGGAATCTCTATAATAACCTCTCTCAATTTTTGTTATCTCAGAGTTGTTTTCCCGTGGTGTCCAATTTTCACTTGATGGAAAAAATGTCAATTATAAGCAATGTAAAGCTGCAAAGTGGTGCAATCTTTGTTTTGCAACTCGTGTGACCAAACAGACTATTCCAATACACCTAGATGGGTACGTTTACGCTAGGCATGGTCCTATTTTACACCCAAACATGCCGAATCACTCTAAGTTACGTTCAACTGACTCGATCCCTTAAGGGTCCAAAGTGCAAAATGACTACTATCTTTGATGGGCTATTACTCACAAACCGCGATGCTCACGAACTCTTCATCTGAGCCTATGAGATCATGTTGGGCCCCTCTACAATAAATTCTCTCATTTTTTGTTATCTCATAGTTGTTTTCCCATGGTATCCAATTTTCACTTGATGGAAAAAGTGTCAAATACAAGTAGTGTAAAGTTGCAAAGTGGTGCAACTTTAGTTATGCAACTTGTGTGACCAAAAAAACTATTCCAACACATCCAAATAGGCATGTGTTATGCTAGGAATGGTCCTATTTTGCACCCAAACACGTTGAATCACTTCAAGCTACATTCAATCGGTTTGATCCCTCAAGGGTTTGAAGTGAAAAATGGATGCAATCTTTGATGGTCTATTACTTGGAAATGGTGATCCTTACGAACTCTTCGTCTGAGCCTACGAGATCACATTGGGATCCTCTACAATAACCTCTCTCAATTTTTGTTATCTTGGAGTCATTTTCTCGTGGTGTCCAATTTTCACTTGATGGAAAAAGTGTTATATGCAAGTAGTGTAAAGTTGCAAAGTGGTGCAAATTTTGTTCTGTAACTCATGTGACCAAATGAACTATTCCAATGTGTCCTGATAGGTGCATTTACACTAGGAATGGTCTTCTTTCATACCCAAACATTCCGAATCACTCTGAGCTATGTTCAACCGACTCGATCCCTTATGATGGCATGCAAAACAATTGAAAAGAGAAACATCCACATGATAGTTTAGAAGTCTGAGTTTTCCACACCAAAAGTATATGATCATCCTCAAATCTAGCAAGTGCAAGAAATTTTTAATTATCCTCCTTTCCCTCACAACAATATACAACCAATTGTAAATGTGTACAATGGTGGAACTTGGAAACATTTTATTTTTTCCTCAATTAACAACTTTGGTTGTGAAGCATTTTGTCATTTTCATTTGAAATGATTTGCTATGCTTGAAAACTGGAGTCTAAGAGAAACAAGTGATGCTCTCATGTGCATTTATAATTTGGTGTGATAAATAAAGTTTTCACCCAAGTCCATTTCTTATTTGTATTATAAATTATAAAGCTTTCTCCCTAGTCCATTTCATATACAGGAAATAATATTGCAAAAAGTTGTCATCATTATGTACTGTGAGGATTATGCTGTGAAAATGTTTAAAGACTATTCAAGATAAATGTTTGTATGATAATGTGTCAAGAAGTTAACTACTCATCATCTACTATGAATATTATGTTTTGCAAGTGTTGTGAAGATTATGTATCCTTTGCTTAATTGAGTTGTTCCAATCAAAAGATTAAATATATTCGAATCTTTTTATGAAAAATCTCATGGAATACCAATTGAAAACACATTTTTTTCTTTTAGATAAAGCATTTGATGGAACTCTTTGAATTAAATTGAATTGAGATATGTACAAACAAGGGAGCATTATGAAATACATTGCTCAAGGATCTTAAATAAGCCTTCTTTCCAAATTGGAAAAAGCATGATAAGCCCATGGTTGAAAATTTTGTAGTCATCAAAGTGGGTACCAATTCTATATTATATAGATCATAATTCTTATTTATATTTTAAATCTTCTAGTTTTGGCAATGGTTTCACCGAGTTGTGAAGGATAAATTGTTATTTATGCAGTTATGCCTATGTGGGTTCATTTTCCTTATCTCTCATTGCAATTTTGGGTGGATTGTTGCTTTCAAAGTATTGGGAATTCTTTTCCTATTTTCTAGTTGGCAGTTGCCATTCTAGAAGGCTCATCTCTTGATATATATATATTACAATCATTCTTAATCATTATCAAGTTAATAATCAGTGCATTTATTTATAGTTAATTTTTTCTTTTCAATTTGTGCAATTTGTGCAATTTGTAACTCTACTAGTATTCCTAGAAATATTAAAGTTGTTTAGCATCAACTAATAAAGTTTTTTAGCATTAATCAATAAATATTCAAGACAAACCATGAAGGACAACAATGATCAATGCTAGGGCTAACCAATTAATAAGTATACACATGAATAAATCAAGCATACATGTGAATAAGGGACTCAAATAGAGGTAAGCCTTGAAGTATACACATGAATACATAGTATACACAAATTAATACAAAGTATATGCATGAATACAAGATATACGCATAAAAAAATGTAAGTCACAAATTATACATTGGAACAAATAAGTCACAAAGTATACATGTAATTTGTAAAGTATACACTTGAATACATGTAATTCATATCTATTGAACTGTGGAGTTATAATGCAAATATGGACACCATCGATAGAAAAGATTTGTATTAACCAAATAGCCATGTAGGCATACATCAATACATGTTGATATAAGTATAAAATATATACAAAATAGCCATATAGTCTTACGAGAATGCCATATAGGTATACACTATCAAATATATCCAATACAAAATATGTACACAAATTCCATATAGGCATACAACAAAGGGCTATGGAATCAAAAGTCATTTTTCTCCATGCTCTCGAAATAAATTCTTTCCCTTTGCTTGTCGACCAGATAGTGATAAGTCTATCACTCATTTATTCTGAGGTCGAGGAGTACTCGTAGTGCTCCTCCTAGGGTTTAGTTCCTAGTCAAGCTGTATCTGTTATAATAATAAGTAGAGACATTAATATATAGAAATTACATTATAAAAAATGATATATTTAACAAAATAATCACTTACCACCACTAGATGATCACTCTCCTTGAGGGAAATATTCACGTGCCCATGCTGAGGCGTGCTAAAGCCTTATAGAAACCATCCAAAGAGAGATTAAACTATGAATCAATAATGGTTTTATTTTTCACTAACTAACAACTATAACAACGAATGTAAATTGAAATTTAGTAATCTGCCTCATACCTCCGTGAGAGGCATCAAGGAGTCTATAACAGATGAAACACCAAGCTCCATTTCCCTATGAACATGTCGAAGTGTATCCTCTTCCAACATATGAAAATAAAACAACAAATTATTCAATCACAAAAACTACAATAGTGATGCATGTCATGGCTTATAATATATGAGATAATGAACAAAATTTTGAGTACTTATTAAACTATATATTTCTGACTATCATGCTTACTATTTTCCCTATCCATAGCTTGTTTGAAAGCACCTATTTTTAGGCTTTTATCCATAGCAGCAAGGCAGTGAACTGTTTGAGAAAATGCTTTGGTAGACATGTATGATAACTGTGGTAGCATAGAGAAGGAAGTGAACTATTTGAAAAGATGCCTCAAAAAAATGGGGTCTCATGGTGATGAAATACCATTACAAACAAATGTGTCATGGCATTCCATCACCATGAGACCACATTTCTTTGAAGCATTTTTTCAAACAGTTCATTTCCTTCTCTATGGTATTATGCTAGGATGGGGTGGATGGTATAGTGTGGTCTTCGTTATGAGATGGAGGGTGATCATGACATGAAGAGGGAGGGGTGGGGACATGAAAAAGTGGAATAAAAGGTGGAAGGTTCCATGGATTGGTAAATTAAGGATGAGGATGAGGATCTTGAAAAGAATTTGGAGGGGAATTTTGGCTAAAGGGTTGGTTTCTATTCTTCAAGCAGAGTTGTTTGAAAAATGCCTCAAAGAAATGTGGTCTCATGGTGATGGAATGGAATTCCATCACCATGAGACCACATTTCTTCAAGGCATATTTTCAAACTACTCACTACCTTGACTATGATATTGCTTACTATTATGCTTTGATACATTTTTCCAAGCATCCATAGTTTGTTGGAAAGCACCTATTTTAGGATTTTAGCCATAGCAGCAAGGAAGTGAGTAGTTTGATAAAATTATTTGGTAGACATGTATGCAAAATGTGGAAGCATAGAAAAGGTAGTGAGCTGTTTGAAAAAATGCCTCAAAGAAATGTGGTCTCATGGTGATGGAATGACATTCCATCACCATGAGACCGTATTTCTTCAAGGAATTTTTTCAAACTACTCACTGCCTTATCTATGCTATTTCTTACTATTATACTTTAATAGATTTTTTCCAAGCATCCATAGTTTGTTGGAAAGTACCTTTTCTTAGGATTTTAGCCATAGCAACAAGGAAGTTCAAGTAGTTTGATAAAATGCTTTGGTAGACATGTATGGAAAATGTGGTAGCATAGAAAAGGCGTGAACTATTTGAAAAAATACCTCAAAGAAATGTGGTCTCATGGTGATGGAATGGCATTCCATCACCATGAGACCACATTTCTTCAAGGAACAAACTACTCATGCCTTGTCTATGTTATTGCTTACTATTATGCTTTGATATATTTTTCCAAGCATCCATAGTTTGTTGGAAAACACCTAATTTATGCTTTTAGCCATAACAACAAGGAAGCACGAGTAGATTGATTAAATGATTTGGTAGATGTGTATGGAAAATGTGGTAGCATAGAAAAGTGAGTTGTTTGAAAAAATGCCTCAAGTAAATGTGGTCTCATGGTGATGGAATGGCATTCCATCACCATGAAACCACATTTCTTTGAGGCATTTTTTCAAACTACTCACTACCTTGTCTATGCTATTTCTTACTATTATGCTTTGATAGATTTTTTCCAAGCATCCATAGTTTGTTGGAAAGCACCTTTTTAGGATTTTAGCCATAGCAGCAAGGAAATGAATTGTTTGATAAAATTCTTTGGTAGACATGTATGGAAAATGTAGTAGCATAGAAAAGGTGGTGAGTGTTTGAAAAAATGCCTCTAAGAAATGTGGTGTCATGGTGATGGAATGGCATTCCATCACCATGAGACCACATTTCTTCGAGGCATTTTTTCAAACTACTCACTGCCTTGTTTATGCTATTGCTTACTATTATTCTTTGATAGATTTTTTCTAAGAAAAATCCACAGTTTGTTGGAAAGCACCTATTTTTAGGCTTTTAGCCATAACAACAAGGAAGTGAACTATTTGATAAAATGATTTGGTAGACATGTATGGAAAATGTGGTAGCATAGAAAAGGCGATGAGCTATTTGAAAATATTCCTCAAAGAAATTGGGTCTCATGGTGATGGACATCACTATGAGACCACATTTCTTTGAAGCATTTTGTAAAACAACTCATTTCCTTGTCTATGCTATTACTTACTATTATTCTTTCATATATTTCTTCAAGGCATCCATAGCATAGACAAAGTAGTAAACTTTTTGAAAAGATGCCTCAATAAAAAGTGGTCTCATGGAATGCCATGACAAGCAAATGCAATTGTCAGCTGCTCCTAGTTATTACTTATGGTTTGTGAAGTAATTGCATCACTGCTTATGTTGACTTTCTAAACAACTATATTGTAGTTGAAATTTTGTCATCAATCAACATCTAGTTATTAGTTATGGAATGTGAAGTAATGCTTTGAGTTTGAAAGATGTGCAATGCAATGTAATCAATGATATGAATATAAACTACACAAATCTATTAAGTAAAATTCATTAGTTAAATTCTTTATTCTATTACCTGCATGTAGGTTTTTCTAACTCCACTGGCACTAGGAGGTGTTCCCATGAAACCTCCAAATTAACCTATTCAACATCCAAAATAAAATATTGGAATACCATTAATATAACAATACTATTCACATGTAATAAATTTATAATTGTTTACTAGTTACATACCTCAACGATAGATGCAGTGGAGTAATAAACAAGTGTAGGGCCAGTGTATCCAGTATCAACAGTACGACTGTGAAATCTTATTACAATCATAAAACTAAATTAGTTAATCTTGCATTTCAAAAATGACATTTAATAAATTAAATTCAATGAACATGCTAACATTTACCTGAGTATCAATTCCATAAGCCTCATTCAAAATGTTAGGTACCCTCACCATCTTCGTAGTTGCAGATGTATCCTACGTAGTAGCCTCCTCAGTGTCAGTAGGGTCATATGTACAAGTCACTCCACACACTTGACACGAATGGGGTGGAATCCTACCACTCAAAGACTCCCCTCGATGGTGTTGTACTATAGGATTGGCGTGTTGGATGACACTCTAGGTCAACGAGATGATAGACTGCAAAGTGTCTACCTCAATAGTCTCCTTTGTGATGGAAGGGATAGCGATGTGCTCATGATCTGGCCTAGTGAGAGCTCATCTCGCTTGCCACCTAGGATCCTATTGTGCACCGGGTTTATCTTGTGTTGACCCCCCATCTCTCCCGTGGAAGTCCCTCATATCAAAATAATTGGGGATTTTGTTTAGGATGAACTCACAGTAGAGTTTCCTCAAGATATATTGTGGGACTTCACAACTTTTGCGTGGTGGGTAGTCAAAAACCATGTACTGGTCACCTATCCCAAAAATTATTCTTGATCCCTTGGTGGTGGCACCAATGGATAGGAAACCTCTTGGAATTAAGGTCAATATTTTGGTTTGTGCGTGGGCCGATGAATAATGAGCACCAATGATATTTTGTAAATTTTCATCTTTTACTTCTTTATATGATAATTTATCTACATAAAAATTCTTTGCTGCCTACCTCCTATTTTCCCAACCACTTAATTGTTTGTTGATTACATCTACATGTTTTAACATTTCTTTAAGTGAACTAGCAAGTGTTCTTCTTTCCATGGTTGAACTTACTGGATCATTCAACCTTGTGATTAACTCCTCAATCTATTTTTTATTATTTTCAATTACCCCCATTAAATTTTGTTGAGTGGGAGGAGGATGTTGAGGAATTGGTGGAGGAGATTGTTGTGGTGGTTGTTGGGGATTTTGTTGATGTTCTTGTTGCTCTGGTTGTTCAGGATTTTTAGGAGGGTTTTTAGGATCATTATCATTTCCTACAAATTAAACAAATGAATATAAAAAAGAACCTAAAACTAACAAATTCACAACCAAAAATAAAAATCCTTACTTATTCGACCTCCTTGTTGATGTGGCGGCATCCTGGCAAGGAAATTGAAACAAATTGATGATGAAAATGAAAAAAAACCTCCTTTCAAAATGCGAGCGCGCAAGAAAAAGGTTTTTTTTTTCGCGAGCAGCAAAAACAATAGTCACAGTAAAAATGAATTCTATTTGCTTCTTTTTTGTTTTAATAACTTATAGCGCACTCATGTTATAACGTGAGTGCATTATAACCTCAATGTGGCTGAGCCTTAGGCTTGGTCACACCAAGCCATAACACGAGCATGTTATAACACTCGCATTATAGCCTATCAAATGTTTTTTAAAAATTTGACCACAATTTGGCCCCCCATCTTTTTGCACCCAACCACAATATATAGTAATCAATGTACAAATTAAAAGACCATTGTATCAATATACAACGTGTTTATGAGTATCAAGTTTGTGGCATATTGAGCTACTCCGTGGAGGGAGAGCATCATCTAAGTGCTTTATCTTCATTAATAAATCGAGAGTCTCTCACACACCTTCCTATCAGAAGTGGCTAGGCTACACTTCACGAGAGTAGTAGATAAAAAGATCCAAAAATGTACCATGCCAACCGAGAATTGAGTGTGAGGTATTGAATCTATCACTTGCAATTTTTCACACAACCCTATATATCTTGTAGCTAAGTATGACATCTAGTTATCATCCAACCTATCAAGTATCATGGATTGAAAATGCACACAACTTGTGCATCATTTTGACTAAAAGTTTCTATAACATAAACACATCCCTAAGTAGAACTATGAGTCATTTGATCACCACTGCTATTTCAACTTGACTCGACATAATCAAGACAATAATATACACAATTTGTATAAGAACTAAAGTGTTGTCTAATCTACACAACATGCCCCATTTTGATTCAAAAAAATGACCCCTCTCTTTTTCTTAGGTTTAGCTCGCCCTAGAATGTTGAGCAATCTCACCAAGTCCTCCAAGTCTCAAAATCAATTGTATCAATGGTCAAAACTCACTTGGAAATTTACTCAAATCCCTAAAACCCAAAGTTTAGTATCCTAAAATGGTTGAAATTTCATCATAGATGGAAATAACACAAAAAATAACATAAGTCAGCTTTTGGAATTTTAGAGTATACCCAAAAATGAGTAGGTTATTCACTTGTGAGGTTTTGACATCAATCCAACATAGGTCAATTTTCCTACAATAACTAGTTCCAATGGAAAATACTACATTCATTTTTGGTAAAAACATCATTTTGTGAACTTATCTTTTTGTCAAAGTCTCAATTTGCTAAGCACTTCATTCACTGAAAGGTGAAATTGTTAAGAGTTTCTTAAGTTTTGGCCAAGCTTGTTGCACCTTGAGCAATATTACCTATTTACTATTACCTTGTTTGGTTAAATTACTCTAATAAATGAATGTGTTTTATGAATCTTTACGTGAATGTGTTTTATGGATCTTTACATGAATGTGTTTTATGGATCTTTATATGAATATATTTTCTGAATATTGAATGAAAATATGATGAATGAATGATTGATGCAATTTGATATTTAATAATGATTCTAACTATGAAATGTATGATACATATGATTACATTGTGTTCAGATAACTACTGTTATGATGTGCCAAGTTGAGTACAGGAATAGGTTCAAACCTCCAAAAGAGAGGGGAAGTATCACTCAGTAGAAGAACTTGGTCTAGTAACCCTTAACAAGCCTAACCAAGCATTCACACACTCATACCCTAGTTGGTCTTAGTGAGTCAAGTCAGTTTTGGGAAAAGGTAAGTTATCTTTGGTTTATATGTGAATGTTGTGATTGAGGAATGTGATTAAGCCTTGATGTTGTGTGAAAGTCTTCCTTGTGTGCTTATTGTGGTATTGATGTGATATATGCATAAAATGTATATATATGTATATGTACATACATGTCTACGGTAGACTCATACATGTTAGTGAATATGTGCATGAGTATATGTAGGTAGATGAACCTATGCATGCTCATGGATTACCCATATGCATGGGAATACTGATTGGACTAAAGATGTCATGTATATATATATATATATATATCTATATATATTTTGTGTATATATCGATCGATGGTTATGATTATGAGTGTTTTTATAAAGGATATTGGAAATGGTATTATGTATATGTATATATATTAATATTAATATATATTTATATATATATAATTGTGTATATATACATAATAATATTATTTATATATTTATACATATGATTATTGTTCAACAATTAAATGTATTTGATAAACTTTATAAGTTATATATGTATATATATATTCTAAAAGATATATATAAATATATATATACATATTTATAATATACATATTTATAATATATATACATAGATATATATATATATACATGCATATATATATACATACAAATATATACATACATATATATATATATACATACATATATACATATATATATACATACATACATATATATATATACATACATACATATATAATATATATATACATACATATATATATACATACACATATATATACATACATACATATATATATACATACATATACATACATACATACATACATACATACATACGTACATACATATATAAAGCATATGTGATAATGCTAGCATAGTAAATAGTGCTATTTTAAAGTGAAGTGCATATATGATAAAAGTGTATAAACTAGGTGTAGCCTTTGGTAATATCTCTACCAGTGCATAAAGTGATTTAAAGACTAAGTCAACCAAAAAAAAAGCACGTATGAGTATGTTGTGTAAATCATTTAAATGAGAAGTTAAAATAGTTTGTAAGATGTTTGAAGAAGTCAAGCCAATGCTAGAATATGTGGCACCAACTTGAGAAGGTGGCGCCAATCTGTAGAGTATGCAATGCTTAAGAAGTTTGTTGAATTCACATAAGCCTGATATTAGTTTGTGAGACTTAGTCAAGTGGAAAATTGGCATCAATCGTTAAAGGAATTCAAATTAGGAAACTTTTTTTGAGCTTGTTGTCCAATATATCAAGTCGAATCAACCATTTAAAAGGTGGGTCAATGCAGGATCATGAGGGGCCAAACTAGGCCTCTAAGTGGCAATGCAAATTTAGAAAAATAGAGTTACACAACTTGACATAAAAAATTGAAAAGGTTATTAACATAATTTGAAAAATATGTAAGAATAGAATTTATAGCAAATTGAATGTAGTTTCTAAGCTACTAGTCTCTCTTTGGGAAAAAGTAAATCTATTTGGTTAAAATTTGAAATTTCAATGCAGTAGTACTAAATTTTTAGGAAAAAAATAAAAAGCAGGTGCTTGTCCAACACTCTAATGATGAGCAAAAATAAATATTTTTCTGAATATTTCAATATAAGTAGAGGACACATGCTCGGATGTGATGCATATTTTTTTGTAATTTTTTTGCAAGTAAATAATTAGTTATATAAATTTTCTAGTAGAAGTTTTAAAAATATTAAAAATTATTTCTCCAACCACCTTAACTTGGTCAAAAAATAATGAAATTATTTTTTTAAACAATAATTTGTGAAGCATAACATATGGTGCATCTTTTAGATTCAAAAAATTATAATCGTTTAAAAGTTATAGATGTTTTTCAATTAGCCTATCAATCAGGACTTTACACATAGTGCATGTAGAAAATCAATAATAATTATCTATTAAATTAAAAATAAAGCATATCTTATATTAGTAGAATGCTGACAATTTGCTAAACAAACCCTTTTTGTTTCATCAAAATTAGATGAAAAAAAAGCCGTCAGCACGAAGGGTGAAGTCCGAAAAGCTCTTAGAACCCCTATAAACACGTTGGGGATGTAGACTTTTAGGCTTGGTAGTCCCAAAGCCAAGTACCAAAGCAATACTAAAGCAAAACAAATATCTGTTTATTGACACATTCTTATCAATATTTATGTATATTTTATATTAGGTTATATAATATATTAATAATATAATATAATATATTATTTTATATATATAAGGATATATAATATATATGTGATATAATATAATAATATAATATATAATATAATATAAAATATTAATATATTATATAATAACATAATATATAATAGTAATATAAGTATATTATTTATATAATATTATAATACTAAATTATTTATATTATATTATATTATATATAATATGTATAATTTGTACATATTTATAATTTACACAAAACAAAACGGGTACCTATTATGTCCATAACAGATATCTATTATGCAACAAAATAGATATATGGTATGCTTAAGTAACAAATATCTGTTACTTGCAGCTCAAAACAAATCCCCTGATGTCTTAAAACACAAGGTGTCTATGGTCTAAGGAACAAATACTCACTTTTTGAAAATGAATATCTACTTTAAAAAATGGATATCCGTTATTTCAGAATGGATATTCGTTTTTAAGAAATTCAAATCTAACGAAGCTTCACCCTATGCATATAATATAATATAATATATAATTTATGTACTATATATAATATAGTATATATTATATAACATATAATATATAGTATATATATATTATATATATATAGTATACATATATTATATATAAGTATATATATAACATATAATGTTTTTGATTTGATTTGCTTTAGGTGATGGTCTAGTTTTTTGACCTGTTGTTACTATGATGTTAGTGTTACTCTGCTGTGGATGGCCGGTGGTGCCTTGTATTAAAGGGACAACACCCTTGTTTTGCTGCTTTTTCTATCAAAAGCATATAATATATAATACATTTATTATATATTAATAAAACATAATTATATGAATTCAAGAGAGAGGGTGTGTGGGAGGGAGAGAGAGAGAGAGTGCTGAGAGGGAGAGAGAGTGTGTGAGAGAGGGGGTTGGAGTGAGAGATTTTTCTAGGTAGGGTGGTAGGGATAGAGGGAGGGAGAGACATGAGAGGGAGGGAGGGAGAGGGATAGAGAGAGTTAGAGAGATATAGGGAGGACTGTGATGTGTTTTAAACCTATGAGTTAGCTTGGTGAGTCATTGCATGAGGTTAGAAAGGTGGTAGAAATATTAACTTGTTTGTAGCCTTTGGTTGCTCACAAATTAGTATAAATAGAGGTGCTCATTCTACCAATTTCTACACTTATCATTCTGATTATCTTAATGTCATTTTGCTGTGATTTATGAGTTAGTGTGTTGAGAGCTTGTGAGTTGAGAGTTTTTTTTCTATTTTCTATTTCTGATTATTGTGAGAATTAGTGAGAAGTTAGAAGAGGGTAATCAAGTGGATCTTGAAGGAGCTATCAATCAAGCTTGAGGATTCAAACTAGGAAGGGGTTTAATCAATTGGAGCATTATATAGGCATGCTAGTTTCTATACATTTGTCATTATGTTGGAAAGGTTAAATTAGTTTTATCACTTTGTTGGAAAATAATGCTTTTGAATATGTTGAGGTGTTTGTTTATAATTGCATGTTTCTTGGTTGTGCATTATGATGTATAAACTATCTTAATAGTTATGTTTGTATGTACCCTATATATGGGAGTTTATATGAGTGCAACATATTTATAATATACAAAGTTTTCATCACTATTGTAGGATGTTTAAACTAGATGTATGCCGCAAATAGTAAGAAGTTGCTAGAATCACTTTGGTAGTAAATTCAATTTGTTTATAAGATGTTATGTGGGTTATCCTTGGGATTTTTTTGATCCTTGGGAAAGTGGGTAACTTAGGTATAGAGTATGAATGGTCATTAATCCAAATCGAGCTAGGAAGGTGTGTGAATAAGAGATGTCCACTCTAAGTTTTGGGTGATGAATACTTTGGCCAAAGTAGTGTAAAGAGGCAACTGTTTACACTGTCAGTTTCACTATGTTCCATGCTTACATACTAGGTCGGGATGTACATACACGTAGGGGGTAGCCATTGTATCATATTTCTAGAAATGTATAGGACACAACACAAAGTTTAGAAAAGGCTATTTTTATGAGGTTTCCAAACCAATCTCTTCGTTGAAGGGTAGGGCCATCTTACCAGTTAGGTAGATGTGTGGGGGACTGTAGTAAGTCCATGGTTGGTAGAAAAGCGCTTGAGTGACGCTTCTCCTCTTTAGTTGGTAGCCAAGATTTTATGGGGACTTCTTGAACCATTTCTACTTTATATATTATGTAAGCTTGTGTAAAGCTATGTAAGTTACATGTATCCATCTTTATGGAATTTGTATAAATGAAATGTCACATGGAAATTATCTAGCATCATTATTTGAATTACTGAAAGGAATTCTTTTGTATGCAATGGAAAATTTTGAAATATGTTTTAGATGTGCATTTATTATTCAACGGAAAAGAAAATTTGTATTGCACTTAAAGGTTAGATACATAAACAATTCACTTGTGGGTAAAATATAGGAATAAATGTTGTGTAGAATAATGGGCATGTTACATGTAGTATTAGAGCTACTAGGTTCAGCTCTGGAACCTATGTACTCGCTATGTTTCCCATCCAACATTATATGAGTCTAATGTTTGGAAATTCTTATGACAAGATGGTGTGTCTCATGATGACTGCAAGAAATTAAGTGACCAAAAATGAGCACTACCTATGGGCCAAGAAGGAAAAAGAAGCCCTTGTTCAAACCATTGAGGGAACCAATCATGACAATGCCATTTGGCTGAGCAATACTGAGACTGTCAGTCACACCCTTTTTCAAATTATTCAAGAGAAAAGAAGGATGAGAGAGGCTACCAACTTCAACCATCTATCTTCTATTTCCTCAGTTAAGTCAGACTCTTTGTCACTTTCTAGGGCTATGCCCTTAGAATTTAGTGTTAGTCCAACAATGATATTTAGGGACCCTCATGTTATACCTATAAGTGAAATTATTGTAATATACTCAAGTGGAAAATTAGAGGAATATGTTCCCCAAAATTATGTACCAGAGGATAGGTTTGAGGGATATTATCCTTTTGATGAAGGAAATGACCAAAAATATGAGGGGTATACCCCACATAACTATGTATCAAAAATAAAATCTAAGGGATATTCTCCCTTAGATTATCTGAATAGTCATTCTATGTAAACTCGAGGATATTGAAATCCTTATTAAGTCTTCAATAATTTATTTTTTTTTGGAAAAACTTCGTGTATAAGTTCTTTATGAGATTCTCTATATGAATGGTTGTTCTTTAATGTTTGTAGAATGTTAAGTAAAATTTCTTAGATATAATTAAATGAGACCTCTAGGAATAACTATTCTTGGAAAAAATGGTTAGGAAAAGCACTAAAATTGGGGCAATTGAAGAAGTAAGACAAGGTACTGAGAGTGTTGAAGCTAAGTTGGACCACATCTTGATTATAATGGATAAAACAAGAGAAAGGGTAGGAAACCTTGAACAAGAAGTAATGGGTAAAGAAAGAGTGGAACAAGAAGTCCCAAATAATGATGAGGAAGTTCCTAATAATGAAGAGGAAGGGGATAATTCTTGTGATCAAAACCATTCTAGTGAACAAGAGGACGAGGAGTCACACTCAAGGTTAGATGGAACTAAAAGGAAGCAACTGGCCAATGAGCTATCCCGTGACATGAAGAAAATCACACCCCCTAAGTTTGAGAATAGTGCTACTGGGGATGCAGCGGAAGCATGGCTTATGGATATGGAAAAGTACTAAGATTAGAAATTACTTCGAAGTCACTAAAGCCATATGGGGAGCTTTCCAATTGGTAGGTGAAGCACCTAGCTGGTGGATGAATAAGAAACATAAATAGGGCTCAGTTCCTTGAGGCTAATATGGAGCGAATTTGTAGATATTTTATGGAAACGGTGGTTACCACAACTCTTCTACAATCAAAAGCTCATTGATTTCTACAATCTGAAACAAGGAGATTCTTCAGTGAATGAATATTGGGAAAAGTTGACTCACCTCCTGAGGAACATACCTATGTACCAAAAGGATGAGTGATTATTATAATGGAAATTTATTATGGGTCTCAATGCCCAAATAGGTGGTGAAGTAGATGTACATGGTCTTGCAACCATGGACTTGGTGTATGAAAAAGATATTAAGCAAGATCAAAACATTAATTCAATTTCAATCTTTCAAGAAAGGAATAAAAATAAGTTTAACTTGGCATAAACTAATCAAGCTCCAAGAAGGCCTAATGAAGGGAAAAGTTTTCAAAAGCAAGGGGACAAGGGACCCCAACAAAATTGGAATGAACCAAGAAGAGAGAAAAGAGGAAGCAACAATAACTTCAACAACAATGTTGGTGGAAATGCTAGTAACTCTGGAAGACCTATGAGGAAGAGGGGACCATTGAGAGGATGCTATTCATGTGGTGGAGATCACTTTTCTAATCAGTGTCCTAACAGATAAAAAAAATATCAACCACATGGGAATCCTCTACCTCCACAACAAGCTGCATTCTAGCAAAGGATACATGCTACAATAGACAATCGACAAGATGAGTGCCAGATTACTGTAGTAGAAGTCTCAAGTACTTTTTATGGCATTCCTATCTCAATTTTAATAGATACTAGTGCCACAAAAAAAAAAATTTCTCCTAAAATAGCAAGTCAAATATCTAGAAAGGCTGATTTTATGGAAAAAATCATGGGTTGTTGAGTATGCAAACCACACAAGAGCCACACAGTGAGTCCATATCTATTTGAAGCAAGGTTAGAACTTTCAAGTTTCTCTATGAAAGTGAATTTATACATAGCCCCCTTATATTCTTATGATGTCATCTTAGGAATAAAATGGCTATGAAGCATAGAGCTAAAGTAGATTTCTATGCTAAAACCTTAGAATGCTTAGATGATCTAGGTAACCAAGTGTCTTTGCAAGGAAGACCTAGAGAAGTGAAAATGCAATAGATTTCAGGTGTGCAAATGCATAGGGTGAAAAATAAAGGTTGTCAACTCTTCACAGTAAAATGGATAAATTTGAGGAATACAAGGAATTCATCCTTCAAGATGATGTCATGTATTGTGAACCTCAAGATTCTCAAGAAGTCAAAGGAGAAGTGGTGGTAATAGGGAAATTGAATATAGAGAAATATCCTATCATAGAGAAATTTTTAGATCTACTGAGCGATAAACACAGAGCAGGGATCCCATATCCCCTAACCTTTGGGCAAGGAATGTATGCCTGTCCCGCTACCTAGTGCATGGAGTATTCAGAGAAGGAGATAGTGGAATACAATCTAGATCTCCACACATCCCGATAAAGGATGGACCCATATGGGAAACTAAAGAAACAAGTTGGAAAGTATTATTCCCATTAGCCTCATGTCGAATATTTTTGGGCCAACTATCAAGATGATAAAGAAGTGTGGATGAGGCACTACATAAGAATGAAAACTCAATTTGTAAGGTTAATAAATTTGGTTAACATTTGATGATTAAATAAAGATACAATAGAAATGTACCATTCCCTTGTATTCTCTGGTAGAATATCAAATACAAATATGCCAGTCATAAAATCCCTAGAATACCCTAAAAGGAAATTCTCTATTGAGAGATATAAGTCTTTAAACTTTGGAGGTATCAGAGGTTTTCCTAATAGGTTTCCTGATGATATTAGGAAACATTTACCAAAGTTTACAAGGAAAAAATTTGAGTCAGCTTCCAAGCACTTAAATACATTCATAGATGTGATGGGTGATTTTGAAATAAATTATGAGGATGTTGTCATGAAGTTGTTTGTTCAGTCATTAAAAGAGGATGCCTGAGACTAGTACTCATATCTACTAGAATGTTCTATAGTTTCATGGGATGCTTTTATGATAGCATTTATAGAAAAATTTAGTGAAAGGATTAGTCCCAATGAGATAAGAAGAAGACTTAGGGAAATCAAACAAGATGAAGAAGAGTTAGTTCCTTCTTTTAATCTCAGATTCATGAAAGCAGTAAATGATATTACTGAATATTTGAGACCTAGTGATGTAGAGTATTTAATTACATATCTAGGTTCTTTGAAAAATAACATGAGTTATTTGATAAGAGATAAAGATCCTACAACATTACATCAAGCATATTATATTGCTATGGACATAGAAAATACTATTAAATACTCAATGATGAAAGGGTCTATGGTTGCAAGTGTTTGTTCTCTTGATACACATTATAAAGATGAAATAAATAGGAAAGAAAAGGATGATCAATGTAATGGCAATCTTGATGTCTCATTTGGTTTATCCTATTTGGTTTATCCTCACAACATATTGATCTTGAGAAAATTCAAGAAATTTTTTAGAAGTATTCAGATAATAATGATGAAGAATTGATAATTCAAAGATTGTCTAGTATGAAGAGGAGTAAAGAGTAATCACTATAAGAATTACTAGCAAGGTTTCTAGATTCTTTGCTAGAAATACCTAAGAGGCTAAGACTTGAGGATCCAGTTTGCATTGAATTATTTTGTGACATCTATGAGCTAGGGCTTAGTACTTTGTGTAAGGAATTAAAGCCTCAGGATTTTGATCAAATAATTGATTGGATTAGAATTGCTAAGGAAGCAAAATATGACTATGAAAAATAGTGAGGTTTCAAAATGGAAAGAATGCTACCCTTAGTAACAAAGATCAAGAGTTCACTCAAAGGATGAACAGGGATGTGTCTGAAGGTGAATGTATGCAAAACAATACCAATGATGATGTTGTCATATTTGCAGATAGTATTGACATATTATTAAAGGTTGATAACTAGGGTAATGAAGGTGAAAATTTTGATTACTCTCATAAGGGATACAATTTTCTATGTGAGGAAAACTTGAAAGCACCTTTATTGCTCAAGGAATTTAACTATTCCAATACTCATGAAATTGTGCCTTTACTAGTGGATAAAAATATTGTATATGATAGACTCTTGCAGAGTACTCTAACTATTTCAGAATTAGAATATCCTAACGATTTGATTGGTGTTAAATCTGAAGACAAGAGTGGTTATCTTCAAACTCTTGAACCTAATTTTAATGATGAGATGGGTACAGACAGTCAACAGGGTTGGGTTTCTGAATGTTTACATGAAGCACAAATAGGATGTGTAGATCTTGATACAAAGATAGACATGGTTGTTTTCAACCAAAGTTCTACTGAAGAAGGAAATGAAAAAATCTACTTAGAGAAAGAGAATCTATGTTCAAATTTCCATCATGAATCAATAGAAATATCATTTGAAAACATAGTTCAAAATCCTACTTCTGATCCTATCAATTCTGAGTTAGTTCATCCATATTTTGAAAATTTTTGTTTCCTCTTGAAAGATGATGAATGGGAAGAAGAATCAAATTATGATATTGATCCTGAAATAGAAATCATTTCTGATATCTGGAATGATATAAATGATGCCTTTTATAAGAAGGATTTTGCTTTAAGTAAAAGTGAAAGTGCCATGGATTATGAGAAAATGATCTTGCAAGAAAACGAAGCATTGGGCAACATAATTGATTTATATTGTTATGAGACATATGAACACCAACTTGAAAAGGATCCTGTGTATCAGTGTTTTTTGTTTACTGCATAAGATGGGTATGATGTTGATCCTAATGAATCTGATATTAGTCAAGTGGACTATGAATTTTTCACTTTTCCAAACAAAATAAGTGAGAATTTGATGAAATATAATGATAAGTTGAGTCAGGTGGAGTGCTACACTAATCATATATTCCACTTAGCACCAGATTACAACTCACAAAGGGACATAAATGAGAGAGATAAGTGCAAAATCAAGCACATGTCTATAATGGTTGAACACAGAAGTTGCAACATGATCAGCTGGTGGATTCTTCATGATAATGTTTTTAGTTTGGGAATGGTACAAATAGTGGAAAACAAGGTATTTGACAGAGGAAAACACTAGTTTTAAGACTGGTTTGGCCCTGTAATTTATGTAAATACTATACATATGTTTTTTGGTTTTGGTTCTCTTGCTTTGTCCTTGGTTTTTGTTTTCTGTTCTTGGTTTGCTTCACTTGAGATTTTGAGTTCTTGCTCTATTCACTGAGGAACAGACATCCCCAACTGGAGCCACTGATGAAACCTGCAAATTTTTTGTGTTCCATCTCAAGCCATTGTTACATTTGAATGTTGGGCTGATTTTTGAAGGGCTTAGGTTTGATTTTCTCTCCATTGTTGGGGGGTTCTATTTCACTGTTGACTTCTTGTTGCCTATTTCTAGTTACTTCAAAAAATCTTATGCCATTCATTGTCATTCATTAATGGGTCCCCCTTTCCTGGGTCTAAGTTTCTTATTTTTATAAGGTTAAGTAAAGTGACTTTTTGGCCTTTACATCCTTTACATTTTATGATTTAGGATTTTTCGAGCCTTTTTCTATCGTATCATCCTTGAGGGTCCTCTCCATTAGAAAAAATTATGAGCACATGCTTAAAATTCTTCACTTAGTCCCGTCGGCCATTTATCATCATCTCTCATCGCTGATTACTTCAAAAGTGTATGTACCAAATTAGCAACAAGCGACGAGTGGTATTTCTTTATTTTTGCTCATCATAAATAGTTGCTAGAGCTCTTGATATCAATGCACAATGAGCGATGTTCCTTATATTGATTGATTTATTGCCTATTGCTAATGGATTTCGAGCCTTGATTATTTTAATAGTGATAAGTGATGGCCTCTGACCTTATGTTCTTTTCTACATTTCTCATCATGGATGGTCATGAAATGGTAAGTTTCAAATCAATGATGAGTGATATGATAGTTTTCTCTTGCATCGCGTATCATGGATATGTTTTAAGTGATAAGTTCTATATTAGTGATACACGATACATAATGTCACTATGTAAATCTCTTATCACTAATTTCTTGCAAACTGTATGAGGAGAATTAGCAATGAGTGATGGCTTGTTGCTTTTGTATTTTATCACTCATTGCAGATTCATTCCAAAGCTTAAAATCCAAAATAGCGATGAGCGATGAGATTCTCTAAAAGGTTTCTTTCACTAATTTGAAAAGGTCTTATGTGTGATGTCTTTTGTATCATTTATTTTCATGCAGGTGTGTCTTAACTTGGTGTCTTTGATGTATCTCCCATTGCTAATAGGATTCGAGGTGCAAAGTTTGAATTAGCGATGTGCAATGGAAAATGAACATGATCAAGGATGAGCTATAGATCCAACAGACTGAATTTCATCACGGTAACACTCTCATCGCTGATTGCACCCTAAAAATTTGGGGGAGGCTAGCGATGAGTGATGAAGTGTATGAGGAACTATTCTCTTCAAAATGCTGGCCTTATGTACTTTGCTGATATTAATGAAGGATAAGAGATTAGGTTGGTGATGCATGTTAATTGTCATATCATGTATCATTAATCAGGATTAAGGGAAAATGTGGTAGCATTTGAGGTTGCATTGTTGTTTTCTAGGAACAAGTTGCTAAAGGCCAAAAAATGATGCTCATGATCACCATAAATGAAGTTTTAAATTCTTTAAGATCGACAGACTACATTCAAAGTCGAACTACTAATTTATCAACTCGCTCACGCGAGGAGTTCTTGAATCATTAATTTTTGCATGATCCAAATTGTCTATTTAATGTATTTTGCTCACTATTTGTCTTCACCATCTTTCCAGTCTATAGTGAATGTGAGGTGTGGGTTAGTGAAGAAGTGTGAAGGTGTTAATTCTCTTTGAGTTGAGTAGTGGACATTCTTATCCTAAGAGAGTTAGTATTCAATTGGGCTCTCTATCATTCATGCTCTAATTTGTTTAGGATTTCCTTTTCTAGGACTAGGTGCAATTGTCTAGGTTTGTAGGTGTGTTTCCTTATAGCTTTGATTTAGAGTCTTTTAAATTGTCAATTTTTTCTCATTCTAGAGATGGGAAAGACTGGTGTGCCAATTCATCCCATTAGGATGTCTAGTCAGCTTAATGTGTTTGAGTGTCATGAGGATAGTCTGTAACTGAGCAAGAAAACTAGACATCCCTAAGGTTTCAAAGGGTAAGATGAGGGCTTGAGGTCACAAGAAGAAATCAATTGTCCAGAGTACCTACAACTTTAGAAATAGAACCATTCAAGAAGAAATGGTCAAGTTTAAGGGCAAGGAGCTAGCTCAGCCAGTGAAAAAGGCTAAGAAAAAGGATAAGGGTCATAGGGCTTGCTTGGGAAAACATAATTCTCCCATTGTGCTCTCTGATAGTCCTTCAGATGCTGAAGGTGACACTGACTCGGGATATGGCCAATATCTTCTCTCTCTGGTACCATATGGGAGCTCTGATGATGATGTGGTGATGGTTCCTCCAATTTCGTCGAGAACAAGGAGTGGTTGAGCATTATTTGATGCTAATGACTCAGATAGGGTATTCTCCTTTTTTTTTTTTGATGACACCATGGTCTTTGCATAGGAGGTATTTGTTTCAATATGTCCATTGTTTGTCTTTTACTCTTCCATGCTGATGTGGAGGTCCTTCGACTAATATGATACAAAATATTTTTGTTCAACATGGACATGGTGACATCGACTAATTGTATCTTGCACATGTGTTTTGTCTTTTGTCCTCCCTTATTCTCAAATGATTACATAAAACCACCTAGGGAGTTTTTCAAGGAATCGGTTGAAATTAGGTTTTTGAAGTGAAATGAAATGAAATTGTAACTCAGCCAAATGCTTGTCGCTACCTAGTTTATAAAGGGAATTTAATGGCTGAAGTTAGAGAGTTTAGAAAATTTTGAGTCCAAGAAAGGTCTAGGTGAAAGCTATGCTCAAGGAGCAATAGACTGTAAATAGATGAATTAGAAAATATATTAGAAGCCAATCTAGCGCATAAGTTATACTATATGATGATCTTAAATATAGTCTTACAAAGCAATATCAGTAATGAAAGAGAATATTACTTCTAAATTATTGCTCTCCTATGTATTTTTTTGTAAATTATGAATGAAATTGTTAATTATAATTTCATTTGTCTTCTATCATTTGCATTGAATGAATGGGTTTGCTTGTGCTTTAATTCAATGAGTTGATTTAATGCTAAATAAGATATAGGATTTGGTAAGGAAGCAATGTTTTAAAATGTAGAGAGTTGGATGCTACAAAGTAGCATGTTGATAGTCCACTGATTACTGATGTTCAATTATAGTTTTATTACTGATTGATTGAAAAGTATGACTCCATTTTTCACTAAGATTGGGCACTGGTTTTTCTATTAGTTTATCTTGTGGTTGATTGAGCTAGTTATAAATCTGGCTAGAGATTCAAAATGGAAATGAATTCATAACATACTTTAAATTACACTGCACCAACCTTCAATAATAGCGTGTCCCCTGAAACAAATAGCAATTTCATAAGAGGTCTGCCAAGCCTTAGATGACATTGGTTTCTTGAGGAATACATTTGTGTGAGGAAATGTTCTTGATCAAGTTGAGATATTATGAGCATAAATAGGATTACCCTCCTAGGTTTCACAGAGCCCGAAGAGAAGAAGTGAGCTTCTAAATGCTTCACTTAAGTGTTGGCCAATCCTCAACCTTGCCGATAATTGAGTTCTGGCAGATTCATAGGTAAGGACTGAGATTAAGTTTGGTTCTTAAAAAATAACCAACAAAGCAGACTTAATATTTTTTACCTACAAAAACCTCGTAACAGCTATTGCACAACTCATCAGAAACATTTAATGTTTTTTTCTCATGCGTGATCTAAGATAAATGTGAAAAAATTCAAACAAGGGTTTTGTCCTAGGTCAAGTCAAAGTTCAAGTAAGGAAACCCACTTCACAGAAGTGGTCAGATATCAATGGTTATGAATGAATATTTACCTAGAGAACAAATAAAAGTAGACAACAAAGTGAACCATTTGGTAAGCTGAGAATGACCACCACATCAAGAACAAAGGAGCACCCTCAACAAAAATAAAAGCTGGGAAAGAGGGAAAAATGAGACAATAGCGAAAGCGCAACAACAAAGCAAAATGGGAACCTAAACTAACCTATATACAAATATATACAAAAGATGCGCTTGAAAAGCTCAGAAAAGGAAAGAATACTTCAGGTGCTACCTATTGACTGGAAATGAGACATTCTCTTTAGTGAGTGTCTTGAGGTGAAAGACATTATCTCCTTAAACTTCTGAAATCTAAAAGGGGCCAAGCCATAGCTTATCGAATTTTTCATGTCCCCCTTTATTTTCATGGTCCTTGTCCCAATATAGGACCAAATAAGCAATTCTAAAGTCCTTTACCTTGGCTCGATGATCAAGCCATCGTATGACTATGCCTTGGTGTTTGGAATTTTTTTCAATTGCTCAATTGCAAACTTCTTCTAGATGCAACAACTCAGCTAAACGGGCTTCCTGACGGTCTCCATGCTCATAGTATGTGTTGAGAAATTGGAGAGTGGGGATCTTGAGGTGAATGGGAAAGATAGGCTCTGGGCCATAGATGAGATGGAATGGGGAGTCACCTAGAGAAGCCTTATGGCACGTATGATCTACCTAAAGGGAAAAATGCAGAAGGATGTGCCAATCTTTGGGATTCCTATCAAGCAATTTTTTGATCACGATTATTAGATTTTTGTTTGTTGACTCAGGTAGGCCATTTCTTTGAGGGTAATAGTTAGAAGAAAATTTAAGCACGATCTCGTAATTGAAGGCCCAACTAGTAAACTTAAGCGAGGAAAAGGCAGGACCATTATCACACACAAGGGCGAATGAGCAACTGAAGCAGTTTAATATAAAACTTTCTAAAAAATTAATAACAACTTTGGTAGTGCATTTTCAACATGCTATTGCTTCTATCCATCTAGTTCAATAATCAAAAGCATTTAGAATGTACTTGTGGCTTGCAGAGGATGGTGGGCTTATCGGTTCAATAAAGTTGATGCCCCACTGAGCGAGCGACCTTACCTCCAAGACTGGTTGCAGTGGGACAACATCATTTCTTTCTTTGGTAGTAGCAGTTTGACAAACATGATAGGTTCTAACATGGTTATGCACATCCTTAAACACCATCAACTAGTAGTACCTGACCCATAGGATCAGGTGGGTGGTTAAACAGGCAGATCCATGACCAGTGCCAAATTTATCAAGGAATTCTTTGAGAACTTTGGCTACTTCTTATTTTCCAAGGCATCTAAGGTAGATTCCCTCATGATTTATCTTATACAAGATAGACCCTTATAACATGTAGCTACTAATCTTTAGTCTTAGAGCATGCTTTTGTACTCCTTGCAGCCAGGACGTGCACTTGTTGTTCAAAAAATAGTAGACAATGTCATCATACCACTCTCTAGGAGAAACATCTTCCAACTGATATTATTTCACTGTGAGCTTGGGTCTTGCTCCAACTATCATTTTGGTGATTGTTTGAGTGATGGATTTCCCTCAAACAAACTTCATGGGATGAATCTCCATGTCATACTCTTGTAATAAAGTAACCCACTTTTCTCTCCGTTCTCCTAGTTCATTCTTCATTAGCAAAGTCTTGACTGCTGGATGAGGCACAATTATGAACACCTTATTCCTCAATATGTAATGATAGAATTTCTTAACTCCTCTAACCAAGGCATACAACTACTTTTCAAAATTATGATACCTTAACTCTGCATGCTTTAGTGGAGTACTCATGAAGGCAATTGGGTGCTCACTCCCTTTGTCATCTTTCTGTGTCAATATGTTGGCATAAGAATGGTTTGAAGTGAATGAGTAGATATAGAAGGGATTTAGATAGTTTGGGATGACCAACAATAGTACATCAATAATTTCTTTCTTGATTTCCTTAAAAGCTTGCTTGGCTTCAGGTGTCCATTCCACTTTAGCATCTTGCTTCAGCATAACATTTAATGGTTTGACGATTTCTGTAAATCCTATGATGAATTTTTTGATGAAGTTGATATTCCTAAAGAAAGATTTCAATTCCTTCTTGTTGTTTGCAAGCTGAATCTTGAGTATGGCATGGATGTGCTCGGGGTCTATTGAGATGCCTTTCTCTGAAAGCACGTTCCCTAACAACTTGCTTTCTATACCTTTGAAGATACACTTCTTCAGATTCAACGAAATTCCAAACTCTCTGAATTTTTGGAAAACCTTACATAGATCAGAGACATGGCCTCCTCTTTTATTTGAAAACATAGTAATATCATCCATGTATATGATTATGTACTTATCGATAAGATCCTGAAGGCTATATCCATGGTACGTTGGAAAGTTGCGACAACATTGATTAACCCATACAACATTCTTCTATATGCGAAGGTTCCCCATTTTGTGGTGAATGTTGTTTTGTGTCTGTCCTCGTACTGTACCATAACTTGGTTGTACCTTGAGTATCCATCGAAGGACATCATATGGGATTCATTAACTATTCGTAATACTTCATCTAGTGAGGGTACTAGATAGTTGTCCTTTTTTGAATCCCTATTTAGATTTTGGAAATCCATGCACAATCTAATTTCTTTATTCTTTTTCCTCACTGGAACCAAATTTTCCACCACGTGGAGTGTCTAACTGGGAAGATAATTCTTGTTGACAACAACTTTTGAACTTCTTTATAAATAATGTGCTCTAGTAATGCGTTGATTGGGCGCTGCCGTTGTTGAAAAGGTTTCACATCTGACTTGAGAGGAATGGTATGCGTGATGAATGAGGTATCATATGTTTTTAAGTCCTCATAGCTCCAGGTGATCACATCATGATACATGTGTAGAACATCGATGATCCCTTTCCTTTCTTTTGGTGAGCACACCTTTCCAATGAACACATTCTTGACTTCTTTAGTCATTCCTAAGTTATGATCATCACACTGATTATCAATGGAATCCTTCTTTGTTTGCTGGTATTGATCTGTTATCTAATCTAAGTCAAATATTCACTCTAGCTGAACCATACCCTATGGTATTGTGTTTTTTTTAAGATTAATGACTCCCTCTATGTCTAATTTAGCCTCTTCGGGCTCTATCTCATCAATAATTTGAGTTGAAAACACATCAGAGCTTGTGATGAAATCCAAGATATGTTTGTTGTCATTGAACACTTGGAAATTGGTGACGTTATCGAGCACTGATGGAGTGGAGGTAAGCTCAACAGTGAACTTCTTCAGGCTAGGTAAGGAAAGAGACTAAAGGGTACTGGCTTCCTGGGCTAAGGCATCAATAGT
>VDFB02047230.1:411328165-411465039 GCA_007258455.2 Sequoia sempervirens | reverse complement strand
TAGTAAAAGGTAAGGATTCATCTTCTTTTTTCTTTTCCTTCAACAAAAGGATCAAATCCTTCACTGATAAGATGTATTCTTCAACTATAACATAGTGTTGTGTTTTTCTTCTAGAACCTTCGCTTATATCAAGTCTTTTAAAAGAAGAATGACTTAGTATAATGATTAGATAGATTTCTAGGTAGGACATGAATATAATATAATATAATTTTATTTTGTGCTGATAACCTATTTTTATTAAAAATAAAAAATAAAATATAAATAATAATTAAAATATTAAAGTATATATATTTTTGAAAATTACACTTATTAATCTACAAAAGGGTATTTTTATATTTTTTTAAAAATGTTATTTACATGAGTAGGTGGCATTCAAACCTCAAAATTTTCAAATAATTTTATTTTTTTGATAAATTGGCCTTAAAGTGGTTCTACATATGATGATTAGATAGATAATTAAAATATTAAAGTATATATATTTTTGAAAATTACACTTATTAATCTACAAAAGGGTATTTTTATATTTTGAAAAAAATGTTATTTACATGAGTAGGTGGCATTCAAACCTCAAAATTTTCAAATAATTTTATTTTTTTGGTAAATTGGCCTTAAAGTGGTTCTACATATGCATTTAACCAGCATTTTTTGTTGGAAAAGTTGTGTAAATATCTAAATTAGCTAGAAAGAATCTTACTACATCATATGTTTGACGAAAATTAATTTTTAATTAGAAATACTTAAATTTAGTTGTGCTAATAAGTTGGCCGAAAGAGTGACACAAAGCTTTGTACTATTACCCTTCTATGACCTTGGTTTTGGGCTTAACAAACTATTTGAAAGTAAAATAGAAAGCTAAATATTTAACACGCTAGATTTTAAAACATATGGTTTATATACATTCTTAGCCTTTAAATAAATAGGCTTATAAGTTGAAATAATACTTGTAAGCACTTTTTCAATAATTTGAATATCTTGAGATTTTCTATGTATTTCATCTTCACTAAACTAAACTCTAGGTAGTTCAAAGAATCCTTTCGCTGAAGCTTGATTAACAATTTCAACTTCATCATCAACAAATTGAGCACACTAAAAATTTTCCATTTTAAATCTCAGATATAGAATAAGAAATAGATAAAAGCCTTAAGAAGATTAAGGAATCAAATAATATTTCTAACAAAGATCAACCACTCTCAAAAGAGATTCCCCACAAAACATAATGTTCTTAGCAACTCTAGTTTCAAGATTAATGGGGATCTAAAAGACTTGACCTTAAGTAGAAATAGTCAACATTAAGGCTTTGATACTATTTATACAAAAATACTGATAGAGGTTGGTGGTTAAATGGTCATGACTTCTTAATTTATTAAATGACACTTACAAGGATTTATATAGAATATAGGTAGTAAGTAGATTTATGGTTCTTTAGATTGTAATGTGCAAGAGAAGAGCATACTAATGCTTAGAAATTCCTAAAGTTTTCAAATGCCAAATGAATTCTCTAAATCCATATGTATTGCATACAACTAACTTGAATATTTAGTGACTTCACATCTTACAAGATATGTACTTAGTAAAATTTGATGGTTAGATGTTGGGTCCACATTCAAGGGAAGTGTCATTTTTCAGCTTTAAAACAAATACCCATTTATTTTTTAAATTAGATACCAATTTTGAAGTGGGTACTTGTTCCAAAAGGTTTGAAACTCACAAGAAATGTTTTTCATTTAGATTTAGGTTCAAAAAAGGTATGGTAACCCAACACTTAGGCTTAGACCTACAAGTACAAGGTCATGGAAATTTCAAGAGAAAAAACTAACTTTGACAATATAGCTAATGAGGTTTTTTTTAAATTGCTTTATGAAATTAAAACCCATTATATATGACAATGTATAGTTTTCAAATATGTAATTATTTTTTATCATTTGATTATTTTTTCTATTTTTTAATTAATTTATGAGGAAACAAGTCCATAAACTCAAAATGTTGAGTTTTTTCGTATTTTTTAATAACTTATAATTAGTTATTTTTCTTGTTAAAAAAATTGTATGGAATCAATCTATAAACAATTCTTTACACAATGAAAAAATGATAAGTTTAGGTCAAGTTATGGTGTCCGTACACAAGGGTTTTAAAAACTAGAAATTAGGGCCAATAAAAAATTAATAAATAAATGAATATTATTAAAAAATTTATAAAAAATATCCCCATCAATATTCATTATAATATACATCTTCCCTAAAAGGAACTAGAAAATAACTTTTTATTTATGTTAAATTATGGTGTCCGTACACGTGCATGGTATGGTCCTAAAAATGTAACTTTTAAAATGTGGTTTTATACATGTGTATTAAAAAATATTTTTTATCATTTGGGTATTAGAATAAATAACATATTTGAAAAACTAGACTCAAAATTCTAAATTTAATATTACTAAACCTTTTTAAGATTCAATGCGTAAGTGCTTCAAATTTTAAGTCCAACTCTGACAAATTCTAAAAATCAAGAAAAACACTTCCATTTTTTGAACATTTTGTGGACCCAACTTCTTGCACCTACCATATTAAATAAGTCATGTGAAATGAGGAATATCATGCCAAATGTGGTTGATAGTGTTAGTATTATCACACATTACAAGAAATTTATTAATTACCATAGACATGCATTTCTTCATTGCTACTAGATGATGAATTTTTGGCATATTAATGTTTTGCAAGTTCCACTACTCTTCCTAAGGGCTTCATCAAACATATCTTCAACAATGATTGGTCATCATAAAGTAGTGATCTAAAAATGTTGTAAATTTTAGTCATTCTCAACATCATTTCTCCTTAAGTTAATAGTAAAATAATAGTCCCAATTGAGACAATGACAAATAATAATAGATACAACTATATCTAATAAAAATTCTTCTTTAGGATGTGAAGATGGAGGTTCAACATATCTAAAAAACTTATAGAGTCGATCTGATAGTATTTCTTGAATAGATATTCTCCACTCAAAATATGGTCTTCATACCAAATCAATAAGTCTTGAATAAAATAAATTAATATTTAACCTTATTATTATAAATTGTCCATTATCATGTTGTATTTTGGAGGAGTTAGGTAACCACGATAAAATAAATATCATCTTTCCCTATTAGATTAATGAGTATATCTTACATTGACACCAATAAATAAGAATATGCATCTGAACTAGCCTTTGTATAGAATTAAAATTAGCATTAATTATTTAAAAAAAATAAAACTAATAGGAGGAGGATTTTTACATCTAGGTCATAATAGTTACAAAAAATTATATGCTTAACTAGTCAACTACAATATTATCTTTACCAAGAATATGTTCAATTGTATAATTAAACTAGTTAAAAAAATATTTCCATCTTACTTCTTCCATATTTTCATCCATGATCCTTTTCCTTAAAGGTAAGGAATCTTGTGCAATTTCTCTTGATTAGAAACCTCTTGAGGTGCATTATTTTAAGAGCAACTTTTTCTAAGCATTTCTTGACATCATAAATTTCTTTATTGAATGAATTCCATTTTTTTACTCCACTAGCAAGTATTCCACTAACATATTCATAAATATATTATTTTCCATATTTTATGAAACACTTAATTCTACCTAATGCATAGTTAGAGGCATATGAATATAAAAAAATATTTTTATAGATGGATTATGTAAGACTAGAATATTACTTATATTTCTCTTAATCTTCTCAAGTTTTGTAGTGTATTCATTCTTTCCGTCATATTTTTTATTTTTGAGTAATTTTTGGAGAGATTCTCAATCTATACCAACATTGAGATATAAATTATGTATATAATCGAGGATGTCTAAGAAATCCTGAAGCTTTCTCCTATCAAACAAAAATTCAAATCCTAAAACATTTTCCTAATATGAGGCTAGACTTCTAATATTATATTATTTACAATTGTTCCTAAAACTTTCAGCAACTAGTAGACCGTTGGTTTTTATTAATGCACAATACAATTCTAAAATTTGTAGGTAAGTGATAGAATCTTTGAAGATTACTCAAATGATCTTCTGAGGATTGACTAAAAACTAGAATAACATCTATATATACACAGAGGAAATAAGAAATATCTTTAAATATTTTATCCATATACTCTTGGAAATATGCAAGATCATTCATTAATTCAAATTGCGTGACATGACATTCATAGTATCTGAATGGGATTTAAATGAACATCATTTTATGTTTGTTTGCTTCTTTTACTTACACCTAGTAAAATATTGACTTAAGTCAAATTAAGAGAAATATTTAGCATTAAAAACTTTCTATCATAAACAAAATTTATTAAGTATAAGATAAGGGAATCGTTCAATAATTCTCATTTAAAGGCTTATAAATTAATTACCATTCTCTTTTTTCTTTTATTTTTAGAGTACTTATTTACCATGAAAGCATAGAAACAGAAAGAAGATTTAGATAGAATGATATACTTTCTTTCTTTTTTTTCTACATTTGGATTGTATGTAGTGGGAATTAGAATCTTTTTTCCTTGATCTTCATTTTTTTTTGGGTCTGTAACAAGGTTGATCTCCGTTGTTAGCATAATTTAATTCTAAACCTTTTGAGGATCTTTAGAGTAGAATTATTTTTCTATTCTTTCTTTTAAATTTGCAAATGGATCAACTTGTGATATCATGGTAGAAGGACATTTCTTAGATGCATATTTTAATCTAGGATTTCTTATCCTTTCTCCATTCAAAGTAAACAAAGTATTTTTGTTTCTACTCCCATATAGAGAGTGTGTATCTGTGAATTACTCTCAATCAATATATCAAAATGAATCTTATTTAATTTCAAATAAATTAAATATGAATTATTTTCCTTCTATGGTAATATTTCCTTGAATTTTTCTTGGAAACCAATTTTTATTTATTTATTTTTATCTTTCAATTGTTTTTAATTTTGAATAACAAAAAAAATATAAAAAGAGAAGCACCTATATCAATATGAGCATCATATTTTTTTCCATAACTTCTACTAATATAAACTAAAGAAACCCACCATGTAGTAGAGCTAAAGTATATTCAAGCTTAGGTTTTGTAAGCATATGAATTCAATTGATCAAAATACACTAAAATGAAGTAATTAAAGAAGAAAATGATCAATTAAAAGCAATACTCCAATGAAATTTAGTAACATAGTCAAAATGATTCAAATAACATCAAAAAAATCTAAATTCTAAACAATTGAATCAAAATAACCAGCAAACCTTCAATCCCATTGTGGATTGAGTGCAATTTGAGTGATGGCACGGATGTGGATTGCTCAAATTGGCCTAATCCATGTTGATTCTCAAAAGATTGATGAGGTTGATTCACACAAAAGGCTCTCAAATTGTTCAAGAATGAGTGATCAATTTAAAAGAGTAACTTTGCATAAGAATGTGTCTCCCCTTTGATATGAAATGCCTTGGTATTTATAGATTTCTAAGATATGGATCAATGCTCATGATTTGAAATGCTAATCAATGGGTGAAATCGAATGAGAGATGAAGACATGGATCAAGAATTGAATCAAGAGTTGATAATTCAAAATACATGGATCAAGGATTAGATCAAGGGTCAATAATCCTTGAGAGACTCAACAATAGCCCATAATTTAAGGAACTATGTTGGAGATATTTTGAGTTGGAGGGAAGAATTCAAATTTGAAAAGGGAATATTCCATGTGGAATATTCTTTATGCAAGTTGGAGGGTTGGAGGAAAATTAGTCAATTAAATAATTCATGAAAATCATTTAATTGTACAAGTTGGAAGAATTAAGAGTTTTAATTAAATAATTGTGAATTATTTAATCAACTTGGATTAATGTCATTTAATTAAATAACATTGCATTCTTTAATTAAAATAGGAGAAAATGATAAATTATGATGAATTAATCAAATAACTTTAGTTATTTAATTAATAGGAGAAAAAAGGTGAAATTAACTAAATAATTTAGATATTATTTAATTAAACAGATGAATTAAGTGAATTATGCTAGAAATGGTGTTAATAAGTTAAATCAGGTGTGTGATATACTTAGGACATTTTTAGGTGTCTACATTTGCCCCTCTTTGAAGTGAGGTACCTAATTAGTTGCTTCAAAGAACCGATACTGATTAGATCTAATTTTTTTAAAAATTTGACTTTTCTTGATGCCTCATTGTGCCCCAATGGTCAATAGAATGCTGGTATGTTTCCCCCTCGGGAGATCAAGTGAAAAAATTAATTTTCTGGTTGAGCTTGTGACATTGCGATGGGAGTGTTTCGACTGTGTAAAGAACAAAAAATAAGTCCTAGGAAGCTCACATACTAACCTGGATGCATAAAAATGATAGAAAAATGAGCTTTAGGGTCAAAACCCTAGGTTTGGCAATGCATATATGTGAATTTTGGTGAATCTGAAGCTCATTTGCATAATTTGCTTTTGAGAATTTAAAGAGACCTTGTGATTCTAGTTTAGATTTCCTCCAGAGCACCTGACGAGATGGCACACAAAGTGCTTCCCCTACATCACGCAGATTAGGCCCATGAATTTCAGTCGCTAGCTGATGTAGGACCCTTGGTACATACCCCAAAAAACTTACTTTGCACACATTTTTAGATAGCCAAATGTAGGTTAGAATTAGGGAAAATAAAGGTGTTGTTGTTAGGGTGACGCTTTTGAAACCTGACGTGATGCCTCTACAAATTATGGTGATGCCTTTGTAATAGGTGTCAAAATTCTACATATGCGTGGGAGTTTTGAAATTCTTTGACACTTTTGCTTTTTATCAATGCTTTTGCATGAAATACTATGACATGTCTATTAGGATAGCGACACCTTTCAAAGGCTCATTTTTGTACTAGTGATGCCACAATGGTGATGCTTCTGCATTAGGGCAACACTTTTGTAGGATGATGACACTATTGCAAAATAGTGATGCTTTTGCAAGGCCAATAGTGTGATGCCTTTGTAATAAAGGCTCACTTTTGTATTCTAGGGATTTTGACTTAAATTTTTTTTCTAAATTTTTAGAAAATTGATGTTGTGTGCATTATGCATGTAGGCTACCTTCCTTCCTCTCATTTCTTGAGAGAGGAGATTAGAGAGGCTTACCAGATTAAGAGACCTTGATGTTATATTCCTAGGAGCGGTTGGATTGTAGGTCACATTACATACATGCCCTAGATCAGGACACATTTAGCGCTAATGATTGCTTTGGTAGAGCATTGGAACTCAGAGACTTCCTCCTTCCACGTACTAATAGGTAAGCCCATTGTGACCCTTGAGGATGTTTAGAGGATCCTACGGCTACCTATTCATGAAGAGTGGGTCATCTATGACAAAGATCTCAGCCTAGATTCCATGTTCCATGTGTTGGGAAGAACCTTTTACTAGAGGGTGGGAAGATTGACCTGTGATAGATCATAAATGTGGCCAGTGATCTCACCTTGGTTATTGTGGGACTCATCATGGGAGTCCTTTCTCTTGATAGGAGATCTTGGCTATTCATTAACCCAAGATGGTGGGTTGTCCTATAGAGGATCATGGAGAATGTATGTGTTTACGCATGGGATCCTTGAATACTATCCCATTTGTACCATGACATGCACTAGGTGGTGTACCAAAAGGGAGCCAAGATATCCATAGGGGCTACTCTACTTCGTATATGGGCATGGGAGCACATTACAGTGCTTAGATTAGTTGTTGCATAAAGAGATATAGATGAGGAGGATTAGATCGTATATCGATATGATGGCATGACCACCCTCCATCATACAAGTGTAGGTGATATCTAGTGTACTGGCGGTGGGTCATTGATGATATGACTACACACTTGAGCTACTATACAGACAGATCTGATGGCTCATGAGTTGGACCATACACATTATTGAGAGATACTTGGTAGATTGGGTTTCTCATCAGTTTGGGGAGCAATAGGATTCTTTGATAGTTGAATATAGGGCTATGTATGCTCGTACCTTCGAAGATATTATAGAGTGGGGACCACAGATGGTTCCACAAATAGCCATAAATTATTTTTCTCAGTTGGTACCTCTTCCATGGGTATACGTAGGTGGGTCAGATGATCCTAGGAATACCCTAGGTTATGATGCATGGTTTGTAGAGCATTGATCTATCTGACTTACTGATCTATCAAGTGCATATGCAAGGGGATAGCAATAGAGAGGTAGGGGTTGAAAAGGTGGTAGAGGATGAGGGCATGTTCACGCATAGGTGCCAGGATAGGTACCAGGATAGGTACCAAAGGGGCCACCACCTCTCGTACCATAGCAGCACTAGGCAGTAGTAGTGCCCAGAGCTCCTGACTAGGGACTACAGGTAGTCACTCAGGAGTGGGACTATAGGACCACTAAATGATATTAGGCCCACCAAGAGAGGGACACTTATATGCAGGAGTGAGACAACACTCGATAGGAGTGAGATATCCTAAGGAGGGAGCGACACCAGGCCCGTTTCGAGAGAGATGCTAATAGGGCATATAGACAACAAATAGAGTTACAATTGGCACATGAGACTGCATGTGGAAAAAAATTGGAGACCATGGCCCAGGCCTAGGGTGAGATGGTATCAACCACTAGATATGCATAGACAGTTGTTGAGGCATCATATTACTGGACCATCTACTACATGTAGGTTCCTTCCCATAGGTGACAACCTAGTTTTTCCCAGAGGAATGCTATAGCTTCCAATAGATCAGAGGGTGGTCCATAAGTGGGCCAGACAAGGGGATAGGGTGGTCCCTCAAGTGGACATCAGATACCACCAAGAGGACCTGACATAGAGGACCAAGGAAGTCAAGGATAGCTATGTATAGCTATTTTTTTGATGTAAACTTTATGTATATCCATTCATCAACCTTTTTGATAGCCTCATATATTTTTGAGATATATCACACACTTGACATGTATCATGACATTCATTTATATATATATATATATGAGATGAGTAATTTATGATGTGATCAAATGTACATGGTGTTTTTTGTATGCTTTGATCTTTTATAATGTTATGTATGTATGGATGCATATGTTATGATGTTCATGATATGATATGTGATATGACTATTTCTAATGATATATTGATGTAGGATGCATGATATGGATATGACATGGATGATCTCTTTTTCGTATCTTTTCTACATGATATATGATGATTATGCAGGATGTATGTTGACAGTTTGTGGATGCAGGGTGGATGCATGTTATTTATTATTTTTGTTATGTCATGATACTTAGATGATAGTAAAAATAAGATAAAATGGGAATGATAAAATTAATGAATGAATGAATGATCAAGATACCAAGAAATCTATAATTATTCAAGACTTTATTGGATATGTGATGAGATAGTGATGATTTTTCTTTTTCTCTTTAGATTAGGCTTAATTTCATCATAGCAATCCTTATTATTGATATAGAAAATAGACACGATGCACCAAGGTATAAAGAACCGGGGTGACTTTGTATCCAATGCATGGACTTTGACTCTACAAATAGATAGGAGTATCATGTTCATGCCTAACCTATGAAAACCTTGTTGGTCATGTGAGAGAATGAAGCCATCGAAGTAAGGAGATTAATACACAAAAGGTATGAAGAACCTAATATTTCCTAGCCATTATTTTACTTGAGACTATCCTTACACACACAAGGCAAATATTCACCAAGGTCATGTTACAAGAACATCCAACAAGAACAACATATGAAAGCATTGATCAATGCCCCGTTCCTTTCTCTCTAAATCAGTTTTAGATATCCCTGAAAGATCATCGAAGTGGAACAATAAGATAAACCAAAATAAAAGATAAAAGTGACAAAAATGTCAATGTTATCATATATTTTGCCCAAGAGTATTTTTTTTGGTTGATATCTAGTGATGTCCATTGTAGGAAAGATATATCCATAAGACATGTGTGGATGTTGATTTATTTTCTAAATGTTAAAAGGTCATTGATATGAATGTTAACCAACATGTTTGAGTGATAATCAAGACTTATGATTTTGCATTTAAAGTTTGTGTTGCCAAAGGTTGATGGTGACAATCAATTTATTATGGTTTAGAGTTTATTGCGAGTGAATGCGAGATGGGATAGGTGGTTTTGTTTTTGGACTATTTCAATGTTTTTGAATTTTTGAAATGTTTTGAGGTTGTTTTTGATATTTTGATGTTATTTGAATGTTTTAAGTTTTCACCATATTTGAGGTTATTTTTGGTTTTGTATGATGTTTTTCAATTGTTTTGCATTTCCAATTTTTTAAATATTTTGAGTTTTCCAAGGTTAGACCAAGAGAACAAAACCTTGGACAGAAAGACCTATGCCTCAAGGGATCATCAAAGATGGCCTTGCCTATGTAACTATGTAGAGGCTTCGTAGTTCGATTATTGGACTGGGATATTAGCACATTATGGCTAATAATGTTTTGAATTTTTGATGGTTTTGACCTTTTAATGGGTTTTTGACTTGATTGGGTGTTTTTGGATTTTGAAATATTTTGAATGTTTTTGAGATTTTTGAAATATTTTGGATGTTTTTGGGATTTTTAAGATGTTTTGGATGTTTTTGGGATTTTCAAGATGATACCCAGATCACGATGTCAATATAACGTTGTTAGATATTAGACATGGATCAAGAGTTATTCAAAAGAAAGATGCAAGTAATTGCCCCCAGTGTCTAGCAATGTTTGATATTTCTTGAGAAAATGTATAGATTAGGAGAATGAATGGATAAGCATGCAAAGGATACCAAATATTTTTCTTGTGATAGGATCATCAAGATAATGCTAGATCTAGGCTATGGGACTTCATGAGATAAAAATGGGATAAAAAAAAATTAAACCCCTTTTTCAAAAGGGGCGCAAGTTTTTATGTTTGAGATTTATATTAAAAAAAATTAAAAATCCCCATGTGGAGGGGGGGTACCCGCAAGGGTACCACTACTTGCCACTGGCAGTGCAGTGGCCCCTTAGGCCCCTCCCTACTATGGGGGGGGGGGCGTACTACCCCTTTCAATTTTGCAAGAGGACAAAATGTTAAACAGGTGTAGGACAATTGAGAGGGGGGGTGAATCAGTTGTCACACAAATTATGGACGTATTGTTAAACAAGAACATGACAACTGAGAGGGGGGGTTGAATCAATTGTCACACAAATTCAAACTTAAAACTTTATCACTTATCAAATCTTCAACCACACAACTTTGTTATTAAATATGAGCATGAAACATGGATAACAAAAAGTAAATCAACACAATGAACACCATATTTTTACGTGGAAAACCCAATAAGGGAAAAACCATGATGAGGGTTAACTCACACTATATAGTATTTTAAAAAGGAGGCTCACTGCCAAAAGAAGGACTCACTGTCCAAGTACAAAGGATCACTGCCTACAAAAAGGACTCACTGTCCAACAAGAGGCTCACTTCCTACAGAAAAATTATAAAAAATAGAGTAAGGCTTTACAATCCAAAAATGAACTAGAAAGATGCACCTAACATGTGTTGATATAGTTTTAGATATGCTCACAGCTGCTACTTTTCTAATCACACCTTCACATTCATTACCTCTTCACTATTTCCTCTGTCACTTTCCTATAGACTCACTATAGATATTCACACACACCCATTCAAACCTACTCACTCATACACTCATCCATCCAAACTGTTTTCCATATACTTATATATATACCCGATCTCCATCGTAGGCACTAATTAGGTCGGCTTCCACAAAGTTTTTGTAAAATGTTTTAACCATTATTATGTCAGCTCCAATAGTTCACAAAATATTTCCAAACACACAAAAAAATATTTAGCACATTTCATCATGTCGGCTCAGACCAAAAAATAGGTCGCACATAAGCTTTCACATCAAATCAAAATTAACTTAACAAGTCAGCCAGGAATAATCTTCAACACAACAAGGAAATAATCAATCTATTGGTTTCAACTACGATGTACGAGCACTAGAGCATGAAATAATCTAATCATGCATTCCTTTAACATCCATCAGTAGTTTCCCAAAATTGCAACTAGAGATTATCATTCGCAGAAAAGTGCAGACTAGAATACCGAAAAGGCAACCAAAATACCAGACCAACCACCGGAGAGGATAAGCATTGGTATAAGAGTATCGGACCCAACTGCTAGCATACTACCAACATGGTGACATCAATGAAAAAAAATAGATAACTTTACTCATTTTTCCAACAATCTCCCCCTTTGTCATTGATGGCAACATGTGAACAATTTTTTTTTATCTCCACTATCTCCAACACTCTCCATTCCAACTCTCTCCCCCTTTGACATCAATGGAAATGGATGCCAAAAACGAGTGCAAACATGGTGACATCAAAATTTCAAAAATATTTCCAAAAACTTCAAAAACTTCCAACAATCCAGATCATTTAAGCAAGCAAAAATTAAGTGAAGATGACACTCTTCACCTGAAACACGTTCTTATACCTTTCTTTGAGAACTGGATACAACTTCTTCAAGTTAAAAACAATAGACTCCATCTTAGTGCATGCACTTTCCAATAATCCCAACAGAGTAAAGGAGGGTGACCAATCTTCAACAGAACATTGTTTCTCAACATCTTCAGCATCAACAAGAATTCTGAAAAGATGCTCTAACTGGACTTTAGCAATTTTTTTAAGAAGCCAGAAGGTCTTTGTCACATCATCTCTATGTCTTTGTGTAATGATCAGTTCAACCTAAAGTTCACCAACTCTTATCCTTTGTTTCCCTTCTTTATCTTCAAATATGTCAAAGTTCTTTCCAATCTCATTCACGTCAGCTTCAATCACTTCAATTCTTCTTCTAAAGTTGTCTACAATAGCAAGCCACCAAAGACAATACTTGTAAACATCTAAAATCTCTTTAACACACTTCTTAGTTTCTACAATCAATCCAGACAATCTATGCATAGCCTTTTTACATCTTCTTTCAACCAAGATTCACATCTTACATCCTTCCAGGCATTCAAGCAACATCCTTTCTTCAACAATCTCAATCAGATTCTCTGGTAAGAAATCAGAAACAACAGATACTTCAATACTTTTCTGAAGTAGATAATCTACCAATGCATCATCAATTTTCAGTCTGTCAATGGGTGAGGCAGCATCCCATAATTCACCAATCTTCTTCATTTTTCCTTCAACTATCATATACTAGATATCATCAGGATCAGGGGATTTAGTACCAGTCAGTGATTATTTCTCCTTCTCATCTGAAATATCAATGATGTCTTCAATCATTTCCTTTCTCTTTTTTGATTCGAGAGGGGAATCACTGATAATAACTTCCAATTCTCTTTTTCCAGACAAAGCCTACTTTAAATCAACTTACTGCAAATATACTAGAGCAAGGGTTTGCTCACAGGGATGAGTGAATATGATTTGCACATATTTTCATTATCTTCCAAAGATTTTAGATGTCTGTAAATTTGTTTTCCAATAGGGATACCAGATTCCCACACCACATTATCTTTTCCCATTAGAGAATTCATAAAGTAAAACACCAAGCATACCAGCAAGGATTCGAAATGAAATAAATAATTCTCAACCAATGACATTCGAATATTTTCAAGAAAATTCTCGAGTAACAATCTACTTAAATCAAATTGTATGTTCTCCTTAACCATCTTGTGGGAAATATGTACAACAATAGCCGAAGTTGAACTTTCACGATTCCTTAAATAAATTTTGTATGAGATACCATATGCAACGTCATACCTAACGACCGAGTTAGCAAGTGTATCAATCAATAATGCTCTCTGATTTCTACCAATTCCAGTCAGCTCCACCACATCTTTATATTTCACAGTTTTCTTTCTAGGAAGTTCTCCAACACTGCATAATCTAGTGATCGCTTTAATTTCTTCCTTTGAGATCAAGTAGGCTTTGTCCAAAACAATGTTTCCATCCTTAAGACAGTTCAATAAGAATAGGATAACTTCCTTATATGAAACCCATGAAAATTCACTCCACAAATCCATCCCTAAGGTTTTTAATATTCTATAATTCAACTTCGATCAGCCCTAGTTCAATTTCCTTCATTTTCCTATGATCGTATTCTTCTACTTCAACCCTTTTTAGCTTTAGAGAGGTAACACCACACAAGCCACTGTCCATTGCTTATCTTTCTTGAGATTTAGTGATAATTCTTCAATTTTCTTATTTCCTTATGCAAACAAAGAGAGGGTTTCTAGATTACCTAAATCAATCTTCTAATTCCCTTCAAAAACACTTTGAGCATGCCTCAAGAAATATTCAAAGCATTTTCTGATGATTTCAGATACACAATTAACCAAAAAGCATCACAAATTTCTACTTATCCTATGTCGAGTTTTCCCTAAGCGTAATAAATGTGGCAAACACAAAAAGTTGCTAAACACATACTTCACTTAGCACAAGAAACCTTCAAATGGTCTGCAAATCCTCATACCAACATATTTTTCTCTGGTTCTTCTTCCACAACCTCTGAACAAGCATTCTTCACATTTTGACCACGTGTCAGCCTCTAACATGCCATTCTTCTAGGGGGTTTTTATGATCTTCTGATAATGCTCCCCCTAAGACCATGCTAGGTCTAAATTTTGAATAAGTCATATGTACCAGATGAGGGTACAAACACATCAGGAGTCTCAAATTTCTCTTCTTCTTCTTATTTCTTCTTCCAAGTCTTCTCCATCTCTTGCTTCATCTCTTCTTTATTAATCTTCTTTGCTGGTTCACTCTTCTCTTCCAAAGTAGATTTCTTTCCTTTCTTATTCTTTCAAACTTTAGATACATGTCTAGGTTTATTGCAGTTATAATAGATCACACCTTTTTTATTAGACTATCCTCCATTATTCCTCAATCTACACTGATTTGCTTTGTGTCTGAATTTATTGCAGGCATAGCAGTAGCCATTAAAGAATTGATTCCCTTTTCTTTCATTAAACCTATTTCTCATTACCCAACTGATCAAACTTACCTGAGATCTGCATTATGTAGCCTTATGTCCAAACTTCCCACATTCAAAACATTTTCTAGAAAGAGAGCCAAAAAATTGGTTTATCCTACTTCTGCAATTAGTTGCTCTATGACCATATTTTTTACAAGAAAAGAAAACACCATCAAAAGAAGGGTACCTTTGTGCATTAGGTTGTCTCACAGGAGGTCCTCTTGCAAAATTCCTTCTCTGCTTCCTCTTTCCTTGATTATTCTTCTCATCTTTAGAACATTCACTGGTATCAACTCCTAAGCCACCTTTGTCTTTAAATGGTTTCTATCCTACAAGCAGTTCTTCAAGTTTACCGGAGCTGGATCTAAAATTATTTTCATAGAGTTTAGCCTTCTCTAATTCCACTCTCAGATTTACTATCTCATGCTTGAGTGTGGAACATTCTTCAAACTCGTTATGCACCATTGTATTCAAACATTCTTCAATCCTCTTCTTTTCTTCTACTATCACTTTTAGTCCAATTATCTCTTGTTTTAGTTGTTCACTTACTTCTCTACGTCTTTCCTTAGATTTCTTCAACTATTCCTTCAATTTCCAAACACATTCATTTGCTTCATCAAGATTCTCTTTCAAATCTTTGATTTTTCTTTCCACTTTATCAAGATCTTCAAGAGCAGTCCAAAGTTCTCCTTTGTCATTCATTATCTCCATCTTCAGGATCTCCCTCAAGTTGTTAGACTTTATCAGAGGAACCAAGAGCTCTGATACCAATTGTTAAACAGGCGTAGGACAACTGAGAGGGGGGGTGAATTAGTTGTCACACAAATTTAAACTTAAAACTTTATCACTTATCAAATCTTCAACCACACAACTCTGTTATTAAATATGAGCATGAAACATAGATAACAGAAAAGTAAATCAACACAATGAACACCATATTTTTCCGTGGAAAACCCAATAAGGGAAAAAACATAGTGAGGGTTAGCTCACACTATATAGTATTTTAAAAAGGAGGCTCACTGCCAAAAGAAGGACTCACTGTCCAAGGACAAAGGCTCACTTCCTACAAAAAGGACTCACTGTCCAACAAGAGGCTCACTACCTACAAAAAAATTATACAAAACAGAGTAAGGCTTTACAACCCAAAAATAAATTCGAAAGATGCACCTAACATGTGTTGATACAATTCTGGATATGCTCACAACTGCAACCTTTCTGATCACACCTTCACATTCATTACCTCTTCAATATTTCCTCTGTCACTTTCCTACATAATCACTACACATATTCACACACACCCATTCACACCTACTCACTCATTCACTCATCCATCCAAACTGTTAACCATATACTTATATATATACCCGATCTCCATCACAGGGACTAATTAGGTCGACTTCCACAAAGTATTTGCAAAATGTTTTAATCATTATTATGTCAGGTCCAATAGTTCACAAAACATTTCTAAACACACAAAAAAATCTTTAGCACATTTCATCATGTTGACTCGGACCAAAAAATAGGTCACACATAAGCTTTCACATCAAATCAAAATTAACTTAACAAGTTGGCCAGGAATAATCTTCAACGCAACAAGGCAACAATCAATTTGTTGGTTGCAACTACGTTGTATGAGCACTAGAGCATGAAATAACCTAATCATGCAAGCCTTTAACATCCATCAGTAGTTTCCCAAAACTGCAACCAGAGATTATCATCCATGGAGAAGTGCAAACTAGAATACTAGAAAGGCAACCAAAATACCAAACCAATCACCAGAGAGGATAAGAATGGTATAAGAGTACTAGACCCAACTGCCAGCATACTACCAACATGGTGACATCAATGACAAAAAATAGATAACTTTACTCATTTTTCCAATAGGGTACCACTGCTTGCCACTGGCAATGTAGCGGCCCCTTAGGCCCCTCCCTACCGTGGGAGTGGGGGGGGGGCATACTACCCCTTCCATTTGGAAGGTAGGCGTCCCTGCCTAGGGTTTGCATGGGGTGGGCTCCACCTCCGCCCCGCTACCCTTTTTAAAAATAAAATTAATATAATTTTTTAAACTAATTTTTTTTATTTATTAAAAAATAATTTTTTTGGCATTTTTAAATTTAAAATAAAAATAGCCAATATTTGATTTTTTTTGCAAAATAAATTCACATGTACCTGGTTGGAGGAGTTTTTTTTACCCAAGGGCTCTAAATTTGGCAAATTTTTTGCTACATTTGGCAAAGGTTTCTTTTTTCCTAGCCCAAACCCTCTCCATTGGGCTCTTCAGTTTTGCACCTCATCTTCTAGAGGCTATATCTCAGTTATATAGTGGTATTTTTCAATGTAATGTTATTTTGAAATGTGGTGGAGTTTTGTGCTCTTCACAGTGGTGCAAGTGGTTTCCAGTTTGGACTTTAGGTTTTTTTTTCCATAAATTAGTTTTCTCAATTCTTTTGTTGTGCAATTCTCGTTTTGGAGACTTTGACATGCCATATTTTCTACATCTGGACTCCTTCTTGGGTGCCATTTTTTTTTAAGTGCATGTTTTTTGTGTAATTTGTCATGATGCTACTAGTTTCCTCATTTTCTATTAGAGAATTGTATTTTCAACATGTAGTACTTTTTTGGACATTGTGAGTTTTCATTGTATGCACTTCTCATTATGTTTAAATGCATTGCAATAAAGTTCCTCAACATTGTACATTCATTATTGGGATCTTGCACATCATTTTGTGCCTAATTTCACTTGCACTATGATATAAAGTGCCATGGGGGGTTAATGTTTTCCTTTGTTTACCATCACACCTTTGTCAAGTGAGTGACCCTTCCATGATAGAAAAAAATCACATTGATTAGATTTCCTCATGCATGTGTGCCTTGTTTTTGCACACTCTTTATATTTTCTGGTTCTTTCATGTTTGGATGTTCAGATGTTCTTGGTTCTTCTTCATGCGCTTCTTTTTGGCATTCAATTTCAATGTACCTATCATGGCTCTCCCTTGTTAGCATTATGGGAGGGTTTCTACTATTTGTGCTAATGCTTCCTTGGTTTGTGTTGGAGTGAGCTATGTATCTAGTATGTGTTCCTATGTACTAGGTGGATGCAATGTACATCAATGACTAGTTACATGCATTTTGGTGAGATGGAGCATTTACCATATGGACACTCTTCTATTCCTATTTTGTGGAGGTGACCTTCCATTTTTATTTGATCATTTCTTTAGGATTTTGGTTCTATGTCATCTGTATCTTTTGAGTTCTAGATATTTTTCCTTTGTTTGCAATCTAATTCAAGTAGTGTCATTGGGGGCACTCATGTATTTTATTGTCTTCTTGATCTTGATCATTATCTATTTCAGTGGAGGTTCTTCTTTCAACACTATAGCAGTCATTCTTCGGCAATGTTTGTAGCTTATTCATGCTTTAGTGGTGTTCATGTTCATCCTTTGTTCCTACTCTTTTGGGATAACTCTTGGTTGGAGGCTTCTTCAGTCCTTCACTTGTATTTCTCTCTTTTGGAGAGGAGTTTTCTCCCACTGGGTTTTCTCCTTTTCTCATGTTGTGAGAGATCTATTTTTTGTTCATGGGTACCTCATTAGTCCTGGTTTTTTGGGACCCATCATGCATTCATCTTCAGAAGTTTGAACTTCTCCCTAAGTTTCACTTAAGGGGGAGTGTTAGAGTAAAAGGTATTTCCTAATTAATTATTTATTTAATTATTAGGTTCATTTTCCTCCAATTACTTAAGCTTACTTAGGTCATGTTCCTTTTATTTCTCATGTCATAGGATGAGGACACATGTCATGATCTTGTTTTATCCTCACCTAGGGTTTCTAGGTTAAATATCCTTTTATAAGGATTTTCTATTGTATAATTCTTAAGATACACATTCATAATGATTCATTCATTTTTGGATCAATAGCTCTTGGCCTCCATAGCTTTCCGATTATCTATTTTTGTGATAGGTGTTTGATTCTAGGTGATCCTTGGGAGTTATGGAGTTGATTTTTCCCAACTTCAATGTACATAACTAACAATAATACTTCTAAGTTCATCCTTAATCACATCATATGCCATTATCTTACCCCTTCCACCATTATTATTGAAATTGGTCAATCCTTCAAGAATAAAAACTTACAAGATATTTGTGACCAATTTCATATCAAACATAAGTGGTCAACACCCCATTACAATCCTCAAGGTAATATGGAAGCTAAATTTTATAATTAAATCCTTAAAATATTATCAATAAGATTGATAGGGGTGGACATCTTTAACTTTATCTTACTTTTAAGGCTTACCATACCAACATTTGTACACAGGTACAAGAGACACACCTTATTCCCATGTATTTGGAGTTTAAATAATCTTACATATTGAGATTGAGTACACTCTTTACACATCTCAATACATGGTTTGATTAATGACAAGGATACATAGTTGCATATCTTCATGAGTTGGAACTTCTTGATGAAAAATGGTTTAATATACTTGGTCATTTGAAATCATATCCAAATATTTTATATAGAAGCTATAATAAGGATATCACATCTGATAAAATTGAATTTGGTGACCTCATCCTTAAAGAAAATTAAATAAATTCCAATCAAAATTATGAAAGAAAATGAAAGTTTGAGCCTAATTGGCTAGGTCCTTATGTCATCATTGCCAAATTTAGGTTAGGAACATACAACTTCACCACACCCAACATAATAACTAAGAGCTTTGACGAACCTATGAGCACCATGCATCTCAAACACTTACATGCTTAAAGGATTTGATGTGGTAAAGCCACTAAAATAAAATAAAATTAAAGAGAAAAAATAAATATTCACTTGGGGGCATTGCCTATTTCATTCAAACCCTTGATATTCTCAACGATCCTTGTTATAGTCCACTATTACAACCATTTCTCCTCTCTTTGTACCTTGATTTTTAAAAATAGAAAACATCTTGATCCATGTTTTGAGAAAATATTGGTATAACATATACTCTTCAAAGAAAACTCCCACATAATTTAATACAACACATACTACCCTCAAAAATAAGAAAATTCAAATAAATATTATAAAATATAAAAATATTACAAAATTAAAAAACTCAAAAAAATAAAATTACAAAATCCAAAAATAAGCACAAAGTGAAAAAACCCAACAAAGTAATTGGTTTAATTTAATTCTCTATTGTTTTAAACACATCATTACAGTTCTATCTAGATATGTTGTTTCCAATTTTATCTCCTTGCATACATAATTGTTTGGGGCAAATCAGAGCTATCATTATTAACAAATCTTGGGTTTTAATCTAGTCAAAGACAAACATTTGATTTTTTTTCTTCTTTCAGTTTGTGGGTGTTCTCGTCATTTTTCGTGTGTTTTTTTCTTATTTTGTTTTGAATTTGTATCCAATCCTTTGGGCATTTAATGGTAATATTATCATTAAGGTTTTCCATATCACTACCATCTACTTGTTTTGGTATATTTTTGTATAACATATGACAACAATGTCATCATGGTCTTCTATATCATGATGCATCCTATTACATGTTATAATAATTTAGGATGCTCAATTTTTTTGAATTATATGCAAGATTCACATCATTCATCATGACATCATCAATATTCTTATCTTCTTTCTTATAAATTTCTTCTAACTAACCAAATCTCTTCTCAGTTTGTTTGCCTATCCATATATTTAATCTCGACATGCTCTCTCAAGGGGCATCTCCCTAATGATCATGACACTTGGAGCATCTTCCTACATCATTTTTTGTCTTCTAATTTCTTTGCAAATCCTTTTCTTCTTTTAATCACAATGCCCCTCTTTTGCCATCTTAATCTCACCACCTTCTATCATTAATCCTATACGTTAATTCATTCTAGTTGATTCCCTTTAAAACCATCATATTGATTAATTAATTAATTGCATAATATCATCACACTCCATTAACTAATTAATAATTAATTAGCCAGATAATTCTAAGTTAAATTCATGTCAACTAACTAATTAATTATATCTTAACTAAATCTATGCACACATAATCAATTACTTATGTATTATCCTCTCAACATAACATAATTAATTCATTTTCAAAAGTCAATTTCTTTCACTCATCAAGTCATGCAATTTTTTAATTTCATGATTTATGCTTGCACATTCCTAAATTGAATAAAACAAATAAATCAAAAGTCATGCAAATTATTTTTAAATCAAAAAAGAAAAATAAATTTAGCTTTCTAAACCAAATGAATTGATCTCAACCATTCATTTCCTTGTCTAAAAAACTATAAATCTACATCTCCTTTCACAAATTAGAATCATCTATGAATCTTTCAATAATCTCTTAATTAGACAATCATAGGTATATGTTATAGAGATCTTGCACAATCGTTTGAGCAGCCACATTCATAAGCATATGCAAATCTTCTTCTCAAAGGAGAAAGTGTTCAATCACAGGTTTGCATTATTTTGAAAATAGGATTAGCTACTTGTTGTTTCCTTTTGTTATTTTTAATTTAATTGTTCACATAAAATAATGAAACCTAAATCTTAATAAGTGAAACACAAGCAATGATTAATCCAAAGCCTACTTAAATTTGGCATAAAAGGTGTAGACACATAAAAATGACCTAGGCTTGCAAGCTCTATTTTACCACTTTCATCCTAGCATAATTATGACATTTAATTATGTCCTGATCCACTTCCTATTATTAATTAAATAATTTATAATTGTTTAATTAATTCATATCTCTTTTATTCTTCATGATTATCAAATAAATAAATTTTATTTATTTATTCAATACGTCTTTAATTGTCTAAATCTTCCCACAATTAAATAAATTTGTTAATTTATTTAATTACCTTTGTTCATTTATTCTTCCTGATTATTAAATAAATGAATTTTATTTATTTATTTAATATGTCACTAATTCTCATAATTAAATGGATTTATTAATTTATTTAATTATCGGTCATAATCCTCTAAATTAAATAATTATCTTTAATTATTTAATTACCTAATTTAACATTTCTCTCATTTTAAATAAATGAAATTATTTAAAATGATTTCATTTTATTTACTATCACTTTTTTTGGTAAATAATCTAAAAATCGATTATTTATTGTCACACAAAATCCATATTTTGAATTTATTTAATTCAAAATGGTAATCTTCTTCCAAAAATCAAGTAATTGAGCAAATTCTTGATTTTCCAAATCTGCTTTTCAGTCCAACTCTTATCTTCTTGATTTTTTGAATCTCATAAATCAAGTAGTCTTTATCTTCTTGATTTTCAAAGATCTTTAAATCTTTTTGACTAAATTGTCACATTTATTCTCGACCGCCGATTCGATTTTCTCAAATGACATCTTGAACACTCATTTAATGATTTTTCCCTAACCCTGATTAGGGATTGTCACATGATATCTCATCCTCTGATTTTAGGCTTTTGTCAAACCTCAATCTCGTTCATCCGTTCAAAATTGCATTTTCTATAAAATGCCAATTTTGCTCATCTTTTCGACAAGACACACACACACACACCACTTCATTGTTATAGACATTTTATGCTTAGAATTTACTTTTTATTTAGCTTGTTTAATTCAATTTGATTACTTGTCATGGGCATAGTCATTTGTCATAGTCTTTATTTTGTCATTCAAATCCTTCAAAACTTGCATAGGGCTTGGCCACAATCATTTGCTCACACACACAAATATGAGGGCAACAATCATATGCTGCAAGCTAGAAGGTGCTATGGAGGTGAATCATGGAAGCTTCAATGAGTAACAGGTATAATCATTCTTGTTTATTTCATTTGCTTTCTTTGTATTCCATAGTTTCTTTGGGTTTTTGTTTTGTGTTTTAATCCGCTAACATTTACCTAAAATTAACCCATTGATACAAAAGGTATAACAATTGGAAACATCATGTTTGAAATAGTAATATAGAGGGATAAATTATAAGGAAAAGCCCTAGGGTGTGTAAGAAATTTTAGGTTCACTAATTTATGTAGGAAAATAAAACACATATTATATAGATATCTAGGGTAAATTAAAGCTATAACATTAAAAATTACATACCCTTGCAATTTCATGCTATTTCAGTGTTCACTTTGGTGTATATTCTCTTAGTTTATTTGTAAGCTCATTTTAGCCCTTGCATTAGCATTTCTCCTTCTCAAGGTGCTTAGTTTATTTTTTCATGGTATTTTTTTGTCAACCTTTGTGTTATCCTTCTATTTTTCAGTGTGTCATTATTTTTGAGCAAAAATTATCTAGATACTAGCATGATGTGTGGACATCTACGTAACACACTAGTGACCCATGATAGTTTGTTGTTTGACAGTCATTTCTAAGCATTTTTCCACTTGTCACCTACTTAGGTTAGTGGTATCTACTTAGGAAAAAATCCAAATGGATTGTTAGTCTCTTTCTCTTTCCTCCTCTCTCATTTTTGAATCCAATCTTTCACTCAGTCAACTTCCTCTTGTAACCTTAGCACTTCACAAATTGCTACAAATTTGGTTTGGATTTTGATTCCTCCATGTGAGCACATCAACCTTCTACAATAATTTTTTTATGATTATCTTGCTCTCCTTATCTTCTTCATGCCCTCACAAGTGATATTTTTTTTCTCTTTTATTTATTTTATTTTATTGCATCTTTCTTTCTTATTATGCCTCTAAGAATCTTAGGATTATCACATCCTTTTTCCTTCTAATCTACATAATATGTATTTTTACTATTCTTATTTTGTAGATGTACTTAGAATAAGAACACACATTATTTTTGTAAATTTATTTATCTTTACTACCATGGAGGTAGAAATACCAAAGAAATGGTTTGATATGAAGGAAAATATCCAAACAATCCCAACAATTTTTCTTGTCATTTGTAGCTACAACTTTCTTTGGGTGGAGATATCCAAGTACTTGAGAGTCTATCTTTACTTTTTGTATGTGCATGTATTTTCTAGGAAAGCCAATATTTTATATTTTTTTTATTGTATGGGATAATTGTGGGTAGTATAGATATCTACGCAAAGCACTCATGTATGATCTAGTAGCCACTATATTTTAATGTTAAATTCATCTCTATGTATTTTCATTATATAAACAAAATTTGTAAATTTATATTTCATAATTTTGTAAATTATATTTTATTAATTTCTCTCATTTTTAGCTTAGTTGAATATTATGTTTTCTAAGTTCTAAAGTATATTACAAGAAGAGATTAAGATACTTAGCTCTAGGGTTTGATGTAGAACATTTTGTGAGAAATGTTATTCTATGTTTCATCTATGTTCCTTAAAATTAATATCATGTTAGACAACTCCTACTCTAGGTTGGTTTTGTATTTATAGAGTTGATTACAATAACTTAAAAAATGAACTTTTTTTTAATGTGAATGACCTTTCTTTATTAATTTGAATCTATTGTCATTTTAAAAAAAATAATTATTTACCTTGAGTATTTGAAGAGTACTAATAAGTATTAACAGAGTTTGTTATGCATGGCATGGGAGGCACCTAGGTCTTGAAATATTTCCTTAGTCAAATCTTCATTCATAATCATATACAAATTTTCTTCTTAAAGGAGAAAGTGGAGGTTTGTATTATTTTTAAAATAGGATTAGATACTTGTTATTTCCTTTGTTATTTTGAATTTCATTGTTCACACACATAATGAAATTCTAATATTTAATAAGTAAAACATGAGTAATGATGGATCCAAAGCCTAATTAAATTTGGAATAAAAGGTATAGCAATTAGAAATATCATATTTGAAACAATAACATAGAGGGATATATCGTAAGGATAAATCCTAGGGGCACAAGAAATGTTAGGTTCACTAATTTGTATAAGGGAATAAAACACACCCTATACAACTAACTAGGGTAAATTAATGCAATTATGCAATAAGAAATAAGTACACCTAGATGTTCAACTTGAGACAAAAATAACCACTAAAACATGTTTACAAATAAGTATGAAAATTACAAGAAAGATATTAGGATACTTAGCTCTAGGGTTTGATGTAGAATATTATGGGACAAATATTATTCTATGTTTCATTTGTGTGCCTAGAGATTAGCATCATGCCAAACAATCTCAAATAAACAATAATTTTTTAAACTATTTTCTACTCTAGGTTGATTATAGTTACAGATTTGATCCCCATAACTTCAACATTGAGCCTAGTTTATGCAAATGACCTTTCTCTATAAATTTGAATATATTGTCATTTAAAAAAAAAAATTGTTCACCTTGTGTATTTGAGCATGGTAGTGCCAATAGACATTGATAGTGTTTGTTGTGCTTGGCATGGGAGTTAACTAACTCATAAACTCTTTCCTTGAGCAAACCATTAGATTGGTTCAACTTTTTTGACATGATCAAAACCACTTCAAGCTGTTGTGAATGCCTAAGATGTTCTTATCAATGCATGCCATTATTGATGTAAATACTAATGCTAAGTGAAATGCCATCAAATAAGTATGTAATAAGTGTTGGATACATGCTCAATCTTAAAATCTAGGTGATTCAAATAAATTAAGATTTTTCTTTTATACAACATCTTGTAACATACAAATTTGAATATTTTGCTTTCAAGTTGATAAGTAACAACTAGTTAAAAAGGGTTAGTTTGGGCCCACAAGTAAATTTTATTTTGGAGGTTCAGAGGTCAAATATGTAGTTGTGGATGTTCAAACCTAATTTAAATCTGCATTATAAAAATTAGCATAAGACAAAGAGTGGTAGAGTTGTAAATCAAGTCCAAACCCTTAAGATGCATGAAATCAAGACCAATCAAAACATTTTATTTATTAAAATTCACACAAGAATACTCTACTTATGTATTAATCATTATATATAAGAAACAAATTAAAATAAAATAAAATATAAAATATACAATTTTTACCATTACAATTATACCACTATCTTAATTTTTTATTCTTTGAAGATTTCTAACTATAGACTGCTTCTGAATTTTATGGGTTCTATTGGATCTGTGAGACATATGTCATGCCCACCTCATTTCCCAAAGATCTTACACACCCTTCAATTAAAAGATAAATTAAAAATTATCCCTTTTGGGCCTCACACACGTTTTAACCTTCACCATGTTATATTCATTACAACTTTTAAGGAATTGGCTATGCAACCTACAAAACAGGCTTGATTTGACTATTTGATAGTATATATTAATTAATTAAAAATAAAGAATACATTGTATTCTTTATTTTTAATTAATTAATATATACTATCAAATAGTCAAATCAAGCCCATTTTGTGGGATATATAGACATTTCCCAACTTTTAAAGCATGAATTATAGTACAACCGTATATTCTGTCGAAATTCTTTGAAGGTAGAAAGGATTCTACCCATCTCTAGAGAATTCTCTCCACTTCGTTTCTTTTAAAAGGACAAAAATAAAGCTATGGAATTTAACACACAATTAGATTGATGCAGCGTCCAAAAGGAAAATGCACATAATATTTTGGGGTTAAATTTAATGACAATATGGTGGTATTTATACATTCTTCCCCTAAGTTAAAATTTTAGGAAAATTGTTTACATTGCAATGGAAAATTGCTATCTTTTTAAATATTTTTCTTGTATATTTTTTTCAGTATAATGATTAATAAGTTGAATTTTTTTTAAAGACGATTGTATATAATTTTTTAATCAAATTTTTGGAATCACATTTTATGATCTATCATCAAACAAATGATGAAAATCAAGTAAAATTATCTCTCTATTTTTAAAGAACTTTTTCTATAATTTTGTTTCGTTTTCATCCTCTCCCTAATGATGGATTACAAAGTATTATCCAAAATGTCAATGCAAAAAATCTATATGCAGTTGTTTTTAGATTCTTTACAATTTATGTTATGGACTATGGAAATATTATGTCTTTAATATGACTAGTGTATAAGCTCATACTTTTGTTTCATTTTCATTCTCTTCCTTATGGCTGACCAATGTGATAAAAAAACATCAATTCAATAAATCTACACATAGTTGTTGCCATTGTAATTTATGTTATGGACTATGGAAATATCACACATTTAATAATGACTAGTGTATAAGCAATATGTGTAAAACTTGAAAAATAATTTCATATTGTTAAATTCAATTTGTATATATTTCTAAAAAGTTGGTTTTGACTTTTGGTTCATATATTTCTTTTATGATGCTCAGATTTGCAATTGAGGAGCTACATTTCATCATATTGTAACGGTGAAAATTGTATACTCTACACTTATTTATTTTGGACCCATTTTGAAAGGTTTATCCTTAGTGTAATGACTAGTGTACAAGTGATACTAGCAAAAGTCAACAAATTTCCTTATTCTACTTATACACATCCTTAAGAACCAATTTTGACTTTCAATTCATCCATTTCCATTACTCAAATCAAATCTATAGTTGCATAATTGAATCAATTCAATTTCAAGAGTGCATAAAAACCCATAAAATTGCAAGTTTAAATTTTGGGCCTATCTTGACTCCCTCTGATAAATCATTAGGAGTCAAATTAAGCACAAAATTTGTTAATTTGTATGTTAGGGTGTTTCAATTAAGGATAAAATCCAATTCACTTGTATCCATTCATAATCTCTCATTCAAAATTTGCATTATCATTCAAGAAGCATCGAAGAGCATCAACATTGGATTAGCATGTTTAGGTATATTCTATAATTGTCTATTATCTTTGAACATAATTTCATATCATTGAATTAGTATTAGAGGTTTGTGTAAAGGGGGACACTCCTAGCTTGGAAAGCTCCTAAATGGTGTTTGTTGGTAGGTCACACCTCTCAAACATGGGTTAAAGACATCAAGGCACATAGGATCTAGAAATAAAAAATATTGAAGTTCAAATTTATTTGTGTAGATTTTTATTTCATAAATATAGAGGTCAAGTTCTCATGTAAAGAAGTGAACTAGAGGAGCATATAAATATTCTTAGTCTTGAGGCAATCATTTTAAAGGTCTTAAATTTTATGTCAAATTAACAAATTAATTAACAACATTTGATACAACAAGATCTTCACCAAACCTTTATGTATTTAAATTTTATATTAATTATCGTAGCATTAACAACCTCAACTCTTCATCCTAGGTAAGATTGTTATTCATTGTGTTAAGTAATTTATCCAGTGATATTTATGTGACGTGTGTTATTTTCCATTACATAAATTGATGAACCTGACTTATCTTATACTCCTAGGGTTTTATTCTAAATATTTATTCCTTCTATATTAAGGTTTCATGTATATGCCATTTTATATTTAATTAGGTTTTGGATTCACCTTAAAGGTATATAAATTATCTATCTTGAGTAGTGTTTCGGGCTTTCATTGTGTGATATCTCTTCAATTTATACCTACCTAACTTTCGTTAGTTTTTCATTGATATAATTTCCTACATAGTTTTGGAGTCTTTATAAATTATGATTACCTTCATGGATTTATCAAGGAGTATAAGGTGTTTTCCACTTTATTGATTCATATCCTTTCGTCTTTGATGATTTTGCATATTTCTTTCATTTTGATTATGTTTCATGTTTCTTGATGGACTTTTTTCCATGCTTATCCATTCCTCCTTTAATGACTTTGCCTCATTTGTATACATGATTCATGGTTATTATCCCCCTTGTGATAAAGATGATATAATGGACTACCTACTAGTGACACATTTGGGGATCAGGTTTTTGTTGAAAAATGAGGTGTTTTCTTAGCTTAATACTCTGAAAAACTTTAATATTGCTGATCTAAGTAAGTCTTTTCTTTGTTACATATATTCTTTGTGGGTGATTATCTTGATTAATCCATTTTACTATTGTAGAATGTAGAGAGAAGTTGATAGAAGAACTAGACAGGATATTAGAAAGATTACACAAGATGTACCGTGGAGAAACCTTTCAGAAAAACTCCACCAAGAATTATTCTATTATTCAATCTTTGAATTACAATAGCTCCAATTCTTGCTTGAGAATGCTTCTTCTCTTTACCAATCTTCTTCACACCTGCAATAGCAATTATGAAAACTCTCTTCAACTTGAATGAGATATAGAGACAATATGCAACCTTGTAATCTCCAAATGGTGATAATTACAATGCACAATCTCAAGCCCTTGAAAAGGTATGCCATATTGCTTCAAGTTGAGTTCTACCATGAAGACCAAAGCTTAGAACATGTGCTTTACCCATTTGGGCGTCCCAAACTAAAGCTACAACTTCTCCTTCACTTCGGTGATAATTCCAAAGCTCTTCCTCAAAGTTGGCGCCCAAAAGAGGGTCCCACTTAACAGAGCCTTCAAAAATATCTTATCATGCATTGGAGTTAATTCCAAGAAAGCATCTTAGGTGCCCAAGTTGGCTCCAAGTGATTTCTAGTTAACTGAAACATTTACTCAACACCATTCTCAAAGAATGGTCATCCCTTGTTAATTGGAGGTAGTCCCTATTATCTTTCATACAACTCAATGTTATTAGCCATGCATTACAAGTTAACTGAAGCTAACTACATGCAACTCAAAATAACCAACATGCATGCAACTTGCACTTGCATGCAACTGAAGATAACTGAACCGAACTGAACTGAATTGAACTAAACTAAACTGAACTGAACTGAACTGATCTGAACTAAACTTAACTGAACTGATCTGAACTTAACTTAACTAAACTTAACTGAACTTCAAGCATGCAAACACCAAATCCTAACTCCTAGGATCTTTACATGCATTCATAAGTGTTAACTGTTACTTTGTATAGTTAACTGAACACAAGGTGAGTTTCACCTTACCATGTGTGCACCCACATGCTCCTATTATTTAGGAATAACTACAAATGTCAATTTCATGATTTATTTCATCCAAATAATTAATCTCATCCTAATCTTAGTGTTGTTGAACACATTCCAAGAATCTAGGAGATACATGAAATAATTAATGTTTAGGATTTGCAATTAAATGGCATCCTATTTCCAACATTCTCCCACTTGACATTATACATTGCAATTATTCTAAACAAGGAATAATAAAACAAGTACAAGACTCAAGTCCAATGGCCTTCTTGCACCAACTAATCAAACCATGCTAACTTCAAATGCAACCTGCATAATCATGAAGCTTCCAAGCAAATGATTAAAACTAAGAGAACTTATCTGTATGGTTTCATAAGATAATATGTAACATTAATTAAAGTGTTAACTTTTTCAATTAATACCTTCCCATTATCAACCAAACCATTACCTTTCCCAAGCCTCTATAACCAAACCACCTCTTTAGAGGCATGCTAAACCACTGAGTGTGTTGAATTCACATTCAACCAAGGTGTAGACTCCTCGGTCTTTTCTGTTGAAATTTTTTTCTTACAAGTAACCATTCCAACAAATGTCTCTTACCACAAGAGAATTCCAGCCTCACCTATTTCTCCAAGTATCCATGAGGACCTGTAACCAACCAATCCATGCCAAACTCCAAATGCAACACAACACTTTCATGAAGTAATCAAACAAATGATTAATGTACCCAATACTTAAGAGAAACACACAAGATCAATGCCAAAGCTCCAATCATGAATCAGGAACATAAACATGACATCCATGATCTAACCATCTCCTCTTAGGAGATCACATGCATCATAACATACTTATACATCCTAGTCTCAAGAGAACCATGTAATATGCCAAACTCTAAATGCATATCAAGAGTAAACCATGACATCCATAACAAATATACTCTAAACCAAGAAACCATATCTCTAATCACATGGAGATAACCTTACCAATGATGCATCCAAGTCACTACTAACAACTCCCACTGAACCATGATACCGAGTCACACATGGCATCATGACTACTATCCTCTCTATGAAGATTACTCAATCCTACCAAAGCTCCCACTGAACTGTGATACCGAGCTATACATGGCAACAAGATAAACATCAAACCATCACTGTCAAAAGCATATGGAATTTCAGATATTTCCTCATGATCATAATTATCATAACATGTATTATGCCACAACTCTAAACCGCTAATCAAGAGTATACCATGACATAATAACAAAACCATCCTACAACCAAGGATCCACATCATTGCTAAATGCTCCCACTAAACCATGATACTAAGCAATCCCATGGCATCATGATGCACAAATCAAAACCCCATTTATGTCATAAGCTCACACCAAACCTGTGAATCCAAGCTCTCAATGACCTCTGTAACAATTTTTTTTTTCAAAATCAGCAATAGAAAAAATAATTAAAGCTCCCACTAAGCCCAAAAAACCTTCAATCTTTTAAGAGAAAGGCGTCCCAATACTCTACCCAACCTCAGCACTGATACCAAATGTTGAAAAATGAGGTGTTTTCTTAGCTTAATACTCTAAAAAAATTTAATATTACTAATCTAAGTAAGTCTTTTCTTTGTTACATATATTCTTTGTGGGTGATTATCTTGATTAATCCATTTTACTGTTGTAGAATGTAGAGAGAAGTTGATAGAAGAACTAGACAGGATATTAGAAAGATTACACAAGATGTACCATGGAGAAACCCTTTCGAAAAACTCCACCAAGAATTATTCTATTATTCAATCTCCGAATTACAATAGCTCCAATTCTTGCTTGAGAATGCTTCTTCTTTTACCAATCTTCTTCACACCTGCAATAACAATTATAAAACTCTCTTCAACTTGAATGAGATATAGAGACAATATGCAACCTTGTAATCTCCAAATGGTGATAATTACAATGCACAAGCTCAAGCCCTTGAAAAGGTATGCCATATTGCTTCAAGTTGAGTTCTACCATGAAGACCAAAGCTTAGAACATGTTCTTTACCCATTTGGGCATCCCAAACTAAAGCTACAACTTCTCCTTCACTTCGGTGATAATTCCAAAGCTCTTCCTCAAAGTTGTTGCCCAAAAGAGGGTCCCACTTAACAGAGCCTTCAAAAATATATTATCATGCATTGGAGTTAATTCCAAGAAAGCATCTTAGGTGCTCAAGTTGGCTCCAAGTGATTTCTAGTTAATTGAAACATTTACTCAACACCATTCTCAAAGAATGGCCATCCCTTGTTAACTGGAGGTAGTCCCTGTTATCTGTCATACAACTCAATGTTATTAGCCATGCATTACAAGTTAACTGAAGCTAACTACATGCAACTCAAGATAACCAACATGCATGCAACTGAAGATAACTGAACTGAACTGAACTGAACTGAATTGAACTGAACTGAACTGAACTGAACTAAACTAAACTAAACTAAATTGAACTAAACTGAACTAAACTAAACTGGTCTGAACTAAACTTAACTTAACTTAACTAAACTTCAAGCATGCAAACACCAAATCCTAACTCCTAGGATCTTTACATGCATTCAAAAGTGTTAACTGTTACTCTGTATTGTTAACTGAACACAAGGTGAGTTTCACCATACCATGTGTGCACCCACATGCTCCTATTATTTAGGAATAACTACAAATGTCAATTTCATGATTTATTTCATCCAAATAATTAATCTCATCCTAATCTTAGTGTTGTTGAACACATTCCAAGAATCTAGGAGATACATGAAATAATTAATGTTTAGGATTTGCAATTAAATGGCATCCTATTTCCAATAGTTTTATGTGATGAGGTTGCATATTCCTTCACTACTAATGATGTTGTTGAGCCTTGTGATTCTATCTCTCTAAATGTCATGATAACCCTCTTTCTATATCTTTAGGTTCATATTTTTTATAATCCATCTTGTGAGAAGCATAGGAATAATGATCAATTTGAGTTATATTTTCATATACATGATGATCTTATGCCTTATGATGATAGTATTTTGGCATCTTTTGATTTTCCATTTCTTTATGATATATTACATAATGATGCCACTCCTTATGATTATAATCTTTTAACATATCGTTATTAGAAAAGGTGTGTTTTCCACCTTGCATAATGTTATAATGTAATTTTATTATATGTGGTGCACCTAGAGGATCTAGGGATGTGTGCATCACATGGGATTAACATTCTCGGGGCCACTTTATGTGTTGTATGTAACATTGTGATAAATATTTAATGTGGGGTTGCATATTGGGGAAATATTTAATAATGGGAAAACTTAGTATCAAAAAAGAAAATGTAGGGGTTAATAGTATTGTAATCTCTTGGCATTAGTCACATGGTTTTATGTAATACCACTTGGTGGTTTTGTGTTAGATTACGTTTATAAAAGAAAGCACATGGGTAGTTATCTAATATTGGCTGGTTGGATTGGGTATTTGGCTAAGGGGTTGAGAGAATCTCTTGTTAACATTTGTGAGGTTTGAAGCATGGCATGGGATGTGTGGTTAAATTCTTGTTCACATGGAGTGCTTGTAGAGGGCTTGATGTTTCAAAGGTATTCATAGAGAACTCTGAAGATGTATTATAATATTTATTGCTGAATAATACATGAGTGATGGATGCTTTTGGAGACTGGTTTTTTCCCTCTTGAGGTTTTTCTCAGGGTATATCTTGTGCCATCTTTGATGGTATGCTGTTTATTCTTTTGCATATTGGTTTTGAATACTTGTTTGCATAGGTTTTCCTATTTTGGGTTATGTGGAAATTATCTTGGGTGGATGTATATCTCCTTTCACTCATGTTAATTATCTTGTTCATCATGACACTTCATTACTTTATATTATATCTTATGATTGTCCTCCTCTTTCATATATAGATTCTCTATGTGTCTCTCTTGGTACATATTTCCTCATGGAGCCTTGTATCGATATGTTTGATTATATTTTGTATCATTATTGTCACTAAGACCACCTATGAATGATGGTTATCTTAGTGATGTGCTTTATGACACTTTTTCTTTCTTTCTACTACTAGTGATAATCCTTCTATATCTTTTGTATCATGGTTTATCAATGATATATTTGGTGATGATCTTAGCAATATTTATTTATCCTCACATGGTATGGTTGATGACTATGATTCATAGTGATATTATTATTATTATTTATTATGTGATGATGTTGTAGTTCATGATGTATCTAGTGCTTTAACCCCATCTCTTATGGATACTCTAAATTTTATGGTTTATTTAATACTAATTATTATTAATATGTGTACCTTGATTAATTATTTTATGAGGACCCTCCTAAAACTTGTGTTATTTATAATGATTCTTTACTTTGTTGTAATCATGATAATACTAATGATGATTATCCTCCCTAGCTAATAAATGATAATAATACACATCAAAATAATTTTTATATCTCATCATGATTTAAATACCTTGTTTATAGTGATCATGCTATTAGAGATTCATTTATATATTTGTTGGTGATAAAAATGGGTATCATAATGGTGTTTTTTAGCTATATTTGCATAATTTGAGGATGAGATATTTCTAATACTCACATTAAGATAATTTTAATTAATAAATATTTATCATTATGTGATTCATCTTATGTTTCTTACTATTTATTTATGGATCTTATATATTATTTCATCTAGAACATTTTACTTCTAATTCTCATGAGTGTATTCAAGAGCATACCAATATTTCAACATGAAGTAGTTATTATATGGCTCCCTATACCAATCTTATTATCCCACTTGAGAAACTACATGAGAATGGGGTTAAATTATAAATAAAATCAATAGTTGAGCATGACTATGTATTGAGATCCATCAGATCTTGGATATGAAGATACTTCTAACACAATTGGATGATATCTTCTCCATACATTTGGTACTAAGTATGTTTGTGTTATTTTTATGTTCTTAGTTAGCATGTATACCTGTAAGGGCACATTTTTGGCTCATGTTGTCATAAGCAACTTTTAACACATTTTGTGCAATTGATTGCTATTTCTCCTTGTATCTTTTCCTTTGTGATATTTCCTATATATTTTGGATGATGCAAACAATGGAATGATTAGTAACCACTATCATAATGTTGACCAAAAACATAGTATGTTGGTTTTATTTTTTTATTATGCCATGTATGTTATGCTCCTCCTTCAACATATATTCAATTATTTTATATTTTCCTTTTGCATTGCCCTTTTTTACTATGCTATATTTATAGTTAGCTTCGTACTCCTCATATTCTTTCTAATTTTATGATCTTATACTCACATGCTTATATTATGCTTCATGTGATTACAATGTTTACAACTTATGATTATCATGCTTGATATTATACTTATATAAAAATTATCTAATTATGAGAACATGAACTCACTTATTTTTACTATGCTTACATATTATAAGATTATGTTTATACTTGTTTATGATTATCATGTTTACATCTTATGGTCACATATTTACAAGGAATACATTTTATCAACACTTATCATGATGATATCTTATATTTCTATGCTTGCATATTTCTTATATAGCATTCATGGCTTTTAGCACTTGTTATTTTCTCTTATTGGGGAAAATATTAGGGGAATATAGCTTTCTTCTGGATACATTAATCTATGCTCACACATCACTATGATGTACATGTTTATCACATAATAATATCCTTACATTCTTACATGATTAAAACAATTTTACATGATGTTGTTGAGGTGTGGATTTTTTGCTATAAAATTAGATAAAATTTACTAACAAAATTATCTCTCTTGAAAGATAATTAAATTATGAAACAAAATTCAATTATCCAAGGCTTTAGATTTCAATCCTTGACATGTAGTTTGAATTAGTTGTTCATTGTGAATCTATTTCACATGGGGAATTAAACACCTAGAGTTTTAAAGATGAGGGTTAAATTTGGATGATAATAATATGATTCATGTATTTAACCATAAATAAATTCCTAATGATATAAATATGATTATATTTATTCATATTGGAGAATTTTATGACATCTAATGTTCAAATTTATGATGCTTTACTTTATATTTTGGATTTTATAAAAAATGGAAAAAGAGAAGGTGGGGAAGGAAATGGGTTAGAAAATATAATAAAGAATTCTATTAGAATTATTTGTATATTAGTACTAGAACCTCACAAAACTATCATGTGTTTAATAAGAAATTATCACAACTATGCATAGACAATACAAACGGTTATGTAAATTTTAGATTACAAAAGAGACCACAAAGTAGCATGAGAATGGTGCAATTTTATGATATTTCATATTAAGAAAACTTAGAAATTCAAATCACTTTATAATTTTTAATATTTCAATTATCTAACCAAGACATTTGCACATGTTAACATGCTATAATTCTTTAAAAAATTCTACTAAATGAGATTAAACCATGAAGGAAAATAAGCAATAAAAACGCTTTATTGCTTAGTTCCACAATTATTAAAACAACTTCCAATCCTCAAAATAATTGATTAATTGACCCTTTTATAGGAGAAGGTTCCAAAAATTAATTACAAATAGAATATCTTGATTCATCTTAGATCAAAGACCCAAATTTAAAATTATAATTTATATTCTAACTTGAAAAAATATATTCAAGGGCAATGGTATATTCTTATATAAATTATTAGTTACAATTACAACATGAGAATCTTTAATAGCATTGGGATGTACACATTTAGCTCAAGAAAAACTTATTTGAGCCTACTCTTTGTTTATTTTTTCTCTTATTCATTATTCTCTACCATGGTATTTCTATCCTTAGCAATTTCTCTTTATTTGTACTCTATATAGGAAATTAGAGTCTTTTTGATAGAGATGAATTTCTATTTGAAATAATGTGTTCCAAAAGAAAGAAAAATCTTTAGTATATCTTAGTTCTCATTGCTGAGAACTCTTTTGCTGAAATTTAATTTTACTTTTGATCTCCATCATTTAATATATTTGTCTAAAAAAAAATTGCTTGTTGAAGACATTTTTTTTATTTTTTAACCATGATTAGTGTCACATCTTTTGGATAGTTATGAGGGTAGAAATTCATTCTTATCATATTTCACACTAACCACTTGTTTTCTTTTGTCAACTATCTCTCCTAGATTTTCTTTAATTAACCATTGTTCCCATATACTTTATTGCTTGCTTGAACACATTTTCTCCCTACTTGACAATCTCATTTACCTATTCCTCTATTTTCTTAGAAATTTTCTTCATTTTATCGAATTCTTATTGAGATATATTAGTGTGGATATTCAACTATTTATATCATGCAAAGGCCTAGTGTGTAACACCCATCGTGCAAACCCCAAAGGACAACTACTAAGCACACATTTAAAAAATATATATATAGAGTAACATATTAAGTACATATAAAGTACCATTATATATATCATTACGTTGTATGATAAACATCTCAAACATCTAAGTCCTTTAGGGCACGCGAGGTCACAACACATAAAACCAACCCATAACGAAGGATTCATGTAAAGCTAAATAACTTAACTAACTCTACATCCAGCATAGACATTAAAATAACCATTTGCAAAAGATAACATCCATACATTCATAAGCATAAATATAAATACATCACATGATACCAAACCATAATAAATCTCATAAATCATGAATGATTACAAGGGTGCATTTACATTACATCATCTTTTAATACATTACATGTTCATATACATGAGTTACATCAAAATCTCCCATACATGTGGGATAGATACATCATACAAAGAATGTTAGAAATACATTATGAACATTAGGTACAAGCTCCATTTGGAAGATACTGTGTAGAATGAACACTGATGGGGAACCCAACGGGGTGTGGAGCACTTTCCACCCGACCGCGTGGGTTTTAGAAAAACCCACCCCCCGTGCTTGGAGGTGACAAGGAAGTGACCACGACCAAGGATGGCAACTAAACTAAACTCCAATAGCAATAACATGAGAGTACATAGATCATAAACGAAGAGCAACCAAGAAACCAATCACAATAACACAAGACCGTTAAACACATCATCAATAAATCAAAGGAAACAACCATAAACCACTTCTAGAGGCAAGCAAGAAAGCAAAGCGTAAGGGAAACTAGTGGAGAGTGTCATCACATAGTTCTACATGGGTTATCCTAGCCCTTTCTCCAAGCACCGGCTAATCCAGGCTGCTTGAGGCACCGACCCCCATCTATGGTTATCCTGGCCCTTCCTCCTACTTGAGGCATCGGCCCCATAGGGTGACTCATGCAGAGCCATTTACCTCTCATGAAAACGAGGTAACGACCTTGCCAACCACATCCTTCTCAGTCCACCATTAGTCTGCGAGAGCCCTAATGGAAGATGAGGTATCCATAATTATCTTATTAATGTTATTACTACCCATCCCCCTAAATTCTTTTATTAGGTTTTCACTTTTTAATCTAACTCTTATGTGGGTTATCCTAACCCTTCCTCCTATTTGAGGCACCGGCCCCCATGAAGAGCCACTCTCCCTAGATACCCGAAACATACCCGAAAACAAGGGTTGTACCAACATAGAACAAACATTAAATCTCAATAGAAAACATGCGAGGCATTACCCATCTCACTAAAAGCACATAACCAGAGTCTCAACAAAAACCCGTACAACCCTTTCAAAACAATGATCCCAAATAACTTGCCACACTAAGAGCACATAAAAATAGGAACCTCGACTAACAATTATCTCATGCCTCTGGAAGCCTAAGGTTCACAACATCCCTAAGCGGGTTCCTAAAGCAAACTGGGTTCCCACATTGAAAAAGCCAAAAAAATGACCTAATGAAATAAAGAAGTCAAGCTGATTTACAAAATAGAATAACATAATAATTTTCACACAATGTTACACAACTCGTCCATTCCATTTACTAATCTCCATTTTCCTAAATATAATTTTGGAATAAAAGTTCAATAATAATTCTAACATATATATACAATTTTCCTTTTTCCATTAACCATCACAATCATAATTCATAATTTCACAATCATAAAAAGAATCAATATATCTTTTCATTTATATTTCATATATATAATTGCATATATATATATAATATGTATATATAAATATTCTGTTTTATTTAATTTATTAAATAAATCCGATATGATTAATTTTTGGATGATTAAAATGTACCTATGCAAATACCCATTTAAATATATATATACATATTTTATAAAAAAATAACATTAAATTAATTTTCATAGCCACTGTGTGGACTGCACATAGTAGCCCATACAGCTATTGCGCACAACAGTCTATGGACTGTTGTGGGCAACCCAACATAGCCCAATGGGGAGAAGGGGAGGGTATGGCCCAGCCGTCCCCCCCTCAACCTCATTAAGATAAAAAAAAAATTAAAACAAACAATGCCGACCATAAATAAGAGTTTGTCCCATCAAAATTCAAACTTGGTGATTTTATATATATATATATTTATATATACCTATTTTTCCAAGCACTTCCAGTAGAGATTTATGAATATATATATTTATAAATATATATATAATATATATATATATGCATATATTTTTTTTTTCACAAGTATATATATATATATATATGAATATATATAAAATCCATTTATTCAGAGAGGAAATCAATTTCCCTATAAACAAAATTATAAAAATACAGAACATTTTTAGAGACTCAACAATAATTTCCTTTCATTTATCTATTACCCAATAAATTATAAAATCCTGAAAGATTTTTCTTTTACATAGCACATTTTCCATTTCAAATTTAACAAGCAATGAAAGATCAATAAAAGAACCTGGAGTCTTGTGCTTGCTGAGGAGTTGATGAAGCCTTCCTTTGATTCTAACCAGCCTTTTTGAAGAGCTCCCTTTCCTTCTCCAGAACATCCCCACCAGATTCTTTGATCAGACTTTTAATCTATTTTTCTATTCAGAAGAGCCTTTTCTCCAGAACAATGAAAGGGAAACAATTTTTACAGCGAAAACCGGAGAGGATGCAAATTTTTACCCAACTAAATATTTTTGAAGCTTCTATTAAATTTCCTGTGAATGAAAACCTCTCATTTTTGCTATTAAATAAAAAGATAACCTCTTCTATTTTCGAAAACTTAAAAATCAGGATGAATAGAAATTTTCTATTTCTTCACCAGCTTTTCAGCCAAAAATCTCAACATTCATTGGTCCTTTTATTCTTTTATTTCTTTTCTATTCAAACTGCACTTTTTTTTTGTTTTAATTTCAATTTTACTAATTTATACTTACAATTCACACATTTTAACTCATTTAATTATTTTATTCCATTAATTATCCTCAACTTGCTATTTCCATGACAACTTTAAATAATATTAATTACACTTTTCAATTTATTTATCTTTAATAAATCACATAACTTTTAATTTAATACTTTTATATTTTAATAAAACTATTCCAATAACTATTATTAACATTTATTCTAATCATTTAATTATTTAAATTACATCTTACTACAACACCAACGTAAAATAAAGAACATAAATACACTCACACAAAACAACTATCATAAAATGCAAAAATGACTAAGGTCAAAGACGCACAATACCACTAGACACATAATGGGTTGACAAACTTGGGATGGGGTGACTTCCTTGTCATCTCTGATTCAACTTCATGCCCGTTGGGTTAATTTGATGCTCGCCCTGTCCTGCCGAAGCAGGTGGAATTGAGACTTTGTTCCTGCAATTCCTGCATACAAACAAGGTTGTGTACAACATGTATATAATCAAATGCATCACATCGTGAGAAGGAATCACAGCGTAGTAGGGCACTCGCAAATGAGTGGTACTACACTGTCCCCTCACCAAAGCTATAATAACAACTACAACATCAAGTATAAAATAGCATTGTTAAACTATATTGATCACATCATATCATCATAAAATAATTACTAATATACTACCTCACAATATACTACTGCATCAAATTAAACATTACCAAATCAAATGCATCCATAATGTCATATCATAATATCCATGTCATCATATAACGTAGCATAGTCATCAAGCAGTCTAAACTATCCAATCAACCAAGCCAACCAACAAACAGTAACTATCAAAGTCTCAAAGTGTCAAACAAAGCCACAAAAAGTATCAAATCCAAACAACAACATGAGGGGTATTACACAGTGAGTTGCTTGATATATCATGTAGTTTAGCAATCTACCTTTTCTACTCAATGTTTACCTTTTTATCTTTTTGTAGCCTTGTTGTAGTTGTAGATATTATAGAGTAAAATTCATTGATATCATGTTCTTATGTAGAATATTTAAGGTTAATTGTGGAAATTTCATAATCTTCCACTCCAATTTCTCTATCATATTTTTTTACAATTGGGGTAACAAGTTTTACAATTACAGCTCTAGATGTATCCCTTGCAATGCAAATAAAATCTTGGATTTATTCTTTATCTTTGGAGTGTCTATTCTACTTAATATACTTTTGAGGTCAACTAAAGCAGCACTTATTACTAATTATATTCTTTGAATCTTAAATTCTAACTAGGCGGGAGTAGTGGATGCAATACCAATTACTTATGTTATTATTATTTTTGAGGATGACTTATTATTGGCTCAACATGTTTTTTTTATTTTATTTTATACCTTCCCTCCACTTTTTCATCTAGAATTCCTTATTTGAGAACTTCGTCAAGATGTGAAGAAAATGTTACAATTACTTACGAAGATACTTTTCTCCTCTACTCTATCACTAAAACTTCTTCTAGTTCTATTTTAGTTGGATCACGATCTATTGGATCTTCTTTATTTTCTTTCTCTAATGAGGCTTGGGGTAGTAGAGTATCATGACTTGATATACTTATCTAGACCTCCTATTTGATAGAATCCAATCCCTTATTTTTTTTCTTCAATCAAAGGTTGAATGGAAACGATGGTGTCATCTTCTTTGGTTAACTCTTCTATCAGTTGTTGAGTTTCAAACAAATATGTAGGAACACCTATCATGTTTTCATCATATTCTTCTTTTCCTTACCTAGGATATATTCTCTTCTTTCTATGTGTTGATTGTATTTCCTCTTTGATGATCACATATTTTATTTTATTTTACCTAGCAGGTTGCAAAGATATAGTTTATACATCATGGGGTTTGATGTTAGGTAGCAGTTCATTTCTCTCTCTCTCTCTCTCTCTCAGTTTCTTCTTAACTATATTATTTTTTATAGGTAAGGGTTACCCCTTACACCTTTATATTTTTTAATTTATCATTCATTAACATCCCATTGTGTTTTAGAATATCCCTTATCAAGGCCTTCAAGAAAACTAGTTCAGTCCCTACCTAGTTGGGTTCTAGAGTAGGGTCATTTAATACATCTATATATCATATACATTATGAACCACTATCCCATTGTTTGAGAGCTAATATAGCACCATGTGGGTTTGGAGGAGTTTTATTTAATGGGTGGACAACCTATTAAATACTTTCATCTTGACCTTATGATCATCACTAATATCAACCCAAAATTCTTCCAAATGTAGAATGTGATTTAGGCTTGTGGACACTTGTTTATCCATCCTTCCAAAAGGGAAAATTTTTGATCGTCTAGCATAGGTGCATATGTTGTGCAACTATAGTTATGAATTTGATGATTTAGCTAAAGAAAGTGCAATTCAAACATATTTTCAATTTATAATCAGGAAATGAATTTTGGCTCTTTGCTTTGATTCCAACAACTTGTGTGTTTCACAAAGTTGTATTGTTAGCTTGAACAATATGATTTTATCTATAAGGTATTTGGGTAGCCTATACAATACATTTACAAATCCCTCTATCCTAATGTAAGAGAACTTGGGAAACCATATAAACCAATTGTCATATTTTCTCAACTCTATAGTATCTTCCATTGATAATCTTTCAACCCTATCTCCTTCCAAGAGTCTCACCAACCACATTGATAAAGCACCATTTACCCTTCTATAATGAGTTGGATTGATTATTTTTATTTTATTTGGGGATATTTTAAAATGATAGAATATGGATTTTTTATGTCCCCATCTCTCCTCTCCTTTCCAATGTAGGGACTTGGTAAACTTCCTTTCCAAGGAATTAACTAAATTAGAGGTCATATAGAAGCTTTTAGTGCTTTCCTCTTTGGTTATTTGTTCATATATATTGTCACTAATTATTTGGGACCAAAACATCATAGTTTCTCCATCAAACACTATGGTTATGTACAAATACATCCATGGTTGGAAGGTGGTAGTTATAGGAAGCCCTATGACTCAACTCAATAATATGATCAAGTCTCTTATATCCTATTGGAAATCACTCCTATACATTGTATTTGGTAATTTTTTCATATCATTTATATGGTGTTCGATCTATCTAGAGTTAATAAATGTCTTGCATGCTTCCATGTCCTCATTAAGACTTATTTTTGTATCCTACATCTTTATCACTCCAACCTTCTTGTAGAAATGAATATGGAAAATTTCTCCTATAACATCAATAGATAAGTTAGCCTAAATATTTCCTTCAACCATGATTACCATTTTTCGTACATCATAATTCATAACACATTATGTTACTAATTCAAGACAGTAAAAGGAAGGAGGAAACCCAATATCCTTGTCTAATGCATTCTTAACTATCATCTTAGCTCTATCATTGACATCAACACTAGTCATTCACTATCTAAAATCTATAGAGGTATCTCCTAAGTTTGTATATGAGATATTTTCCCATTTGGAGGTGATCCCAAACTCTAGTGTAACTCCCTTAAACTCATACCTGATTTATTTCACCTTAGAAACCATTAATTCTTGTAGAACAAAGGTAGAGAACCATCCATTACTTAACATATTAAAAAACTCAAAGTTTGGGGACTTTATGAATCAAATATATCCTAGTTTTTCAACCTCAATTGTGGGAATCTACATTGAAGTTGTAATTCTAGAGTGTCAAATTCATGTTTAGTTTGTAGCCCACTTTTTGCAAATTTTATGGGAAATCCATCTTCATCTAAATATTAATAAGATGTTATAAAATTTTAGTTTAGATGTTCAATTATGCATATTTTCTCTACAACTTCTCCATTATCATTTTATAAGTTAGTCATGTTTCTATGTAGGATTTTGAGTGTGAAGTGAAGGGAAGTGTTTGCTTCTCCAAATTTATTGTTGAAATTTGAAATTCCACTAACTACCTTAGGATTTTTTTGGGAATTCAATGCTCATGTGAATTGTTCTTTATTTCAAACAACCATTTCTTTCTATGAAATCATCTATGGTTTCACTATATTACAAAAAGTATGGTTTTAATGAACCTCTTTACCATTATTGATACTCAATCATTTAATTTTAGATTTTTAATATTTCTATAATTTACTAAAATCTACAACTTTAGATGATTTTTAAAATGAAAAAACCCTTATGTTAAAAGATAAATAATGGGTAGAGCATAGTTTTTTAAGTTATAACAATTTGTCTTGGTTTACCTAGAGATTTTTCTTATAGGAAGTCATTCTCAAACTAGTTGTATTTTCCCATTTCATACTTTTTGTTGTAACAATGGTAGTCACATTCTCCTTTATTTCTATGTTGGTCACTAAATATTGTAGGGCTCTTAGTTTCAAATTCAAATGATTTTTAGGTGTCAATTAAAACTATGGGAGATGTTTTAATTTTTGTTTGATCAATTTGGTTTGATTTTAAAACTTTATAAAATTTATCTTTGCATCATAGCCTTGTTTCCCTAGTCCACATGCTATGATGTACATATAGTCCATATTGAAGTTGATGTCACTACCCTAGAAATTACTTGTAATATCCCACATAAAAAAATAGCTTTAAATAAATAAATAAAATTTCTACCAAAAAGTTAGAAATGAGCAAATTGGGTATGAGAGAAAATACATTAAATCACCCCAAATTGATATTGAATCAATAGCAACTGATATTAAATGTTCTAATACAAATTTTAACATGGAATTTGCATCAATTTTTTGTTTTTAATAACACCCAACAACAATACACAGTTGTTGCGCCAAACCCAAAAAGAAACTACAATCTAGAAGCTATGTTGAAATCCACATCACAACTTCAAAATGAAAGTTTTTGTTCTAGACAACAAAGTACATGACAATAATGTTCTAGATGCACATATATTTGATGCTAACAAAAAAAAACAAAACTGATATAATAAATTGCACTAAACAAACCAAACTACACTACTCATGCCAACCGTTTGACAAAATGCACACCCAAAACTAGAACATTCAGCACTGCTGCAACTTCTAGATTAAATTGCCACTAAAGACCTAAACAAACTGCCTGCAAGTCTCTATCTCTCTGTTTTATCATCATGGAAGATTACTCCTTCAAAGGTTTCTCAACCTATGAAGAAGAAAGTGTATGCTTGTAAAATACATAAAAATCCTTTTGTATGCAAAATGACCAATATTTATAGACTCTTGATCATCTGGAAACTTCTGCCAAGCATTAGATTCACGTCTAAATATTCCTCCCTAATTTTAGGCACTTACAAAAATCATAAAATGCATTATAACACCTCTAAATTTAGCCTTTCATATTATACCACTTACAAGTCATCTTTTGACAACTCAAAATGTATTTTTCGAGGCACCTACATAAGTTTAAAGTGCTATTTTCTAAAAATCACGACCCACTTGTGTTGGCACCACTAAATATTTAATATTTATTTATCCTTTATATAAAAATTACACCATGATAATATAAATATTAAATAATATTGTATTCCAATGTTGTCCTAATACCTCTGACTTATTATTTTTGTATAATGAAAACTTACTATTTTTAATAGTAAGTACTCTTTTTAGAAAAAAAGGGACATGACAAGTCCTCCCTTCCCAAATATTGCTTGTCCTCAAGAAATTTCTACCATGATGCTTCAAAATTATGTTATACTACACAAAAAGTCTTGATCTAGTACTTGTGATATTTTGAAATTCCTGCCATAGAACATTGTGCAAACTGTGAGGCCCAACCCTATATATAGATTGTGTCACACATTGATAAGTTTAATTATCCTAGTTTGGTGAATAAAGTGATGATTTAACCTAATTCCATGTTTAATATTTTGATTTTATTACTATTTTAAATGATTATTGTGACTACTTCCCTTCATTAAATGAAAATGGACAAACCGTTAAGGATGAATGTGAGAAGATAATATTTAGATTCTTGAACAAGTATCATATGAAGAATACACTTAGATCAATATGAGCTAAGAAATTTTGTGTATCTAATATTAGTTTGAATCTTGCTAATAAGTGTCATGTTACTTGGAAAATGATAATGGGTAGGAACAAAGCAGGACTTTGGAAGATCAGGGAGAAGTTTCCAGAAGGATCACTAACCAAGAAACATCAAGGTAAATTTAAAGGATGACTATAACCAATGAGGGGTATACCTAAGGTAGGATAATTTGAGGAAAAATTATATAAATTAGATATCAAGTTGAATGATGAATTTTATTAGAGGAAGGAGAGTGTCCAAGAGTAAATTTAGTAGTGTAAATAAATTATTTAATGAAGGTTAGGTTTTCATTAATATTTCATGCATGCTCGAAGTTTCCATCTTTTATAGGGAAAAGAAATGAATATACATGTGTATTAGGATTTACTAACCATTGAATTTGATCTTATTGATATTTTGAACAGGTATTTATTATATTTCTAACCCAACATGTATTTGGAAAAATACATGTGAGAGTAATGCCAAGGGTAATAAGGGGGAACAATCTAGACCCAAGTAAATATTTATCTTTTGAAGTTTTGAATTTTTTTACCCTATGACCTAAGAGGTAATTAGGGTTTTGTCTAAGTTGTTAATTGAGTGGAGGGTTTTAATGATTGGTGGCTTAGTGTAGGTACTTTTTGGATCCTTATTGATTATAGTCATGTGGTTAAGAGTGTAAGATCTATTAGGGTTTTCAAATCCTTAGTTAGGTCTTGAATTTCGAATTGGCCTTTAAAATTGTCTTTTTAGGGTGTTGTATGGTCAATTTCTTTGATATTAGTGCAAAAATAGACCCCTAAGGCCTATACCTATGGGAGGGGGATATTTTGGACATGTGACTTTGTCCTTAGGACATGATATGACCCTTCAAAAGTCCACTTAAAAAAAAAATGTGACGAAATTGAGTTCTTGGGAGTTGGGAGAAGGGAATTGTCACTCTCCCACCACACTCCCCAAAGTTCATTAATGAACTTGGGAAGATTATCAAGGCTTTCACATGTGTGAAGCCACCTTGTAAGGGATGTTGGGTAGAGTGTCATAGTACACTCCCCATCTCCCCAAAAGTCTCACACATGTGTGAGAACTTGTGGGGATGTGTGTTGAAAGATCAAATGAGAGAGTGACAAGTGTCTCTCTCTCATTCAAGTGAATTCAAGTTGAATTCCTATATACTTGGATGGAAAAGAGGAAATGGACGTTACCCACTTCTCCTTTTGGAGAATTTTTGGTTAAGTATTGGGAAGAGGAAAGAGAGTATGAAGAAGAAAGAAAGAAAGAAGACCTTGGATATTGAAGTTGGAGGATTCAAGCTTGATATCATGTTGGAGTAAAGGAGACTCATCCCTACAAGCTATGTAGAGAGATAAGTTCCCTCTCCTTGAAAATATTTTGTTATTTCATTGTGTGTTGTTTATGTAATTATTTGTGTTTGAGTGAGAAAATAGAGTAGGGGAGTTCATTTCTTGAAGTAAAATGCACATGTTGATAGAGGTGATTTCAATGTATGTTATTCTAAACCTCTTTGAGGGTATATAAAGACTCCATTATCCTGGGTCTATTTAAATGTGGTTGCTCGGGGGAATGGTTAGAGCCCTATGAGGCTTCATGATACCATTTACAGTAGGGAGGAGAGCAAGCTTGCATTTATTGGCATGTTGTTCATTTTATTTGTATGTATTATTGTAATAATGAAAACTTAGCAAGTTATTAAATGAAGAAAAGAAAAAAGAGAAGAGAAAGTTCTTATGCATTTTATTCTTAAATATTATTTGTTGTATCAAAAATCAGTATTTGGTTGTCAAGCAAGGTTTATTTCATGGGCATGAAAATTATTACTTTTCTTAATATTATTTGTAATAGAGCAAGTATTGTTCATTAGCTTAGCATTTGTGACATTTATATGTACCAATTGCATTATGGGTAGTTTATAAAAGTTTGTACCTTATTGTAAAGAGGAAGGAAAAATACTTATGAGTTTTTATTAAAAGAGGAGTTGTGACAAAGAGTAATTTCATTGAGTAAATGAAAGAGAATTGGCATTTGTTTATAATGATAATGATAAGGTTATGGACATAGATTTTCAAAGAAAATTTTGTTGAAGGTTCCTACTCTTACTACCCAAGACTTGAAATGAGTATGTTGGTGAAAACAATACTCTTGATAGAGTAGATATGTTCATTTAAAATATTTATAAATGAGTAGATCCTCTCAATAGATATATTATGAGTATTTCAACTTGCTTTACATGTTATTGGAAATAAATAAATGTGATTATATAGGAAGTATATGTATTCTTTTTTTTTTTTTGTTAAAAAACAAGGAAAGATAAGAAAGGAGAAACTTGAACTCGTTGATTAATAAAATCAAGTGGTTCAAAATATAATGCAGTGTATAGTCATTTGTTGGAGGATGCAATAAAGTTTTAAAAACTTAATTAATCAAAGAAGAAGGAAACAAAAAAAAAAGACTTTATATTATTAAATATTAAGTTGTAGTGTATGCTAATAACATATAAATATATAAATATGCATCATATGTATTCTAGAAACTTTTTTTTTTTAGGTAATTTAAATCTGATTTATTTATTTCAGTTTTTTTTTTTTTCTTTATCTGTATGGTATTAAATGAATATAAAATGAAATAGTAACAACAGCAAAAAAAAAGATTACATTTGTTGTTCTATGATAGCAGTATAACATTAAATAAAAATGTATTTGTTTTCTGTGACAGCAACAAATATATATATATATTGTTGATCTATAAGAATAGTAAAATATAAAATAAATTTAAAGAAAGAAATACTACTTTGGCTATTTTGTAACAGCAGCATAAACTTAAAAAAAAAATGCACTTTTATTACAGTACAATAAATACATTTTGTGTAACAAAGCATAAAATTTAAATAAAAATATATTTTTGTTCTGTAGCAGCAGCCACATACAAAATAATAAGGAATTTTTCTATTCTGAAATAACAACGTTTATTGTTAATCTTGGTATGTAACATTAGAAGGTTAGCAATAAATAAATATTTTTCACTCCTTTGTAATCTGTTGAATGTCAATGCAAACGCTAGGTAATACAAAAGTCTCTGCAATATGTAGATCTGGAAAAGAGAAAAAGATTAATAAATAAATAAAATAAAATAATGATTTATTAACAGAGGGAGAAACAGTAGATTTGTTGCTGAGAATAATGAATTGTAGGCATTAATCTTGCATAAACTGTAAGGAAAATATTGGCATATAAGTAAATGCAGTGCTTGTAGTGGGAATACTTAGAAGAGGTTGTGCCTTTTGCATAACACTAGAGATTTAGGGAATTTTCACAGCTGCATATATTAGGATAAAATTTATTAAAACAAAAGAAGAGGGATGGGATCTGTGTTTATATTAAAAAAGAGATTAAGGGTATCTTGAATACTGAAGATTAAATATGTAATCTATACACTTACATACCTTGGAAATATGCAATTTTAATGTTGAATCTGTAACATAAGGAGAATAAGGCAGTAAATAGAATGAAGATATTCTTCCATGTATACGCCTATATGAATCTTCAAATGTGGCTGGAGAAGTTGGTTCCATCTTGTTCATTTTCCATCCTCCAAAAAAAAAAAAATAATAAATAAAACCTACAGCTGAAGCAAACATAGCCTCCAAAGAATGCTGAGGAAGAAGGCATTTGTTCATTCTTTTAGTGCCATAAACTCCTTAAAAATCTGCCTAGGGCGGCGCTAGGAAGGAAAAACAAATTAGAGCAACTAGTTTAGGGCTTCACCTTGACTCTTGCCTCGTGACCTAACTTTTGCACACCCATTGCCAAATTATGGCACCATGAAATGTTTCAAAATGGATTTCAAATGATTATCAAATTGTATATATAGCGACCTTTCATATAGCAACGAACTGATTTTATTAAATGGTGATATTATGCACACTTATTATGTGAAATTCAGATAGAGTTAAAAAAAATAACTACATTAATAAATTTAAATTAATTAATACGATTTGTTAAGGATTAGTTATTGTTCAAAATTATTATTGAAATTAAAGTCTATACAATGGGTGTATTTTTTATTTGAGAGAAAATTACTAATAACTCTCATTAAAAGATGGTAAATTAAGCAACAATGTTGTTATCATAAAAGATTTTATCATTTTATTTTATTAGAAATCGTTTAAGTGATAATTTATGATTCCACAAATGTATAATAATTTTGTTATGTATTTCATAATTATATCATCAATTGTTATTATTGACAGTTACTTGAATAATAATACTCTTCATCATGTTTGAAAGATGGTTAGGCAATAACACTATTATGATCAAGTTGAATAATTAATAATAGTTTTATTCTTGTACGATAAACCAAATAATGATGTTAACACATGATATTAATGCTTATTGATAGTCTTTGATGTATACAAATCTTACATTTAATATTATGTAGCTTAAATAAGTTAGGATAATACTTTAATGTTTATAGTAATACTTCTACATGGTGTTGGATTGGTATCATTTTTAATAATTACAATGGAGTGTGAACATGGAAATAGATAATAATATTAAGATTGAGATTAATGATATAGCATTGTCAACATATTAACGTTTGAATTAATAAAATAGAGGATAGCAAGGTTGATAGATAGAAGATGTGTATTTATAATAATGTTAAACCTATTAGGAAGAGTGACCATTACGTTAAAAAAAATAATTGGATGGATCTCTTGAGTTTGTATCATATTTTAAGGGTTATTTTAAGTCCTTGCTTGGGTTGGTAGTTACACCATCAAATTTAGATAAAATTAACTCTACTTTATGAGTCTTCCAAATAAATTAATGTCAACTATATTTCAAAGCTATAGTGTTCACTTAATGTCTTCTACATGCAAAGGCATGCTCAATATAAAGTTGTATAACTAGAACAACAATCACACTATGGCTAGTAAGACTATTGTAGTTACTTAAATAAATGTTCAAAAAAAATTAGTTGGGTTTTTCTAGTTAAAATTATAGGCATTACACAAACCTAATAGCTCAGACTTCTTTGTGACAATACCATGAAACCAACAAGAATATTCATGAAAATATTTGATATATTCGCTCCAATTCTAAATCTGGATCACATCTTCTCCAAGAAATTTTGTAAACTCACTAAATGCTTCCCACTGAATATATGTGCTAGCATGTATTAAATCAAACTTGCAACTTCTCCCAATAATGAAATATGGTTTGTGCTACTATTAGGACTATTATAAAATTTATTGCATCCTCTATAACAAAAAGTACATCTTTGGTAATTAAAAACTACCTCTAGCTCCAAAATACTAAAATATACATAGCTGAAATGCACACTAGTAAGCCCAAAAATTACCTCAACTTGGGAGATGGTACCTTCAGCTTCAAAAATTGATCCATAACAACGAACTATTTTTAGAGGGGTAGCAATTAATATCATGTAGTAACAACATTTACACCACCATTTCTCAAAAATTAAATCTACAATCATTAGTTCATTCTGATACCATTGTATGTATGGACTAGCACTAGGTATTTTGTACCAAACATATCTAAAACTTCCTATTGTGACCTAGTTCTAATTTTGATGGACCATAGGATTGTTATAATATTCAATGTATCCTTCACAAAAGTGAATACATAATTTGGAAAGAACTACCTCTTTTACCTTCAAAATGTGGAGATACACCCTGTTGAAAACAACACTAGTTATTCCAAACTTTACCTCAACTTGAAGGATGTTATATGCAACATTTGGATCTGATCAGAAATAGTAATAGTTGTAACACTCCTCTGTTTTGGTTCTCTTTGTTGGACAATGTTCCTATTTGTATGTTGTCTATGTTTATGCTTTGACTTTGGAATTTGGTTACTTTTGATCGCAATTGATTAAATGATTTGAATGTTATATTTTAATGTGATGTTATTTTACTCTGATGTTATCTTTATGGCATGCATTGGAATAGTTTAACAAATATTTGATTTAATGATGATTTATGTTGTTGTTCATGTTATTGATGTTAGATGCGTTAGTTAATGATATTGTATTGGTGAAGGGGACAGGATTGTATCACTCACTTGCGAGTGCCCTACGATTCTGAGATTTCCTCTTCACGGTGTGTTTGATCATATTATGTATATATGCATGTTCGATGTACTCTTTGTTCGCAGGTTGACAAGTACATGACATCGACTCCACCTGGTTCATAGGTTTGAGTGTGTCCATTAACCAACGGTAATCGATTGGGAGATAGTAGCTAGGTTTTCTGTACCAAGTCGTCACCCTAGTCATAGCGTGTTGTCGGGTTGTCGTCGGGGTTAGTTGTTTTAATTTGGTCATTTTCACCTTGAGTATTTATTTAATTTCAAATTTTAAAGTTTATTAAATGTTAGGTATAGTTTAATTGATGATTAAATATATTTAGTTGCAATGTTGAAATGCGATTTATTTTATTGATTTATTTGATTTAATTAATAAAATAATTATTGGGTTATTGTTTGATTCGAGTAATTAATAAAATTAGATTAATGGTGAAATATTAATTAAAATAGTTGTCTTGGCATTATTATATATTAGTTTCAAATTTATTTTGAAAATGGAAATTATATTAGATATTAAAATTTAATTAAAATAAAAGTAAAAACCTTGTTTGAATAGTTAGGGTTAAATTAAAATAAATAAATAAATGATAATGTGTTTTTAATTCCACTTTTGAAATTGTTGATAAAATCATTTCTTTGCAACTTTGAAATGCTTTTGTTTTAATGAAAATTTGAAATGCATGAAGTTGGAATTAAAAAAATTAGAAATTTGTTTTCAAATTAAAAATTGGAAATATCCTTCAAAATGTTTTAAAAATAAACTTAGTGAGTGGGATTTTGAGGGTTTTTGAACAATTTTGAGAAAAAACCCTATCTTAGAAAATGCAATCTCGTCAAAGTTTCAATCTTGCAATTAGGGAAAAAAATTTCTTGGTGGTGGCTTGATTTGGATTTGTGAAGGAGATTGAAAGTTTGTTTGAGCTGGAAATTAAAGAGGATTTGAAAGCTCCATTGAAATCTTCAAGCTTTGGAGAAAAATCAGGTTCCTCTTTGTTCTTGTCTTGGTTCATTTTGAAAAGAATTTAAATCCTTGATATGTTGTTTGGAAATCCTTGAAATGAATTTTAAATTTAATGAAAACCTGTGAGAATTTGTTTTAAAACTAGCAATAGAATTTGGATGGGATTCAAATGAAAAGATTTAACTTCTTTGTCAATTTGGGGAATACCCAGAAATTTTCATCATATTATTGTGCCTTAAATTTCTTCTTCTCAGCCTTCTCCTCAAGAAAATTTTCCCAATCTTTATATAAAATGAAAAAAATTATGTATCTGTTCTCTTCTGGTTTATTTCTTTTTCCTGTGTAGGGAGAGTTTGCTTTATTTTGAAATTTATTAGTAAATAAATTAAAAATAAAATTTATTTTTATTTGTGGGGGCTGCCCACAGCCACCCCCCATCCATGGGGGCGCTGGCTGTGCAGCGCTCCCCATGGTTGTGGAGGGGCTACAAGCAGCCACCACAGGGGCTATGTCCCCTATGAGAGGTTGCGTAGCAGCCACCATAGGGGCATGTCCCCTGTTGGGGGCTGCACTGCATCCAAAGGCTTTTTAGCCTTTTTTTTTTTAATACAATTTTATTTTATTTTTTAATTTTTATATATATTTAATATAATATATGTATATTATATATTATAATATTATATTATAATATATATAATGTATATATATTATAGGTATATATATTATAATATTTATAATTATTTAATTATATAAATATAATATATATGTGTTATATATATATATATTTATATATAATATGTATATATTGCGTGGGTATATTAAATGAATATACTATTTTTTTTTCTGTTTCAATAATTTGTAATATGGAAAATTTTAAATTAGTTGATTTAAAATATGTGTAAATAATTATATATTAAACGGATACATATTTATAATTCCGTATATATATATATATATATGCACATTAAGTATATATATATATACTTTTATATGTATATTTAAGATATAGTTTAGATAATTGAAAATAATTGGTCATTGGAACTTTCTTTAATCAGTTGAATTAAAATATTAATACGTTTAAATAATAAGTATATATTCAACATTTATATAAATATGTGTGTAAATACATTTAATGTATATTTATAATATAATTACATTTAAATATAGATTATCTCAAGATGACTATCATCATGATTAATAGAGGTAAATAGTGGATTGTATATATAATCTAATGGTTTATTTCAAAAAGATGATCTTTGATAATCAAATGTTTTAATTCAAAAGTGGATGTGGTAAGCAAATAATTTTATTTAAAATATTATTTTAATCCTTATCCATGATTAAGCAAATAGAATTAAAATACTAAATTTAAATTCCTTAATGGTGCCAAGTGAACATTAGGTAATTTAAGGATTATTGAAAGAGTTGATTTTATAAACAAATATCTTTACTTAGAGATTTCATTTTCGATTATTAGGAATAATCAGTAAACCTTAGAATATAAAATAATGTTTTAGAGGCATGTGTTTAAATGATGTTTTAATATTTAAATAGGAACTTTGAAATGATTATCCCATTTGTATAATGCCCCGCCACGCAACCCTAGGGGAAGTTGCAAACTACTAAACAAATGCACAATTTTTTTTTGTTAAATTACAAAAACATGTAAGATTATAACACAAAGCCAACAATCCCCTAAGGTTACGAGACAACAATTAACTAAATCACAAATTAAAACAACATGCATGAAATGAAACATACAACATTTACTTAAATAATTAAAGCACATACATTCCATACATGAGATTTTCATTTAAGACCATGAGATCCTTCATGGTTACCAATAACAGAAGTTATACAATTACAATTACATCACTCATTCCCAGAATGAGGTAAATCAATAACATGATTGCTTATTACAATTTCCACCTCGATAACAATGAGGGGTAAATAAAATACAAGAGCAACTAACTTAAATGAAACCAAGGTAGCAACTGGATCCCACGAGCTCTCCAACATGATAGTCTCGTCCACATAAGCAAACACCAAAAAACAACGGAGTAAGGTGCACGTTCCACCCAACCAAGTGATACCCGAAGGCTCACCCACCGTGCTAGGAGATAGTAACAAGGATTTCAGGTCAAGACCAAAAACCTCTAAACATAGGCAACATGACTCAACTTGTGAAAGATACGAACATGACATCACATGACACAAATGTTACAATGCTTCCAGATTTTAAGTAAATGATCACATCACAAATACAAACATAATGTTGACTTAGGAGAAGTGTCATCACAATGTCGCATGGGATATCCTGGCAAGTCTTCCTAGGTCCCGACCCCCATCTCGGGATATCCTGGTAGCCTCTAACAACTCCCGGCCCCACATGCAAACCAATGCGGAATCAGTTATCTTTCAAAGGGACAAGATAACGATCTTGCCATTCCAGGCCTTCTCATCTCATCCCAAGTCTATACAAGCACTTGCATCCATGAGCGAGGCAAAATTAATCTTTTTAAATGTTGGTACCACCTATACTAATCAATTGGTTTAAGTTTTCACTGAATTAACCAACTTACATTGAGATCTCCTGGCACCACTTTGTGTGCCAGCCCTCAATGCAAGCCACTTCTCTAAGACAACACGTGGAACTATGCCACCACCAAAGGGTACTCAAGTGCAACCTAGGGATAATGAATCCCTAAACACGACATAAAGTCAACGTAGCCCGTTCATGATAACCGGGTACAACACGGGACACAATTAAGCACTACCCAAGGCAAACAAGGTCGATCGACATGACAGCAACCCCAAAACACATAAAAGAAAATCCTATCTGGAAGACTTACATAGTACTGACTAGACTTCCCCCACCCCAAGAATTTATGCCAAACATCAAAAGAAAGCACTACAAGCAATTTTAAATAAAAGCTAAAATTAGGATTTCGTAAATCCAATTCACCCAATGACGTAGTGCACTTAAATAATTTAACTCAACATAAACTTTGCACAAATTCAAGAGGCTCAAGTCACGTTGACAATCCACAATGGTTTAACTATTCGTTTAGTTCTCCTTGACATGATCCATCTAATAATTTAAATCCATCTCTTTTTCTTTGATATTCAATAATTTACCATAAACAAATTTTTCATTTAAATATAACTATATATATAAATATTAAATATCTATGCAATTATATATATATACTCAATATATATACAATTACATATATATTTATAAATACATATATAACTAATATTTAAATATAAAATAATTATCACTTAATGCACTCATTAAAATATAATATAAATATATTATAATATACATATTATATATATATATATATATATTATATTTAATTATTAAAATAATTAAAATAATAAACAAAATTTATATTTATATATATTAAATATAATATATATCATATAACATATGTTATATATATTATATTTAATAAATATAATATAAAATCTAACTTACAAAAAAAACAAAAGTCAGAGAATAGTGAGGGAGGCTAGGACGCAGCTGTGAGCTGCGCCCAGCTCAACCCTGGGTGACGCTGCCCATGGCAGCGCCTCCCACAGCTGTGGGAGGAGCTGCCATGGCAACGCCCCCCTGGGGTGGGCTGGGTTGGCCACAGTGCCGCCCCCTCCCCACTAATATATATATTAATTTATTTTTTTTAATTCGTTCCATAAAGATGGGACGGAAAACAGAGGGTATAACCCCCTGTCCCTGCTCTGTTCTGGGAGAATCTCAGACAGAGACAAAAAAAACTAAAAAAAAATAAAATAAAATTTCAAAGAATCATAATTTTAAATCTGAATCTCTCACACTTACACAAGCTTAAAATCACAGAAAAGAAAATGGAATCCATAAAAAAATCCCATATGCTTTTTTTGTTAAAATGAACACACATAATTCATTCTTTTTTTTTTTTCTGTTCTTTTCATACCCAGATTGAGCAATTGCTCACTGCCAACACTTGGAATAAAATTTGAAAACAATGGATTTAATCAAACCAAATTGAAGATTTACATTTCTTTCCCCAAATTAAAATGAGAGCTTCCACAGCACACAGAAATTTTACAAGATGTGCATTTGAAATCACCGGGTTTGTTCAAAATAATTTTTGTTGCAAGTTTGATGATGAAATCTGAATCTCTTTGTTTCCACAATATTTTTGAGAGTTTTTGTTCAAGTTTGAATGGATATTCTTGATGGGTTTTCCTCTAAATCACAAATTTTAATTCCTTAAATAGTTTGAACAATTTAAAACAAAGATTTTCAAAATAAGATTTGCACAAAATAAAGAAAGCATGGAACCTTATGATTTTCTCCAAGCTTTAAAATCCTTCAATGGAGGTTTTTCCTTTTCTTTTCCAATTCAGCTTCACCCAAAATCTTCAATCCTTTCTTCCCAATTTTCTTCCAAAAATTTCAATCCAAGTCTTTGCTCCTCCAAAATTGCAAATTAAAAATTTTCAAATAAAATGAATTACCTTATGCAATTTTCTCCCCCAAATTGTCAAACCCCTAATTTGAGTTCACCCACCAAAATTTATTGCCAATTTAGATATTTTCTTTTTTTGAAATTTAATAAAACAATTCTATTTCCCTTTTCAATTTGAATGATATTCATTTAAAAAAAAATTCTATTATGCTTCAAAAAGATAATTGCATTTCCTTTCTTCCTCAAAGAGATTGAATTTAACAATTTCATTTAAAATCATTTTTTTTTATTATTTCAAAAAAGAATGCAAGGCATAATTTTTATTTTTTTTTATTTGATCTCAATATTTACTAATGCTAGCACAATCATTTTAATTTAATTTATCAATATATAAATCTAATCCATAATTAGATTATTTTATTGATTGAATTAAATTAACTAATTAATTAATAGTCACTCGTTTATTTATTTTGACAATGCAATTAAATAAAACAAGCACCGATTTAAATTGCATATTTAAATACAAGGGCAAGGGGAGAAGAGACAACAAAATAACTTATCCCATCTAACAACCTGACGACACACTATGGCTAGGGTGATGTCACGACACAGAAAACCTAGCTACTATCTCCCAATCATTTTCTGTTGGACAAGGGACACGCTGAGACCTGTGGAACCAGGTGGAGTCAATGTCCTGTACCTATATCCTGCACACAATACGAGTGTCGAACATGCATATATATATATATACTAAAACACACCGTGAAGAGGAAATCGCGAAATCATAGGGCACTCACATGCGAGTGATGTGATCCCGTCCCCTTCACCAATACAATATCACTATCTGACGCATCTAATCATCACTGATATAATCAAAGCATGAACATCAATAATTCACATACATGCTAATTTAATCCATAACATGAAATAACAATAACATCTGAATTAAGTACCATCACATCAAAACATAATGTTTACATCGCTTTACAATTAGCGGTCAAAAGTAATCAAGTTTATAACCAACGTGCTAACAAAGCAAAACATACATAACGAACACTGTTCGATCAAAAGAACAAAATGGAGGGGTGTTACAATTTGTATCAACGGAAAGGAAACTGATGTATAATCAAACGTTTTTATTTGAAATATTGAAATTGATTAATTGTAGATTGAGCAAGTAGAATTAATTATTGGTTTAAATTCTTTAATGTCAGCAAGGTGATTTAAATAATTAAATATATAATAAAATATACATTGAGTATATACCCTCAAGTAAATTTGTTGGAATATATTTGTATTCAAGTAGAGATAAGATTTAGTTGATTTATTTAATGTTGAGTTGAAATCAAGACTAATTCATTTGATCTAAATGTTATTTATCAAAATATTTTAATTATAGAATATGATTGTGGAACTTAAAGTAGATGATTGACTTATTATTTAATCTAAATGTTTTATTGATCAAGTGGATTATTTATAGTATATGATTGTGAAACTTTGAGAGAACAATTGATTTAAATTTTAATCAGATGACTTCATTTATTAAAGCGTTTTGTTTATGAATATAATTGTGAAATTTAGAGTTAATGAATGATTTATATTAGTCAAATGACTGTAATCATCATGATGCTTTGATCATGAATTTAATTGTGAATCTTAGAATAAAATGATTGGTTTTTAAATATTTCCATGTCGTGAAATGAAATTGGTGTATTTGATTGGATATTTGCAAGAAATGAAAATTGTGATTGACTGGATTTAGGAAATCTGAACATTAGTTTATTTAACTGCTCGAAATGCTTTTTGTGTTTATTTGTTCTTTCTCGATGTTGGGAGAATAGAGTAAATGTTTGAAAGTCTTCCAGATAGGGGTTCATTTACTGGTATGGGTTGTTGTTATGTAGTCAACTTTTGATGTGTCGTGGAAAGTGCGTATAATTACACCCTATTGTTTCACCCAGTTTTCACGAACGGGGATGGTGTGTGCCTCCTTGGGATTAGGAGAGGGTTATGTAATGTGTGCCTCCTTTGGAAGGAGTGGGTTTTTTTTTTGTATTTTGGTTTCCTCTAGTGTTTAGAGTGGGTTTTGTACTTTGTTTTCCTCCAGTGTTTGGAGAGGGTTTTGATCTTGTTGCCTCCAGTGTTTGGAGAGGGTCTTGACCTTGTTGCCTCCAGTGTTTGGAATGAGCCTCCTTGATTTGTTACCTCCTTGGATTGGAGAGGTCGTATTATCTAGTTACCTATTGTGGTTTTCACCGTGTGTGTTGTCTTAGAGGAGTGGCTTGCAATGGGGGCTGACACACAAAGTGGTGTCAGGGAAACTCTTTGCAAGTTGGTTAATTTAGTGATAACTAAATAAAATTTTAGAAGCTTAGGTTGCATCAAACATTAAACAAGATTAATTATGCCTCGCTCATGGACCCAAGGGCTCGTCTAGACTTGGGATGAGATGGGAAGGCCTGGAATGGCAAGGTCATCTATCTTGTCCTTGCGAGAGGTATTTGATTCCGCATGAGTGAGCACGGGTGCCGGGATTTGGTAGAGGCCACCAGGACAACCCATGGTGGGGGCCGGAGCCTAGGAAGATTCCCAGAGGATATCCCTTGATGAGCTATGTGATGACACTCTTCCTAAGTCAACAGTTGGTACTTGGTCTTGTGACATTCTCGATCTACTTTAAGTCTAGAATATGTGACCTATGTCAGTGATGTGTGAGTCATACTAGAGTTGTTCGTATGACTATTCAATTCTTGTGATGTGACACTTGTATTTACTTCGTTTTAGTTTTGGAATTAGCCAGTGTCTAGTGGTAGATGGTCTTGTGTAGGAATTCCTTGTTACTATCTCCTAGCACGGGGGGTGAGCCTTTGGGTATCACATGGTTGGGAAAAATGTGCTCCTTAATCCGTTGGGTTGGCTTTTGGTTCGTGTGGACGAGATTTCCAGTTGGGGAGCTCGTGGGATTCAGTTTCTTCTCAAGCTTAATTCTTTTAGTTGGTCTTATATTTTATTACCCCTCATTTGTTATCGAGGTGGAATTTGTAATATGTAATTATACTTATTGGATTATCTCATTCGGGGAATGAGTGTTGTAATTATGTTGTAAATTATATTACTGGAATCAAGTGGTATCTCATATCCTTGGATGTAAATTATTATGAATGGAATGTATGTGAACTTTAATTGTTAAGTAATTATATGGTATGGTTTTAATTCATGTTCTATGTTTGGTTTAAATAACACAGTCTCATAACCCTAGGGGATTGGTTGGCTATGGTTAAGTGAACTTGTATGTTAATTGTTCCTTTTTAAAAAAAAAATAGTTTGTTTGTTTAGTAAATTGCAACTTTCCCTAGGGTTGCGTGGCGGGGCGTTACAATAGTAATATTAAGGAGTAATAATTAAAAACATATAATTTAACATCTAATATAACACCATTTCCAAAACATTGATTCTACAATCAACAATTCATTCTCAAAAGAAACTGTGCACTTCTTGAGTCCTCCAATTAGCACAAACTGATCATCCAAAAGTTATTTAAAAATGAAGGGAGAGAATAAGTTTATTGCATCCTCTACTATATTAGGTGACTTATTTATGTTCTTGATATTTTTCACCTTGAAATACATCCAAGAAAATCTCCCACAATAATTCAAATAGTGTCCTAGAGCACTAGTTAGAAATGCACTGTCATTGGGCAGCTTGTTCCCTAGACTTGTGAGGAATTTGATAATGTTTTGGACATTATTTTTTCTGCTATTATGACTCTTATAACAGCCATTACATCCCTTACAATAGCAAATACATATTTTGGAGACAACTAGTTCCATCTCCATAATATTGAAATAAACATTGTTGAAATGTGTAATACAAAAATGTATATTAACAAACTCATACATTACCCCAACTTGAAATATTTTTTCTTCATCTTCATGGAATAGTATATAAAAGTGATCTAATTGAGAAAAGGAGTGGCAAATAGTGCTAAGGAATAGCAACATATACTCCATAATTCTTCAAAAATTAAACCAAACTTCCATATCACACTATACTACCAACATTGTTTTGCTCTGAACTGAAAGAGTGGACCCACAACCTTTAAAGATGATATGATTGGAGTAAATAAAAATATATAATGGTATTCATTAGCATCAAAATGATTTATAACAACAACATACTCCATCTACACAACACCCACAAATCTTCACACAATTTCACTAGGAACATGTAAACAACACATACATACTACATAACCTCCCTCAATATTGCCCAATTAAAGATATGGTTATTGGATTATTTTACATTAACAATGATAACCACTTCTATGAAATGAAACCATATCCAAGTGCAACAAACTATAGCTATTTGAAACAAGAGCTACCAAGGTCAACAATATATCAATGATGCAACAAATGCATGAATTACCAGCCCGAGTAGAAAACCATAAAAAAATATCCATGAGTAACCATAATATGAAAATAATTATTTCTCATCTTTGAAATTTCCATTGGATAATAAGCATTGGCATGCAAAAATATCACCTCCAAAGATGATCGTAGAAGCACATATTTGAACATTCTCCTTTGTTGATTTTGAAGTAGTGGAATGTTAGCATAAAATCTATGATGCTCGCTAAAGGATAACACAAATTGTATTATCTTATCCTTAAAAAATCTTGTTGCCCATGTAGCTTCTCTTGAAACACCATATTCTCCTACACATGTATGTGAGAAATTAGAAATAATAATTATAAAGCATAGGTTGATTACCTTCATAGGCCTCCCAAATGTCTTTAGTGTTGCAAATTCTTGTATGACTAGATTTTGGATGACATAAGTCAAGCATGAAATATTTTTAACCCATTTTTCTTTCAACCACATAACCATTGTAGCTCTAGGACATATGATATTGAAATATTTACATTTCTTTTGCTCACCAAATAGTAAGACTAATTTCCTTGCCTTTATGATGCTAATGGTTTGTAGAAGTCCATCCTTTATGAATCCTTCAACTTTCATAAGACTTTATTTCCACAACATTAAAACATGGTTAGTCATCAAATAATGAACCTCAAAATGATTCATTTTTTCCTTATCACGGTCAACCATCAAACAATCCAAGTTTCCTATCACCATTTGGCCATTACTCAAAATCTTGTCTTCAAGTGTGATACTTGGCTTGCATAAGTATTCTAAAGAATGTGAATATTGATCCTTCATTAAGTGGTTAGAAAGCACAAATAACACTATATGAATCCTCATAAACTTCCTTTCATTCCAAATGGAAAATATGGAGAACTCAATAGTGTCTCTAACCCTTTTAATCCTCAAGAAATTTCATGGATCCCATATTCTTATGTATAAACAACTTTGAACATTAAAAGATTGATCTCCCCCTTTTGCATGCTCTCCAACATGAAAGTAATTTTATGGTAACATAGAAAGTGACAAATCTGAAATATTTTCATACTTTTGGCTGCAAGTAGAATGCTCATCCTCATTTTCCAAAATAAACTTCATTGGGAAATATTCAAAAACTTTATTTTCTTGATCCAAAACCCATGAGTTTAGGTTAACCAAAATTTTTCTTTTTAAAGTAAATCCATCCATAATGTTGCTTTGTATCTCCCTCAATGGATCACCAAGTGCCATTACTCTTTTATTTTTGTTGAACTCTTCACTTTGAACAAGTGACCCTCTTCCATCACCTTGCATGTTAGATACATTCTCTTTTTGCACAAAAGGAGTTTCCTCTTCACTATTTTCAAAGGGTACCTCTTTGACAATATTTATAACTTTTGAATTATCTTCACAATCAACATGCAATGTTGATCTTGAATTAAGTGCATCAAAAGGAACACATTCTTGTTGTGGGATTTCATTTATTAAAATATCTTTTTAATTAAAAAATCATTACCTTCAACCTTTGACTCTGATTCTTCATCTTTTTGTAGAGGCATTTCCTTTACTGCATGATCCTAGATCTCCTTCTTTTGATTTTTCTCCCTTGAACTTGGGTATAATTTATAACCTTTCAGTGCCATCATACTTTGCATTTGAATTAAGAAATCATTGTAGGGGATTGAATTCTTGAAACCCTCATCCATATTGTTATATGAAGCCCTCATAGCTGTAATGCCCCGTCTTATAACATAAGGAATGTTGCAATTGTGTATATAAGTGTAATAATTTTATTTTATTTTTAAATATTAATATTAACTTAATTACTTGCATACATTCACTAAGTTATGCGATGTTACACTACTTGAGATTCCATAGACGACTTTAGTATTAACTTAATTAGTTGCATACATTCACTAAGTTACGCGACGTTACACTACTTGAGATTCCACATATGACTTTAGTATTTAGCATTGCACATATTTTATTAATATAAACATAAAAGTAAACATCGCATATCATTTGAATTCCATTCAAAATAGTATAAAGTACAAATATGATTTCTTACATTGCATTTGATAAGATATTACAATACTCATTCATCAGATGAGGTAGACCAATAATAGTTACAATTACATTTTACAAATGTTCACCTCATATACAATTGAGGAATGTTACAATACAAGATTTCAAATAATGCAATAAAGAAAGTACTCATATGTCCAAGTACGAACTCTCCATCCATGAAACTCTCGTTGCCACGAACATAAACTGGGGACCCAACAGAGTAAGGTGCACATTCCACCCAACCATGTGGTACCCATAGGTCCACCCCCCGTGCTAGGAGATAGTAATATGGTTACCTAGACATAACCTATTCACCCTAGACACAAGTACATAACTAACTGATGGTTACATTGCTTCCAGATTAAAGATAATCAAAGGTGCTAAGTACATAAGGTTAAATTGTTATTTTAGGTGGAGTGTCATCACAACGTTGCAAAGGTTACCCTGGTGTTTCTTCCTAGGTCCCGGCCCCCAACTTGGGTTACCCTGGTAACCTCTTACGAAACCCGGCCCCATTTGCAAGTTATTGCGGAATCAAATATCTTTTAAGGTAACAAGATATCGATTTTCCATTCCAGGCCTTCTCATCTTATACTTAGACTGTACTAGCTCAAGAGTCCATAAGTGAGGCATAATCATCTTATTAAGGATTTTTAATTCTAACTACTGTGTTATTTAGTTATCACTTGACTTACTAACTCTTTGTAAGTTACCCTGACACCACTTTGTGTGTCAGCCCTCACACAGAGCCACTCCCCTAAACATAACAAAGGAATTCTAAGTTTCCCTGACTAAGGTAGACAAGGTGTACAAAAAAAATACAACATAAAGTTTTATACTTTTCATAACGAACATCAATGACTATGTTCATAAAATCAGGTGTCAAAACACCACGCAAAACCACGTACACAACCTTAGTCAACACAAGAATTCAACTTAAACAATCACAACCCCCACGCTATCCTACTTGTTTGGAAGACTTGTTCATTTAATACTTTCCCAATTTTCCCAATAAAAGAAAACACATTTTAAAGCAAATCAAGAAAAGTTAACGTCTACTATTCGGATTTACTAAATCCAGTCATTCAAAGAATTAACATGAAATTATAGCAATTTAATTGTAATTATTTTCTCAAATGATAAAGAAAATTGCATTAAATTATTCTAATTTTAACTTTCTCGATTTCGCATATAAATAAATATACTAAATTTTCTCTTCCAATCTTGCTATTTTTAGAAATATTTATTCTTGAAATTTACATGCAATTTTTAAAATATCAAAATTATTTTTCTAAAACTTAATAAATTGCAAATCTTACAAATATTTATATACAAACATATATACATATATGTTTATATATAAATAGAAATATACAAAATATTATATTTATTTCTACAAATATATATTTATATATTCATATTCATATATATATGTATGTATATATATAAATAATATATATTAATATAACAATAAAATAAAAGTCGAATTTAAACATAACATATTAAATTGGCATTTGAAACCTTTTAAAAAAAATAAACATTGTATAGTCTGCAGCCCAGCTACGGCCTCACTATAGGGAGGTCGCAGCCTTTACCAGGGCTACGCCCAGCAGCCGCTGGCTGTTGTGCACAGCCATGGTGGCTGCGCCACCCATAAGGAGTGAGGGGAGGGTTTCAGCCCTCCCCAAAAATCATTAAAATTTATTTATTTATTTTTTGTAAATTTTTTTAATAATTTCGCCCGTACGGCGATTTGTAATTCCGTTTTTTTTTCTTCTATTAAATAGAATTCTTAAATTCCTCTGAACAGTATTTTTAATATTCGTATAAAGAATATAAGATTTTCACATACCAATTTATATATGAATCTATAAAAATATATGTATGTAAATTTTACATATATATACAAATTCAACAGAGTTTTCTTGTGGGGAAAAATTTAAGAAAATTTTACAGGGTTTTCATACGGGGTTTTAATGGGGAAATTGGGGAAATTGAAAAAATTTCTAGAGGGTTTCAAAAGAAAACACGCACAGAAATTTCCATTCAAATTTTAATTTACCCCAAAGGTTTTAAAATCCATTTTCTATTTAAATGATTTCCCCTTCACTAATTTAAATATTTTCCACAGAAAGTATGCTACAGAAATTCTTCTGAAACCATCAAATCTTTACAAAACAAGAATACAGTGAACAATTTTTTTGCGAGAAGTACATGGATTTAAATTAAACATAATTTTCTTTTCACAAACATTCCTTTCAATAGCAAACAAATTATAATTCACAAGAAAAATACATGTTTTTCCCTAGCTTCAAAAATCTGTCTGGTGATGAAAGCCTTTGTTTCCTGTAGCTTCCAAAACCTTTCACGAACACCAATTCCCAATATACCAATCCAGAGAACTTCCACAAATATACAACAATACCAAAAAAACATAAACTAATTTTTTTTTAACAGAGCACTAATTCAATCCCTGTAAAGAATAGATTGAATCCCCTGTATTTCCCAAATCTCAGATAATATCTGTGAATACTCTCAACCAAAAGCAATAAATTTAACTGGCACACTTGTCGAGAAGAAGAAAATATCTTCAACAACTTCCCGACAATCTTTCCTATCAAGATTTGCATACCTTTAATTTATTTAAATTTCCAATTTTCAAAAATTCAAAATTTATTTACAATTAAAAATGCCATTTCCAAATAATAATTAATTTAAAATTAAATCTATTCACACACATTTAAAACAATTTTAATTTAATTAATTAATTAATTTAATTAAATGAATTTAATCTCTATGATCAAATTATTTAACCAAACAAACTAATTAATTAATTAATTAACGTGTAAAACTTATTTCTCTAACATTTAAAAATTAATTTAAATAACAGTAAATTAAAGAATAATAAACTATCATTAAAATTGGCAAGATTTTCCTATCAAAGCAATTTAATCCAATCAGGAAAATACAATACAACCAAAGACTCCAAACTAAACTGACAATGTACTATGACTGGGTTTAAGACTAGACTAGGATGAACCATGCTACTACCTCCCAATCAACATATTCGTTGAGTCTTGACACGCTCAGACCTGAGTAACCAGGTGGAGTCGGTGTCATGTACCTGCAAACCTACAACCAAACAAATAACATGCATATACATATAATCCATAATACAGGCACACCGTGCGGAGAAAATCACGGACATCACAGGGCACTCGCAAGCGAGTGATGCAATTTCGTTCTCCACACCAATACACATCACATCAGACTGAAAAATTAAATAACAGTTAGTCCATCATAAACATATATATAGCAATAACATCTGAAGGAAAACATCTACGCTATATCAAAGCATGTCAGAAATCAATTATCACCATACAATGTATCATCATGTCACAAAGTAAATCCAACGTCGCTCAAAATCAGCGATCAAAATATCCAAACCAAAGTACCAAAGTCTAACAGTGTGAAAACATGCAACCAGAAAACATAAGTATGAATGGAGGGGTACTACATCCCCTCCCTAGGACCAAGCTTACTCCTAGAAGCCTACTAATAGAAAACAAATAACAAACATATCTAAAAATAGGTCCTCCAAAGAAATAGAAGACTAGCCACTAGAATCCCTCTGGATCAGTACTCAGTCAACGTCTTGACCCCTGAGGATCAGCTCTCGATGTAGAAGGACGTGCATGGTTCCCAAAGAATGATGTCGGTCCTCCACCAGGAACCTCTCCAATTGCACCCTGGTGCTCATCTTGGTGGTTATCCACCACGGTAAACACCCTATGCGACATGCCTGCATCTCCCACTGTAGGCTCTGAAACTATAGGTCGAGGCCCAAAACCAGAAGAACCTCTCATCAGACACTGCCTAGCAATGTGTCCCTGCTGACCACACGAGTAACAACCAGTGCCCCTACCGAATCCTCTGCCACTTGAAGGTGAATTGGATTGCTGGAAACTACCCCTAGTGACAGTAGACTGCACACTCTGAGGGCTATTACCTTGCTGTGGTTGTGGATTATTATTCTTTTGAGGTGTTTGCTGCTGCTGCCCACCCTTAGAGGGTGTCTGTTGGTTCCTAGAGGAACCCCTTGTCTGCACCTGTCCACCCCATGGACTAATACCTACTACAGGAGCACTGCGAATCTGTACTCTTGTGTGACCACCTAATGCCATAACAAGATTCTCTTCCACTATACAAGCCTTCTCCACAACAACTTCCATAGTCCTTGGCTCAAAAACTCTGACTCCACCACTAATGCGGGCGTTTAAACCCCTGATGAAGTGTTGAACCAACATAGGCTCATCATTGCCAATACTTGCATACTGCTTGAGTTCATAAAATCTACGTTCATATTGCTCAACAGATTGAGCCAACTGATGTAAATCATGGAACTCGTCAGCCCGTCATTGCCTCCAGTGTTCCAATAGGAACCGTGCTCTAAACCTCTCTAGGAACATCTCCCAAGACACTGACCCAATATCTAAGTGGAGCTTCTGCTCCTCCAGGTGCCACCAAGTAGAGTCAAATCCTCTCAGGTGCATAATAGCGCATCTCGCACGGGTATTGCTACCGTAAGGGTGCATGGCGAAGCATCTACCCAAATCTAGTAGCTAGGTCTCTGCCTCTAAGCCACCTCCTGTACCATCAAAAGTAGGAGGGCGTGCCCTCAATAAATCCCGCATGTGTCCTGCAGTAATAGCATCTTGATGGACTGAATCATCTACTCTCTGTGGAGATCTATCATGCTCTCTAACTACCTCTTGCTCAACTTCCTGTGTAGGTCCAATTCAAGGTAGGACCTCCTCTAATAAAGGACGTATTTGTGAACCCTCTATTCCTGACTATTCAGGATTATGTCCCTCATTCCTCTAATCCAACTACTCTACCTGATCACTCTGATGAGGGCTCATAAGGGGAGTAACCTGAGGGATTGGCCCTCGACCTCCACCTTGACCTCTACCATGACCTCTACCACCTCGTCTAGGCATGATCCTACACATGAACAATAATGAGTCTCAGATACTAAACAACTAAGGCTAACAGATAGCGACACTACGTACTAGGTCAACCTAATGGGCTCACGATTACCCAGAGCGTCCAGTGTTAGAAACCTTGGCTCTAATACCAATCTATAATCCCCTGTCTTATAACCTAAGGAATGTTGCAATTGTGTATATAAGTGTAATAATTTTTTTTAAAAAAAAATATTAATATTGACTTAATTAGTTGCATACATTCACTAAGTTACGCGACGTTACACTACTTGAGATTCCATAGACGACTTTAGTATTTAGCATTACACATATTTAATTAATATAAACATAAAAGTAAACATCGCATATCATTTGAATTCCATTCAAAATAGTATAAAGTACAAATATGATTTATGTAACGCCCGCCGTGCAAGCCCCAAAGAACAAACAACTAAAGAACGCAAATATATATTTTTTAAAAGCAAAACAAATAATCGACATACTAAAAATTAAATGATCATATACATACACATATACTTCATTTCATTCCAAAATAAACAACATAATCACTATGTCCTTTGGGGCCCACGAGGTCACATCGAAAAAGACATTACTAAACATCAACTCATAAGATATCAAAAGGAACTATAGATAACAACATAAGATATATACATACATAGATTCCATCACAAGATAAACCCACGAGAAATTACATAGCCAATTAAAATTACAAAGTAGATAACTACATTACAACATCTTTCAAATTTTACATCATATCATTATAGTTACATCATGATTCCCAAACACGTGGGATGAATACAATATACAAGATTATCATATACAATGAGATCAACTGGAGCAAATCTTCAACTGGATGAGACTGAAGCCAACGAACTCTGATGGGGAACCCAACGGTGTGCGGAGCACGTTCCACCCGACCACCCCCGTGCTAAGAGGTGACAGAGAAGTAACTCCGACCAAGAATGACAACAAGTACACCAAAAAGTGCCAACATAGAACCATAACACAATACTCCAAATTACAATGAAACAAATAACAGCATCGAACAATAATACCATAAGAGTACAAGATGAGATTAGAAAGTACACCAAAAATGTACTAAGACATTAAATCATAAATCAATTTAAATCCATTAAATCAACAATCCAATCCAACTCCCATAACCCCCTTCTAGAGGAACACAATAAAATAAAACACATGGGCAACTAGGGGAGAGTGTCATCGCATAGCCTACATGGGTTATCCTGGCCCTTCCTCCAACTGAGGCGCCAGCCCCCATCTATGGATATCTTGGCCCTTCCTCCTACTTGAGGCGTCGGCACCATAGGGTAGCTCATGCGGAGCCGTAGATCTCTCGTAAAGACGAGGTCACGACCTTGCCAACCATGGCCTTCTCAGCCTTCCATTAGTCTGTGGAAGCACTAATGAAGACGAGGCATCCATTTTTAAATCTTGTAATGATATTACTACCCAACCCTCATAAGTTAATTATTAGGTTTTCACTTGTTTACTAACTCACTCGTGGGTTATCCTGAGCCCTTCCCCTTAAACGGGGTGTCGGCCCCCATGAGGAGCCACTCTCCCTAGAGACCCAACCAAAACCAGAAAGAAACAGGGGTTGTACCATTCCAATCTTAACATCAAAATGCAACAACAAAATATTACACGAGGCATAACTCATCTCACAAATTACATACCATATCAAATCTCAAATCCAGTACACCCCACATATAACACATAACATAACAGAACTCAAGATAAAAAGGTATAAATTCAACAAAATCAACATCCTCTCGAAGACTAAAGTGTTAACACAAACGGGTTCCCACATCAAGGAATTAACAGTGTCCCAAACCCAACAATGCAACAAGATTTAATTTCAAGAATATAAATAAAAGAGATAACTTATTTAATTCCAAAGTAGATTCCAAAATAAATTCCATTCCTAAAATACATTCATACTAAAACCAGAATAAATAAACAATGATGTCTTACTTTCGTAATTGATTTTTCTACTAACAATATCCTCTCAAAGTTGTAATTTAACAAATCAATAAGAACTAAATAAATTTTAAATCCTCAAACATGAACTTTTATTTAAATAAATATATACATCCTTCCATAATACTTTATTAACTAATTACTTTCATATTAAAACAATTAAAATCAACCATTGTAGGATACAAAATAAATGTAATATTTTTATTACTACTAATATTTATTCATTGCCATATTTAATTATTATTTTATGTTTTTTTTTTTTTTTATCAATTACTTAATTATTTAAATCACAATATAAAACCATACCCACATTAAATAATTCATAAAATCACAATGACATACAAAGACCAATACAACAATACAATGAATATGACCAAGACGCAAAAACCAAGAAAATACAGGACTGTTGACACCTTGGTGCAGAGTTACTTTTCATGTCACCTTAAATATTCAACTTCTTGCCGTTGGGTTGGTTCAATGCTCGCCCAGACCTATCGAGATAGGTGGAATCGAGTCTTATTCCTGCAAAGCCTGCATCCAACAAGGTGATATACAATATACATACATATAATCAATTGCAAAGCATTGTGAGAAGGATTCACAGTGTAGCAGGGCGCTCGTGAACGAGTGATGCTACCTGTCCTCTCATCAAAACATATCATTGTATAAAGCATTATAAATCTACATTAATTTGCGTTAATATCATCAATTACTATTTTCTAGTCTACTGAATTCCAAATAATTTCATCAAATGATCATAATAAAATGTCATCACAATATCCATGGCATCATAAGAGTATAGTAACAGTCTAAGCTACCACAACATGATATCAATAGTACCATCCAAATCACAATGTGCCAAACAAAACCACAGAGAATGTCAAAAATCAAACAGTAGCATGAGGGGTATTACATCCTCCCCCCCTAAAATTCGGCTTACTCTGGTAAGCCAGTGAAAAGATAAGGATAAGAATCCCTGATACGAGAGGAATCCTCCCAAGTAGCTGAAGTCTCATCATTAGGGTCCCACTAAGCCCGCACCTGATCAATCTCTCTGCCTCTGAGGGTAAGTCGTCGACGCTGAAGCACGGCCATGGGCTCGAGTGCCAGCTACCCGTCCTCGACCTGAAGAGCATTCCAATCCAAAACATGAGTAACATCAGGAAAGTATGGTCTAAGAACAGAAACATGAAATACATCGTGGATCCGCGACAAACTGGGTGGCAAGGCTAAACGGTAAGCAATAGGTCCAATCCGCTCCAACACCTCAAAGGGTCCAACGAAGCGAGGTGCAAGCTTCGAACCCTTTCCATAACAAATTGGGCTCTTCCATGGGCGCACACGAAGGAACACCCGATCACCAACTGCAAACTGCCGATCAACTCTATGAGCATCAGCAAACTTCTTTTGTCTATCCTGGGCAGCTACAAGATGCTCCCGAATGCGAGACACCTACTGCTCCATATCTCTAAGCATCTCGGGCCCAAGAAGCACCCTGTCCTCCAATCGATCCCAACTCAGAGGAGTACGACAAGGACGACCGTACAATGCCTGAAAAGGAGCCATACCAATAGAGCTATGGTACCCATTGTTATAAGCAAACTCAACCAAGTACAGATATTCCTCCCAACGTGATTGCTGATCCATGACATACATGTGAAGCATATCCTCAAGCACCTGGTTAACTCTCTCAGTTTGACCATCAGTCTCAGGATGATAGGCTGAACTGAAATTCAACTTAGTTCCCAAAGACTGCTGCAAAGATGTCCATAATGCAGACGTGAATACCGGATCTCTGTCAGAAATGATCCTCCATGGTATCCCATGCAATCTAACTATATCATTCATGAACACCTTAGCAACATAAGATGTCGTATACGAAGATCGAACAGGAGAGAAATGAGCTATCTTAGTCAATCTGTCAACTGTGACCATAATAGCATCATGCCGTATAGATGACATAGGCAACCCAACAATGAAATCCATGGAAATAACATTCCATTTCCACTCCGGAACAAGGTGAGGCTATAGCAATCCTGCTGGATGATGATGTTCAGCCTTCACTCTCTGACATTCAAGACATTGAGCCACAAAGTCGGCGATATCCTATTTCATCCCTAACCAAAAATAGAGCGATCGAAGATCCGCATACATTTTCTTAACTCCAGGATGTGCTGCATACGGTGCCCGATGACCTTCTATCAAAATCAGGGTACGAAGACCCTCAGACGGAGGTACATACAACCGTCCAGAGAAACGTAAAGCACCATCCGAATCCAACGAATAACCAGCAAATTTCCCTTCCAAAGCTCTACCTGATTCTACCTCAGCTTTCACCTTTGAATACCAACTATCTAAAGAAAGGGCAGCAAGAATCTGACTCTTCAAATCCACTTCAAGAGACATTGCAGAAACCTCATGCCTTCGTCGACTGAGAGCGTCAGCCACCACATTTTCCTTACCCTGTATATACTTAACCTCAAAATCATACTCACACAAAAATTCCATCCACCTTCTCTGCCTTGCATTCAAATTCGGCTGAGTGAAGATGTATTGCAAACTCCGATGATCTGTATGCAACTCGAACCGGTGTCCTAACAAAAAGTGCCTCCATCTCACAAGAGCATGAACCACTGCAGCCAATTCAAGTTCATGTGTGGGATAATTGAGTTCATGATCTTTTAACTTCTGAGATTCATAGGCAATCACTCTCCCATCCTGCATCAATACAGCTCCAAGACCCTCCAACGAGGCATCAGTACAAACCACAAAATCACCTGAAGGATCTGACACTGCCAGAATTGGAGCACTAGTCAGTTTCTCCTTAAGGGTTTGGAATGCTAACTAACACTGCTCTGTCTAAAGAAATTTCTTTCCTTTCCTCTGAAGTGATGTGATAGGATGCACAATCCTCAAAAAGCCCTGTACGAACCTCTGGTAATACCCAGCTAAACCCATGAAACTGCGAACTTCTGAGACATTAGTGGGCACAGGCCACTCCATGATAGCCTGTATTTTAGTAGGATCAACAGAAATTCCCTCTTCAGAAATCACATGGCCCAAATACTGAACCTCAGTCTTGTAGAAGTCACACTTTGCCAGATTGGCATACAACTGGTTATCTCTTAAGCACTGCAAAACCTATTTTAGATGCACCTCATGTTCCTCCATAGATTTAGAATAAATCAAAATATCATCCAAAAACACGAGGACGAACCTATCCAAGTAAGTTCAAAACACCCCATTCATTAGACTCATAAAGACTGAAGGTGCATTCGTTAACCCGAACGGCATCACTGTGAACTCATAGTGTCCGTACCAAGTACGAAATGCAGTTTTATGAATGTCGGCCTCTGCTATCCGCAACTGATGATACCCTGATTTAAGGTCGATCTTGGAAAATACCTTTGCCCCTTTTATTTGATCAAAGAGGTCATCAATCCTGGGAAGGGGATAACGATTCTTTACTGTTACCTTGTTCAATTGTTGGTAATCGATACAAAGACAGAGAGAACCATCCTTCTTTTTGACAAAGATCACTGGTGCTCCCCATAGAGAGACACTAGGGCGGATAAACCCCTTAGCTAACAATTCTTCTAACTGCAGACGAAGCTCTTGGAGCTCCTGCGTGGTCATCCTATAAGGAGCCCGAGAGATAGGCTCTGCCCCAGGCAAAAAATCTATCCTAAAATCCACCTCTCACTTAGGAGGCATACCTGGTATCTCACTAGGGAAGACATCAGAAAACTCAGCAAGGAGAGGATAATCATTCAATGACACCTCCCTACTATCCTCTGACTCAAGGTCACTAACCGATACTGCAAAGAGCTGACAACCCTGACGAAAACACCTTTTTAACTGCATAGCAGAAATCATTCTCAAAGAAACAGGCCTCTGAACACCCACAATTTCCACCTCTTTACCAAAATCATCCACACACCGCACTGCTTTATGGCAGCAATCTATCAAAGCACGATGTGAGCTTAGCCAATCCATGCCCAAAACTACATCGTAAGAACCAAGTGGAAGAATTCTGAGGTCCACCTTAGTTGACATTGCCCCTAACTCTAACCTACAACCTTGCACCAACTTATCGACCACAACCTTGGATCTTGAAGCTAACTCAACCTACCACTTTTTTCTTTGCTTTATTGCCCCTAGTTTACATCGCTCAACAACTAAAGGAGAGATAAAAGAATTAGATGCACCAGAATCAAAAAGTACTGAAATGTTAAACTTATGTAATGAACCTGTAGTTTCAATGACGGTGCTCTGATGATCTGCCTGCCGATTATCCACTGTTGCGAAGACTCGATGAGATCTCCCTGCGTCTCCTACTGTCGGCTCGAACAAAGCTGGTTTCTGACTAAACTCTGAAGCACTCTTTTGAGGACACATCCTAGCAATATGCCCTTGCTGCCCACACGAGAAACATCCAGAACCTCGACCAAATCCTCTTCCCCCGGATGGAGCATTCGATTGCTGGAAACTCCCATGACTAGGTGGAGACTGAAAACTCAAAGTAGGCTGCTCCTGATGAACACGATTCTGGCTCTGATCCCTGTGAAACTAAAACTAACCACCCTGCTGAGAAGTAGCATTCTTGTGCTTTAGTTGAGATTGCTGCTGCTGACCCCCTCTTGAAGGTCCAAAACAACTCTTAGAAGGTCCTATTGACTGTGTCTGACCCCCTTGAGAAACAACTCTAGGAGTGGGCACACTACCAATCTGCACTCCTACATGACCTACCAAAGCCATAGCCAAGTTTTCCTCTACCAACCGAGCCTTCTCGACAGCAACTTCCATGGTCTTAGGTTCGAAGACCCTTACACCACCACTGATGCGTGCGTTCAAACCTTGAACAAAGTGCTGAACCAACATCCCTTCATCATGGCTAATCCCTGCATACTATTTCAGCTCATAGAAGCGACATTCATACTGTTCTACTGACATTGCCATTTGCTTAAGATCATGGAATTCATCTGCCCTGTGCTGCCTCCAATGATCTGAGAGGAAGCGAGCCCTGAACCTTTCCAAGAAAAATTCACAAGTGACCATACTAATATCCATATGCAACTTCTGTTCCTCAAGCTGCCACCAAGTGGACGCGAAACCCCGCAAATGCATAACAACACATTGAGCCTTGGTATTACTACCGTAGGGGTGCATTGCGAAGCATCGGCCCAAATCAATTAACTAGGTCTCAGTTTCCAACCCTCCTCTAGAGCCATCGAAGGTAGGTGGATGAGCTCTCATTAAATCCCTCATATAACCTGCTAGTAAAGCATCCTGATCAACTGAATTTCCCCTACGCCTTGGAGACCTTTCTCTTTCTCTCTCAACCGACTGATCCCCATTAGGTCTAGGGCCCAATCTATCAAGAAGCTCACCCAAAAGATGCTGCAACTGCCCATCCAACCATGGCTGTTCCAGATTCGGTCCACCACCCGATGGATTGTTCTGAGAATTCTATTGCTCCTCAGACTCAGGACCATGAGAACTTGGCGGTGAAGGATTCGGTTGGTTGGCCCCACGGCCACCACCTCGGCCTCTTCCTTGGCCTCTACCTCTACCTCTACCTCTACCTCTAGGCATGCTTTTGCACAACAAGACAAAGGTACACATGAGCTCAAGAACCAACACACAAAGGTTACCTAGTGGACATAAATACCTAGAGACCCCAGCGTGTGCAACCTTCCAAGTTGTAACGCCCGTCGTGCAAGCCCCAAAGAACAAACAACTAAAGAATGTAAATATTTTTTTTTTAAAGCAAAACAAATAATCGATATACTAAAAATTAAATGATCATATACATACACATATACTTCATTTCATTCCAAAATAAACAACATAATCACTATGTCCTTTAGTGCCCACGAGGTCACATCGAAAAAGACATTACTAAACATCAACTCATAAGATATCAAAAGGAACTATAGATAACAACATAAGATATATACATACATAGATTCCATCACAAGATAAACCCACGAGAAATTACATAGCCAATTAAAATTACAAAGTAGATAACTACATTACAACATCTTTCAAATTTTACATCATATTATTATAGTTACATCATGATTCCCAAACACGTGGGATGAATACAATATACAAGATTATCATATACAATGAGATCAACTGGAGAAAATCTTCAACTGGATGAGACTGAAGCCAACGAACTCTGATGGGGAACCCAACGGTGTGCGGAGCACATTCCACCCGACCACCCCCGTGCTAAGAGGTGACAGAGAAGTAACTCCGACCAAGAATGACAACAAGTACACCAAAAAGTGCCAACATAGAACCATAACACAATACTCCAAATTACAATGAAACAAATAACAACATCGAACAATAATACCATAAGAGTACAAGATGAGATCAAAAAGTACACCAAAAATGTACTAAGACATTAAATCATAAATCAATTTAAATCCATTAAATCAACAATCCAATCCAACTCCCATAACCCCCTTCTAGAGGAACACAATAAAATAAAACACATGGGCAACTAGGGGAGAGTGTCATCGCATAGCCTACATGGGTTATCCTGGCCCTTCCTCCAACTGAGGCGCTAGCCCCCATCTATGGATATCCTGGCCCTTCCTCCTACTTGAGGCGTCGGCACCATAGGGTAGCTCATGCGGAGCCGTAGACCTCTCGTAAAGACGAGGTCATGACCTTGCCAACCATGGCCTTCTCAGCCTTCCATTAGTCTGCGGAAGCACTAATGAAGACGAGGCATCCATTTTTAAATCTTGTAATGATATTACTACCCAACCCTCCTAAGTTAATTATTAGGTTTTCACTTGTTTACTAACTCACTCGTGGGTTATCCTGAGCCCTTCCCCTTAAACAGGGTGCCGGCCCCCACGAGGAGCCACTCTCCCTAGAGACCCAACCAAAACCAGAAAGAAATAGGGGTTGTACCATTCCTATCTTAACATCAAAATGCAACAACAAAATATTACACGAGGCATAACTCATCTCGCAAATTACATACCATATCAAATCTCAAATCTGGTGCACCCCACATATAACACATAATATAACAGAACTCAAGATAAAAAGGTATAAATTCAACAAAATCAACATCCTCTCGAAGACTAAAGTGTTAACACAAACGGGTTCCCACATCAAGGAATTAACAGTGTCCCAAACCCAACAATGCAACAAGATTTAATTTCAAGAATATAAATAAAAGAGATAACTTATTTAATTCCAAAGTAGATTCCAAAATAAATTCCATTCCTAAAATACATTCATACTAAAACCAGAATAAATAAACAATGTTGTCTTACTTTCGTAATTGATTTTTCTACTAACAATATCCTCTCAAAGTTGTAATTTAACAAATCAATAAGAACATATTTCTTTTTATTTTACTATTATTTTCATTATAACAAATTCTGCTTTATTTTTAATCAGAAAAGAAACAGAATCTATATATATATATATATTCTAAATAACAGTTAAATTAATAGAAAATATAACTTAATCAGAAAAGAAACATAATATTTTTTTTTTTTAAATAAATAATACTGCAACAGTTGAACAGAGAAACCAGAATAAATAAATTAATAAATATATATATAAATATAATTATATATCTATATATATAAATATACATATATACATATATATATATATTTATAAAATAAAAATCCGCACAGCAAAAAGGATATAAAATTCTCGTTTTTATTAAACAAAATTTTTAAATACATATGAATTTAAATGGGATATGGTAATCCCAACACACGGGCACAGAACAAACGCCGGACCGTGGGCAGTCTACGGACTGCTCACGGCAGTCCTATGGACTGCCGTGGACAGTCCGCAGACTGTCACACGGTACCCCGGCGGTGTGGTGGGTACGGCCGCAGCCGAACCACCACATGGCCAACAATATAAAATATTAACAACCTCCAAAATTTAATACAGTGCACAGTGCGACGGGGAAATAACGAAATTCAATGAATTTAATTTCTTTTATTCACTATTTACATATGTATGAATATATATATATGTATATAAATATATATATATATTTATATTTATTAAAATCAGGGCATTTCGAAATCAGGAAACAAAATAAACACTGTACTCTGTACAAAGGAAATATTTTATAACAAGAATATTACAATCTAGAATTTCATGGAAAGGAAATTGTTCTTAACCAAGTATGTATTTTATTATTATTATTATTATTATTATTTTTTAAACAAATGAGACAATAAAACTACTGTTCATTTCCAGATTGAAATAAAACCCCCTTTTTAATAAACAACAACCCAAAAACCCCCCAAAAATTCCATTAAACGAATAACAATTCCCAAACCCTGGTTAAATATTCTTTGATTACACCATAACCCCAATAGATTTTCTTCCAACAATTATTTGATTTTCAACCCTAGATAAAAATTTCATTTACAAACAACAGTCCCTATTTTAACAGAGCATAAATAATAAAAAGAAGAGAACCTGGCGTCCTACGCTTGCTGAAAACTTGTAGAAGCTTTGACCCTCTTGCTGCACTAATTCCTTGCTGCCGATCTCCCAGCAACAAATCCAAATCTTTCTTCTTCTTCACCAATTTCTCCAGAACATAGAAAAAGAAACCAAGGACAGAAAATAATTGAAAGTAAAATTTCTCCAGCATTCCAACCATCCCCCACAAAGAAAGAAAACCCCTTATTAAAATCCATGCCCAGGAATCCTTTCAATTTCCTCTTCCCGTGAATACCAGAGGTCACATTTCAAGAATAAATCCAAATAATATTTAACCTTAATTCTTTTTTTGTTGCCTTTTCCATATTTCATTTTCATTTTTCATGCATTTGATTAAAACTAAATAAATTTTAAATCCTCAAACATGAACTTTTATTTATATAAATATATACATCCTTCCATAATACTTTATTAACTAATTTCTTTCATATTAAAACAATTAAAATCAACCATTGTAGGATACAAAATAAAGGTAATATTTTTATTACTACTAATATTTATTCATTGCCATATTTAATTATTATTTTATATATATATATATTTTATTAATTACTTAATTATTTAAATCACAATATAAAACCATACCCACATTAAATAATTCATAAAATCACAATGACATACAAAGACCAATACAACAATACAATGAATATGACCAAGACGCACAAACCAAGAAAATACAGGACTGTTGACACCTTGGTGCAGAGTTACTTTTCATGTCACCTTAAATATTCAACTTCCTGCCGTTGGGTTGGTTCAATGCTCGCCCAGACCTATCGAGATAGGTGGAATCGAGTCTTATTCCTGCAAAGCCTGCATCCAACAAGGTGATATATAATATACATACATATAATCAATTGCAACGCATTGTGAGAAGGATTCACAGTGTAGCAGGGCGCTCGTGAACGAGTGATGCTACCTGTCCTCTCACCAAAACATATCATCGTATAAAGCATTATAAATCTACATTAATTTGCATTAATATCATCAATTACTATTTTCTAGTCTACTGAATTCCAAATAATTTCATCAAACGATCATAATAAAATGTCATCACAATATCCATGGCATCATAAGAGTATAGTAACAGTCTAAGCTACCACTACATGATATCAATAGTACCATCCAAATCACAATGTGCCAAACAAAACCACAGAGAATGTCAAAAATCAAACAGTAGCATGAGGGGTATTACAATTTCTTACATTGCATTTGATAAGATATTACAATACTCATTCATTAGATGAGGTAGATCAATAATAGTTACAATTACATTTTACAAATGTTCACCTCATATACAATTGAGGGATGTTACAATACAAGATTTTAAATAATGCAATAAAGAAAGTACTCATATGTCCAAGTACGAGCTCTCCATCCATGAAGCTCTCGTTGCCACGAACATAAACTGGGGACCCAACGGAGTAAGGTGCACGTTCCACCCAACCATGTGGTACCCGTAGGTCCACCCCCCATGCTAGGAGATAGTAATATGGTTACTTAGACATAACCTATTCACCCTAGACACAAGTACATAACTAACTGATGGTTACATTGCTTCCAGATTAAAGACAATCAAAGGTGCTAAGTACACAAGGTTAAACTATTATTTTAGGTGGATTGTCATCACAACGTTGCAAAGGTTACCCTGGTGTTTCTTCTTAGGTCCCGGCCCCCAACTTGGGTTACCCTGGTAACCTCTTACGAAACCTGGCCCCATTTGCAAGCTATTGTGGAATCAAATATCTTTTAAGGTAACAAGATATCGATTTGCCATTCTAGGCCTTCTCATCTTATACTCAAGACTGTACTAGCTCAAGAGTCCATAAGTGAGGCATAATCAACTTATTAAGGATTTTTAATTCTAACTACTGTGTTATTTAGTTATCACTTGACTTACTAACTCTTTGTAAGTTACCCTGACACCACTTTGTGTGTCGGCCCTCACACAGAGCCACTCCCCTAAACATAACAAAGGAATTCTAAGTTTCCCTAACTAAGGTAGACAAGGTGTACAAAAAAAATACAACATAAAGTTCTATACTTTTCATAACGAACATCAATGACTATGTTCATAAAATCAGGTGTCAAAACACCACGCAAAACCACGTACACAACCTTAGTCAACACAAGAATTCAACTTAAACAATCACAACCCCCACGCTATCCTACTTGTCTGAAAGACTTGTTCATTTAATACTTTCCCAATTTGCCCAATAAAAGAAAACACATTTTAAAGCAAATAGAGAAAAGTTAATGTCTACTATTCGAATTTACTAAATCCAGTCATTCAAAGAATTAACATGAAATTATAGCAATTTAATTGTAATTCTTTTCTCAAACGATAAATAAAATTGCATTAAATTATTCTAATTTTAACTTTCTCGATTTCACATATAAATAAATATACTAAATTTTCTCTTCCAATCTTGCTATTTTTAGAAATATTTATTCTTGAAATTTACATGCAATTTTTAAAATATCAAAATTATTTTTCTAAAACTTAATAAATTGCAAATCTTACAAATATTTATATACAAACATATATACATATATGTTTATATATAAATATAAATATACAAAATATTATATTTATTTCTACAAATATATATATTCATATATCTATATATGTATGTATATATATATATATATGAATAATATATATTAATATAACAATAAAATAAAAGTCAAATTTAAACATAACACATTAAATTGGTGTTTGAAACCTTTTAAAAAAAAAAAACATTGTATAGTCTGCAGCCCAGCTACGGCCTCCCTGTAGGAAGGTCGCAGCCTTTACCAGGGCTGCGCCCAGCAGTCGCTGGCTGCTGTGCACAGCCATGGTGGCTGTGCCACCCATAAGGAGTGAGGGGAGGGTTTTGGCCCTCCCCAAAAATCATTAAAATTTATTTATTTATTTTTTATAAATTTTTTTAATAATTTCGCCTGTACGGTGATTTGTAATTTTTTTTTTTTTTTCTATTAAATATAATTCTTAAATTCCTCTGAACAGTATTTTTAATATTCGTATAAAGAATATAAGATTTTCACATTCCAATTTATATATGAATCTATAAAAATATATGTATGTAAATTTTACATATATATACAAATTCAACAGAGTTTTTCTGTGGGGAAAAATTTAAGAAAATTCTACAGGGTTTTCATACGGGGTTTTAATGGGGAAATTGGGGAAATTGAAAAAATTTCTACAAGGTTTCAAAAGAAAATACGCACAGAAATTTTCATTCAAATTTTAATTTACCCCAAAAGTTTTAAAATCCATTTTCTATTTAAATGATTTCCCCTTCACTAATTTAAATATTTTCCACAGAAAGTATGCTACATAAATTCTTCTGAAACCATCAAATCTTTACAAAATAAGAATACAGTGAACGATTTCTTTGCGAGAAGTATAGGGATTTAAATTAAACATAATTTTCTTTTCACAAACATTCCTTTCAATGGCAAACAAATTATAATTCACAAGAAAAATACCTATTTTTCCCTAGCTTCAAAAATCTGTCTGGTGATGAAAGCCTCTGTTGCCTGTAGCTTCCAAAACCTTTCACGAACACCAATTCCCAATATACCAATCCAGAGAACTTCCACAAATATACAACAATACCAAAAAAACATAAACCAATTTTTTTTTTTAACAGAGCACTAATTCAATCCCCGTAAAGAATAGATTGAATCCCCTGTATTTCCCAAATCCCAGATAATATCCGTGAATACTCTCAACCAAAAGCAATAAATTTAACTTGCACACTTGTCGAGAAGAAGAAAATATCTTCAACAACTTCCCGACAATCTTTCCTATCAAGATTTGCATGCCTTTAATTTATTTAAATTTCCAATTTTCAAAAATACAAAATTTATTTACAATTAAAAATGCCATTTCCAAATAATAATTAATTTAAAATTAAATCTATTCACACACATTTAAAACAATTTTAATTTAATTAATTAATTAATTTAATTAAATGAATTTAATCTCTATGATCAAATTATTTAACCAAACAAACTAATTAATTAATTAAATAACTTGTAAAACTTATTTCTCTAACATTTAAAAATTAATTTAAATAACAGTAAATTAAAGAATAATAAACTATCATTAAAATTGGCAAGATTTTCCTATCAAAGCAATTTAATCCAATCAGGAAAAGACAAGACAACCAAAGACTCCAAACTAAACTGACAATGTATTATGACTGGGTTTAAGACTAGACTAGGATGAACCATGCTACTACCTCCCAATCAACATATCCGTTGAGTCTTGACACGCTCGGACCTGAGTAACCAGGTGGAGTCGGTGTCATGTACCTGCAAACCTGCAACCAAACAAATAACATGCATATACATATAATCCATAATACAGGCACACCGTGGGGAGAAAATCATGAACATCACAGGACACTCGCAAGCGAGTGATGCAATTCCGTTCTCCACACCAATACACGTCACATCAGACTGACAAATTAAATAACAGTTAGTCCATCATAAACATATATATAACAATAACATCTAAAGGAAAACATCTATGCTATATCAAAGCATGTCAGAAATCAATTATCACCATACAATGTATCATCATGTCACAAAGTAAATCCAATGTCGCTCAAAATCAGCGATCAAAATATTCAAACCAAAGTGCCAAAGTCTAACAGTGTGAAAACATGCAACCAGAAAACATAAGCATGAATGGAGGGGTACTACAATAGCCGTTGGATCTATAACCAATTCTTCCATGGGATTGGAAGATTGAGTGAGTATAAAGTAACCATCGTCAGGAAATAAATTAGATTTAGTGGGTTGCATCTTCAAAACCCTTAGGATGGCAAGGTCACAACTCTGATACCACTGTAATATCCATCATAAAAAAATCAACTTTAAATATATATTTTTAATTTCTACCAAAAACTTAGAAATGAGCAAATCGAGTATGAGAGAAAAAGTATTAAAACACCCCAAATTGATATTGAATCAATAGCAACTGATATTGAATGTTCTAATACAGATTTGAACATGGAATTTGCATCAATTTGTTGTTGATAATAACAACCAACAACAATACTTAACTGTTGCACCAAACTTAAAAAGAAACTGTGAATTGGAAGCTATGCTAAAACCCAAATCACAACAAACAACTTCAAAATAAAATTTGTTGTTCTAGACAAAAAAGTACATGAGAATAATGTTCTAGATACACATATATTTGCTGCTAACAATAGCAAACCAAACTACACTACCCCTGCCAAATATTTGACGAAATGCACACCCAAAACTGGAACATTCAACACTGTTGCACAACTTCTAGATGAAATTGCCACTAGAGACCTATAAGCACACTTTTTGTAAGTCTCTATCTCCCTAGTTTATCAACTTGGAAGATTACTCCTTCAATGGTTTCTCAGCCTATGAAGAAGAAAGCATAAGCTTGTAAAATGCATAAAGATCCTTCTATATGCAAAATGACCAATATTTATAGACTCTTGATCATTTGAAAACTTCTACCAAACATTGGATTCACGTCTAAATATTCTTCCCCAATTTTAAGCACTTACAAAAGTCATAAAATGCATTATAACACCTCTAAATTTAGCCTTTCATATTATACCACTTACAAGGCATCTTTTGACAACTCAAAATGTATTTTTCGAGGCACCTACATAAGGTTAAAGTGCTGTTTTCTAAAACTCACAACCCACTTGTGTTGACACCACTAAATATTTAATATTTATTTGTCCTTTAAATAAAAATTACACTATGACAATATAAATATTAAATAATATATTATATTCCAATGTTGTCATGATACCTCCAACAAGTACTATTTCTAGATAATGGAAACTTACTATTTTTAGTGAGTACTCATTTTTAGAAAAAGGGACATGACATTACTTGTCTCAAGTTTGAGGACTTATGAAAGTTATATTAGGTACCACTCTAAGGCATGGCATTAGTTTGCACTTGTAAAGCCACCATAATCTATGCTGACACAAACAATCCAGGCTTTTCCTTGAGCTAGTAAAAATAATCCTAATCATATAATGATTGAAAGGTATGAGCAACAAACCCTAAACATATATAGGCATCAGTGGCACAATGCCTTTCAACTTAAGCTTCCTTAGTATAGGATTTGGGAACTTGGTGTCCTTCAAATTCTTAATTGAATAATGAATTTGCTTGCCTTTAACTAGTAAATTATCTCATATTATAGAACTTATCAATCAATTAGAAACTTCTCTATCAACCAAGTAACTTTTCATTTATTGGAGAAATGGATGTCAATAAAGTAGTGGATACTTGGATTTCCACCTCTATTTCTAATAATTATATATATATATATATTACAAAAAATAATTAAACTTAAAAAAATGACATATCGAGAAATAAAATTTTAATTCTAATGTACTTATTTATTTTGTTGGAAGGTTTTATGTCAAACCTAGATTTCTTTTGCTACTTGACATAGGAGAATGGATCTAAGTTAATACCTCTTTCATTGAGAGCCAAACACTAAGGAGTCTCCAATCTTTCTAAGACACCTAGGACACAATCCTAGTCTCATCCCTTATTATTACACCTAGGGGGATTTGAACTTTGTTGGATAGCCTAATCAAGAAACATACCATCACCCTCATTAATTGTACTCAATAAATTGAGCTACAACCCTTTAACATAATGCATTCAATTTTAAATATTATTCTATATAATAAAATTGGTCCAGTTCCTTCATTTATACATTCTACTTAATCTTTAACGATATAATTTTTTACAATATCAATATTAGAATTTAAGTGCGTAGTTTTTGAGTCAACTCATTGGCCCATATTCATGAGTAGTGGTTCACACATACCCATCTCTCATAAGAATGATTTAGCCACGTTAATTTTTTATCCATTGCACCTGCATAAAAAACAAGTGCTTGATAAATAATGGATGGTAATGGATGACCATGCTTGCATGATTGGTTGCAGTTGATATTGATTTGTATAGTTTTTGAGTCAAACTCATTGACCCATAATTCATAAGTATTGCTTCACACAAACCCATCTCTCATAAGAATGATTCAAAATCAATTCATTGACCCATATTTCATTAGTAATAGTTTGCACAAACTCATCTCTCATAAAAATGATTCAAATACATAATATTTTTACCCATTGCATCTGCTTAAAAAACAAGTGCTTGATAAATAATGGATGGTAATGGCTGGTTGTGCTTGCTTGATTGGTTGCACTTGATATTTATTTGTATAGTTTTTGAGTCAAACTCATTGACCCATATTTCATGAGAGTGCTTCACACAAACCCATCTCTCATAAGAATGATTCAAAATCAATTCATTGGCCCATATCTCATGAGTAATAATTTACACAAACTCATCTTCAGTAAAATAATTCAAATACATAATTTTTCATCCAAATACATAAATTTTTTACACATTACACCTGCTCAAAAAACAAGTGCTTGATTAAAATAGTGGATGGATTGGTAATGGATGGGCCTGCTTGCCCGATCGGTTGCACTTGATATTGATTAAAATAGTAGCAAACTTGTACCCAGTTTAGAACAAAGCAGAAACAAACAAAAGATAATGATGTATCATCGTCACAAATTCTGATTTTGGAGCCAAAATTAAGATGGAATCAAGTATTAAAGCAAAGCTAACGTGGCCACCGACCTCGCCTTTCGTTTCTGTCCGTGTTCATTGCGTCCTTGTAGCTATCCATTACAGCATGGAAAGCAGATTCCCAAACCCAACACAGGCCTTACTATTACAAGCAATGGACCAAATCCAACGCAATCTTGTCTGAACAGTGGGTTTAACTTGGAACTTGTCCCTCTTTACGCCATGATACGAATGAGACCCTGGGAGTGGGTAGCCCGGTTAGATACCCTGTACTTAAAAAGAAAAAAAACATGTCAATCTCACCGGTGACGAAAGACACACGCCAGCATGCATTAAATGCTCTCCGGTGACGAGAGTAATTGTTATTGCACGTGGCCAAAACTTTTGCAGGCCTTGTCAAAACAGGATTTGCCGGGAACTGTTACCATGACGGGTGGGGGACCCGCCGGGTGAAGGATGCGGGTGGGGCCAGGCCCGCCGGGTGAAGGATGTGGGTGGGGCCCGGTAGGCAGGGGTGTTGACGGCGTGGCTCCCTACGGCCCCGTATCGCCCTGAGATTCCAGAATGGCGTGTATGGACGGTAAATTGAGGAGTGGGGACTGGGGATGGGGTAAGGGCCTACCTTGGCTCGGGCACGAAACCAAAGATCCAGCCTTTTCGGGTGGAGACCATGTGGGAGCTGCCGCCCTAAAATGCTGTCAAATAAAGAAAATGGGGACAGGCAGGGGCTCACATGAAGGGAGCTTGATGTGGGGTAAGGCCGTATATGGTCGGAAACGATCGTGTGGTGGAGGATGGAGCAGGTGTTAGTAGTGGTTATGGGGCTTATTAGGAGGAATGTGGGCAATTGAATGGTCTCCTGATCATGCTCGCTCAGGACCGCCCGGCCGCCGGCATGTGCCCGGCAAACGTAACACAATACAGAGAGGATGCGGGGAATCCGCTAATCCAACATAAACATTCTTTCCTCGCTTACATTAAGATTGTTTTAAGAAATGCTTCTTTCTCCCTTTGCCGTGCAGAAATCAGATGAAATATTTTATTTTCAACCGTGTATGTTGTCTTACGAGTCACGTTCGATTCACCACGTATGCTATACTTTTCAGGGAAAAAGTATCTTTTAGTTTTATGTTCACTTTGATTTGTTTTAAGATGTGTTGATTAGTGTTTAGTTTGGGTTAGATGCAAAAGCTGGTAGGATTAGAAACCATTATTTTAATGATTATTTTATTTTAGGTAGAAGGTGTCTCTTTATTTGAGATTCAGGAACTCATTTTGTCCGTCAATGGTTAAAAAATTCACTCCTCCAATTTGGCGAGCTGAAAATAAGGTTTAGGCGATGGTTTTAGAATATGTTTATTAAAATAAAAATTAGAGCCAAGATTCTAATAATGAGCACATTTAGGTTTTAACATTATGGCATTCTTTACCTTGCCTAGTTAAGTATATATTAGTATAATTAATATATAATGTAAATTTTATATAATTATAAAAAATTATTAATATATAATTATATTATATATTATTATTATATACTACATATTTTAACAAAATTATTAAATATATATAAAATTATTATAATTATTATTATTCTTATATAATACAAAATATATTATATTTTTTATATAATACAAATTAGGTTATATATAATATAAGTATATTTATTATTATATATAATAGTATATATAGGTTATATTATTATTATTATATATTATATTCTATAATAAATATTATTAAATATAAATATGAAATTATTATAATTAATAATTAATATATTTCTATATAGATCAAATTAAATTAATTTATAAAAAATCTGATAGTTTAATTGATAAGAGTGTTGTTTTCTAGATTTAATTGTGCAGTTTATTAGCATAAACATTTCAGATCACACTTTGTGATCCATCATCAGGATGAAACAAGAGTTGTAGGAACAAGATGATTAATCAATTAGGAAAAAGAAAAAGAGATAGAGGAGGAGACAATTCTATATAGAGAGAGGTATATATACTAACACTTGCACCTAAAGGAGGTTCAAGGATTATGTTGATAGAAAACTATATGTATGTTAATATGTTAGAGAGGGAGTATGTGTTTGCATATTTTAGTTACATGTGACTAGATTAAACAATTAATAATAAGTGCTAAATAATGGAATGAAATAAATTTGACAAATCTAGATTTTGAAGGCATCTAATCCAAACCCATAAACAACTAAAGAGAATTTTATAACTAGACAAGTAAATTACTTTGGTCTAAGATTAGTGTGGTGAATATAATAGTTAATACATAAAATAAAATAAAAATATATAATAATATTATTATATAATAAAAATATAAAATAAAATTAATAATATAATAATAATAATAATAATAATAATATAAACAATATCATTTTCTAAATGACTACCAATTGACCTCATGTACTACACAAATGTATGCAAAAAATAAACTAATTTTTTCTCTAATTGACCTTCCACACCTCTTCGGCGTACCCATTGACACAAGGTGCGATTGCTAGTTTTTATAAATTTTTCAATTTGTTTATTTATATATTTTACACACAATTATTTGTGTAGGACAAGATTTTTGGTATGATCTCCCCTCTTAAAATTTAAATTCAAATTCACTTGCTTCTAATTTTAAGTCAATTCAAAAGTATGTCCATTCTAAAAATATGTGAATTGTTGTCTAGATTGTCATATTATGTAATGAAATACCATTCATATAAAAAAACTTCATCCAAAGAACAACAATTTTTTTAAATTTATTTACAATTACACACACACACACTTTGGGTTTGTTTGTTTTAAGATGTGTTGATTTAGTGTTTAATTTGGGTGGGTTAGATGTAAAAGCTGGTAGGATTAGAAACCATTATTTCATATGGTTATTATAGTTCTTTTTTCATAACTTTTCAATTTGTTTATTTACACATTTTACACAATCATTAGTGCATGGAAGATCATTGGTATGATCTCACCCCTTGAAATTCAAATTCACTTGCCACTAATTTTAAACCAAATATCAACTTGTACATAAAAATTATTCGAACTGTGGTCTACATTTGTTGGAACATGTTTGTTATTGCGTCAAAAGATCAACCTGTTAACACCCAATACAAATGCCAAAGATAAATGGATCCACAAGAGGCGGTTAGTCCATGTCTCGAATTTGAAGGGAGATGATGGTGATTAGTCCAACAATCCCACCCCTCAGTGTCATCCGAGGGGATTCGAATCTGCGACCATGACTTTGATACTATTTTTTCGAACACGTCTATCGTTGCACCAAAATATTGACCTGTTAACACCCGATACAAATGCTAGAGATAAATGGATCCACGGGAGGTGGTTAGTCCATGTCCCAAATTTGAAGGGAGATGCTAGTGATTAGTCCAACAACATTGTCGTATAAAAACTTCATTCAAAGATTTTTTTTCAAATTTTATTTACAATGATATATATATATATAATAAAGAGCACATCATTCTCATACAAGCAATATAAATATCTTGAGCAACATTTTTATGAAAATAAAAATACCTAACAAATTTTCTTAATAATCTATTTAGGATTCATTTCAATTCCCATTAGGATTAGAATACATTGTTGGGTGATCCCACAATACTGGTTTACAATTTTTGGCCAAACTAGACATTGAACTGAATTTTTTTAACTAAATCTTCACTTTCTAGCACCTCTAGCTACTAAACCATGAGGAATTTGAAGATAATACAAACTAGTGATTTGTAACATTTTGTCTATAGATTCCAAATATATATTTTTTAATTTTTTTAAATCAAATTGCATTTCTTTTTCCATCTCCTTTGAAAACTAGTTTTTATTAGTAAACACCATTTTTAAAGAGTGATGCTCACCATAAACAACATAACTTTTTTTAGACTATGAAGGATAAAATTCTAATTTTTTCAAATTTAGCTTTGTAACTATGATATCTAGCATGTTCATTTGGTTTCATAGTGTTTTATTGAATATTTTTTTCTTCATCAAGTTTTGAAGTCAAACCAATTACAATTTAGACATAGGTGGACCATAAACAATATAACTTTGTTTGTATGTATTGAAATTCATTTTTTTCTTTTAATTGGATCAAGGACATCAATACCTACCCTGAACATATTTTTGATTTTTTTTTTTTTTATAATCTACTTATTTTCCACATGTGCATAACAAAGAGCTTGATTTTTAGTGAAAACTCTACATTCACAAGAAATAAAAAAATATAATAATCAAATTAAATATATTTGAAATTATATTTTTTTGGGAAACTTATAATAAGAACTACAAACTTACTAAAACTAAATTTTAAATGAATTTATTTGATCCCCCAAAAGGTAAATCAAAAGTGGTTTTTTATTAGCATTTTGATAGGTGTAAAAGAGACTCCATTATAGGCATGGTTTAAAAATAGTGGAGTTCTATCCAAGGGCATTTGATCTAAGGTGGTTTGATCAAACCCTCTTCAACTAGAATCCTTTAAATGGAACTTTTCAAGGCTTGAATCATTATATTTTCTAAAAATATGTGATTTCAGCAAAAATCAAGATGTCCCAAAAAGTGTAAACCACTATTGTGGGATCATCTTGTTTCTAATTTTCACATCAACTACATGCATACTCAACGTAAACATATTCATTCTTATACAATGAATTAACTAGTTTTTAATTCACAAACAAGTACAAGGGTAAGTGCAAAAAGATGAGGGGACAAAAAGGGGGCTTAAGTGGCCACTTTTTTATGAAATCAGGAAATACTGACCTTGGACATGAAATTGAGGATAGTTACACTCAAAATTTTGAGATGCAAAAGAAACAAGGATCATAGTTGTCTGAATCTACTTTCTAAACTACTAATTTATTTTTAAAATGGTTAAGATTAAGGGGTTCAAAAGAGGGTGATCCAGAGGATTTTTGTCAAAATTTGAAGTTCTTCATTTTTCTCCAGAAACATCTTCATCAAAAAATGTTGGGAATTATGACTCCAACACAACTCGAATGGAGTCAATCGGAGCTACGGTGCTCGAGATACACTCGGTCAAACCTTTAGTCAACTCAAAGACCCAGGTCAGAAAGAAGGTCAAAAATCAAAGTTGTCAAAAGTAGTCAAGAATGGTGTCAATGCGAAGAGCTCGTCGCAAACTTTCTGATGATGTTTGTTTCATCAAAATTGGAGTTCGTTTGCCCGAGTTACGAGCAGTCAGAGTTGGCCAATCATGTGTGGACATGTGGCAATCTAGTCAATGCCACATCATCAGTCCAGTCAGCGGACACATCACTCCAAAGTCTTTGACTGACGAATGAAATTTTGATATGGCACCATCTCACCCCTCCACGTGATAGGCCATTATTGGCAAAAGGTGGCATATTATTTTTATAAAAAAAATATAATAATAACAAATAATAAAATATATAAAACAAATAAAAAATAATAAAAAAATGCCACATTCTTTTAAAAAACGTGGGCCCTCCTATATTAAAGGATCTCCACCTATCTTACAGCCCATATTAAAGCCACCCCATATTAAAGCCATGAGTTTTGTTTTAAAAACTTTCTATGTTATTTTTAAAAGCCTATTTTCAAGGAATCCCTATTTTAAGGGATTTTAAACCCTTTTTATTATTATTATTACCCCTATTCAAAAGGAATAAACTCCTATAAGATAGCAATGGGATTATTTTCAAGGGGATAAAATTTAAAATATCTCCTTAAAAATATATACATAATCTCGTAAGAGTTATCAAAACAAAATTATAGGGATTATTATTTTCCTTTGTAAGCCCAAAATTACAAGGGCCCTTCGTTATTTATCTTGAAGAGATTTTATTATGTAATGGGGGGATTTATTTTGGATTTACATTTAAATTTGGGGAGATTGTAAATCAAGTTGTTTTACACCAAATTGGGTAAAATTGGTGTATAAAAAGGGGTAAATGGGTGAGAGTTTGGGGAGTGTGTTTTAGCTAATTATTTTTGTAAGGAATTTTGGAGGTGATTTTTGTAAGTGGAGAGTTAGGATTTTTAGATTTCTTTGTAATCCAAGGGGAGGCTATGCCTAAGATTGTAACCAAGTTTTTGGAGGAATAATATGATCGGTCTACTCTTTGGAGAGGGACCCGAAGATGTAGCCATTGTTTTTGGTGAACTTCGTTATCAAACCTTTGTTTGCACTTTCTCTCTTCTCTCACATTTTGGTTATCACCTTGATTTTTTAAAGCATAATTTCAATAATGTACACTTGTTTTTGAGTTTCCATTAAATTGTTTAAGTTAAGCATTCAATTATGCAATTAGTCTAGATCCTAAATCAGATTAGAGGGACCCACAAAAATTGGTGTTGTTTTTGTTAGAAAAACATAACATAGCAACTTTTTTGGAAATGTAGCATGGTGATTTTTTTTTAGTATTTTTAAAATCACTTCAGTGAGAAATTAGCTAACAGTATGTAGTTGATGCACAATTTTTCTGATAATTTTTTAATGAACATTTGATTTTTTACTAATTTTCAAAGTGGACACTTCCTAAAAAGTAGAATTTTGGCCATGCTACCCTTACAAATTTCGGAAACTAATTGATTTTTTTTGAATATTTGTAGAATGGAGTCTAGTTTCTAAAAATGTATTTTATTTGAAATTTTGGTGAACGATTAATATATAATGAAAAAAACACCAAACACTATTTTTTTCCAAAAAAGAGACACAAACAAAAGAAATTATAGATCAAAGGCTTAACATTGTCAAAAAGTGAAAAAAATTACATTGTTAGATAGCTAAGAGAGAGCCTAACATTACCCAGGTGTTTGATTTGTTCAACATTGAAACACATGCAATCCTGACGGTGAGCACGAACTCGATTATGTGAAATATTGTAGAATTTGCAAAAAAAATTCTCTGATTGTTGGGAAGGCCCTCCAAGTCTTTGGGTTGGTATTCCAAGGAAAATACCAAGCCCAAGGCTTGGGGATTCCCAAAGCAAGATATAACGCAAGCAAGTTATAACTCGTTTTTGTTATATCTTAGTTTTGACATTGTTTTTGCATTTGTGTGGCACATGTCTATCAAGACATAACACGAGCGAGTTATAATGTGCTTGCATTATGTTAAATGCTAATCTATTGAATGTATGTTTATATATTTGTATTTTTGTATGTGCATGTATGCTTGTATGTCATGTATGTATGTATTTATGCATGCTTGTATGTATGTATGTATGCATGCCTGTATGTATGTATGTATGTACCAATGCATGTATGTATGTATGTAAGATTGTATGTACACATTTACATGTATGCTTGTATGTATGTAGGATTGTATGTACATATGTATTATGCTTGTATGTATGTAAGTATGTATGTATTTATGTATGTCTTTAGAGGGAAGGATAATTTTAAGAGAGAGAGAGAGTTGTCTAGGTAGGGTGGGAGGGAGAGAGGGAGGGAGAGACCTAGGATAGAGAGAGAGAGAGAGAGAGACAGAGAGAGAGAGAGAGAAGGGGTTGGAGTGAGAGGTACTTAGCTAGGTAGGGTGGGAGAGAGAGAATTGAGAGAGAGGGAGAGAGAGAGAGAGGGGAGAGAGAGAGGGAGACTAGAGAGGATAGAAAGAGAGCTATGTAGGTAGGGTGCCAAAGGGAGAGACTTGAGAGACAGGGTAGTGAGAGGGAGTCTGGAAGAGAGGAGTGGGAGAGAGAGGGAGGAGAGAGGGAGAGGGGTGTGGGAGGGAGGACTCGGAGAGAGAGAGGGAGAGAGAGGGGTGGAGGAGAGGACTTATCTAGGCAGGGGTGGGAGGGAGGATAGATAGATAGATAGATAGACAGATAGAGAGAGAGAGAGAGAGAGTTACCTAGGTAGGGTTCTCGAGGGAGAGACCCGAGAGACAGAGGGGGTGGGAGGGAGAAACCTAAGGGATAGAGAGAGAGAGGGATTGGGAAAGAGATGATGAGATAGATCAGATAGGGATTGATCAGATCAATCGACGAGAGAAACGGATGGACGGACGACCCAGTGGCCACGGAGCACGGCCGAAGGACCATGGTCCCACCGAGTGGCTGGCCGAGAACTGAGGCCGAACACGGCGTGACTGAGGTCCAAACGCAGCGGAGTGGACTGAGGCTGAGTGGACTATGGCCGGAACAGCCAAGGCATGGCCGGCCGGAGGCCGAGAGAGGAGGACGGAGAGACGGAGGAGACAGACAGGAAATGAGAGAAGAGTGGAGGATATATGGAGGACCCAACAGGCTGGAGGCAGCACAGTCCAATGCAGGCACTGGCCGGCTGGAGAATGGCCGAGGACAGCAGGACATGTCCAAATGGACTGAGGCTGAGCCATGGGGTGAGCCGATGGCCGGAGGCTGGACCACGAAGGAAGGACAGGGTCCAAAGGAGGAAGGAGGACAAGGACTGAGGTTTAAATGGCAGGCAGAGGTGGTGAGGCATGGTTTAGGGTTTAAGGGCTGAGGGCTGAGGGCTGAGGGTAGAGGATTACGGGTATAGGTCTGGAGGATTAGGGCTTAAGGGCTGAGGGCTGAACAGGCTGAGGGGCTGAGAACGGAAGGTTGAGGGTTTCAAATGCATGGGGTAGAGAGGGTAGAGGGTTTAAGGGTTTAGGGTCCAATGTATAGGGTAGAGGGTATAAGGGTCGAGGGATTAGGGTTTAAGGGTTGAGGGTTGAGGGATTAGGGTTGAGAGTATAGTGTATTGGGTTGAGGGTAGGGGGTAGAAGGTTTAAGGGTTTAAGGGTTGAGGGTAGAGGGTTTAGGGTATAGGTTTGAGTAATTAGGGTTGAGGATCCAATGTATAGGGTAGAGGGTATAGGGCTGAGGGATTACGGTAGAGGGTAGAGGGTAGAGGGTTTAAGGGTTGAGGATTGAGAGTTTAAGGTTAAGGGTAGAGGGTTGAGGGTAAAGGGTATTGGGTTGAGGGTAGAGGGTTTAATTGTAGAGAGTTAAGAGTAGAGGAGAGAGAGAGAGAGAGAGAGAGAGGGGGGGGGTTTAAGGGTTAAGGATTAAGGGTAGATGGGAGAGAGATATAGGGAGTGAGAGAGAGAGAGAGATACCTAAGAGAGGGAGAGGGGATGGGAGGGAGAGACTTGAGAGAGAGAGAGAGAGAGATGGGGTCTCCTGATGATGGACCACTAGCTTGCCAATTCGATGAAATTGACAACCTAACTTTACCTATTTGAAAAAATGGGTCAAATAAATGGGGTCTCCTGGACTAACTTTTCCAATTCAGTGAAATTGGCAACCTAACTTGGCCACTATATTGCTAATTTCACCAAATTGGCAAGCTAGTGGCCTGTTTGAAAAAATCAGTGAAATTGGCAATGTTGTGGCCTGTTTGAAAAAATGGGTCCAAGAAATGAGGTCTCCTGGTGATCACCGGGAGACCTCATTTCTTGGACCCATTTTTTCAAACAGGCCACTACATTGCCAATTTCACCGAATTGACAAGCTAGTGGGCCCACTGGCTTGCCAATTTGGTGAAATTGGAAACCTAACTTGGCCTATTTGATAAAATGGGTCCAATGGGGTCTCTCGGTGAGCTCACTAGCTTTCCAATGTGGTAGGGTTGACAAGGTAGGGGCAGCATGAAAAAAATGCCTCATATAAATGGGGTCTCACGGTGATGTAGGGGTAGCATGAAAAAAATGCCTCATAGAAATGGGGTCTCATGGTGATGTATCACCGTGAGACCCCATTTCTATGAGGCATTTTTTTCATGCTGCCCCTACCTTGTCAACCCTACGACATTTTGCATACATGTCTACAAAAAACATTATTGTCAAACAATTCACATGCCTTGTCCATGCTTCCATTTTGAGCCTATCTTGCAATCATGGCATGCCACATGACCACATTTATTTAAGGAATTCCATCCAAAAAATTCATGTGACCTTTGTCTATGCTAGAAATAATCTTCTATAGGATGATTGTAAGTATTTTTTATGAAGCCTTGAATGACATATATTTCATTTATTTGTATGGATTCATTTTTTAGGAACTAATATTTGTCTCATTACCATGCTATAGGTAAAATTATCCACCATGCCGAGGAAATGAAGAAGAAATAAACTAACAGATGAAGAGTATGAAACTAATAAAGCAAAAAATAAAGAATGGATGAGGGAATATTGTAAGAAGAAGAAATTGGATACAATTAATGAAAACAAGCCAATTGAAGAGGAACCTCAACCATCAAAAAGAGAAAAGGAATTGGCAACACAAAGGTAATGAATGTGAAAGCATTGTGCTAAGATAGATTTGAATACCGTAGTTGGAGACACACCCTCTACTGCAAGTGAATACAAAGGGACACCATTAACCACAAGTGAATACAAAGGGACACCATTAACCACAAGTGAATACAAAGGGACACCATTAACCACAAGTGAAAGCATTGTGCTAAGATAGATTTGAATACCGTAGTTGGAGACACACCCTCTACTGCAAGTGAATACAAAGGGACACCATTAACCACAAGTGAATATGGAGGGACACCATCTACCACAAGTGAATATGGAGGGACACCATCTACTGCAAGTGAATATGGAAGTACACCATCTACCACAAGTGAATATGAAGGGACACCATCCACCACATCTCAAGTTGAGAGTACATCATCACTCAGATTTGAAAAAGAAGGTACACCATCATCCCCATGTCAACCTCAAGGTATATCGTCTATTCCACCCTCGATCAAAGGTACGCGATTCAGCCCACCTCACTTAAATATTGATGAAATTCCTAATGTTGAGATGTATGTACCTAGGAGAACACCTAGAATTTTGCGTAGAAAGACAAAGTATTTGATTAATATTGATGAGGATATTTTGCAACACATGGAAGGTAAGATTCCAACATGCACTTGTAGAAGATATGTTGATAAGATTTGGAAATTGTTCTTTGAAAGGATAAATGAGATTGCAACATGTCAACTATTTGTTGAGATGATGCGAGGTATAAAGTATAGAAACATCATGAAGATTCTTGGGTTGAGAACATCGAATGCTTCAAGTGAAAACACTATTGTGAAGAATCTAATGGATGCTTATGAGAGTGTGGGTAAGACCTCACACTCAAAGGATAGTAATGTCACCCAATATGTCATTACATCAAATTTGGTAATTAGTCAAACAAGGAGATCTTGTCTCATTAGAAAGACGAGTGAACAATTAAGAATTAATAGAAAAACTTAATCAAGAGGCATTCAAAGGCGAAAAAGAATTGAGGGCACTAATTCAAATGAATTATGGGAATTCTCAAGGAGACTCCCACAAAAAGAGAAACCAGTTGTTGAAGCATTGAGAACACTAATTGAAGACTATTGGAATAATAACGCAAGGCCATCTCTGAAGCAAAGGGATGTGGTAAGAAGGAGAATCATTAGTCAGAACCGTGAGCCACATCCAAAGCATTTTTTGGATATGACTGAAACCCAATTTTGGTTGTTTTAGGACTTTGACACAGATCAAAAGATTCTTCATTACTCAAACCTTGTCATGACATCCAATATTTGTTTTCCCAAATATGGGGGTGGAGATTTGAACAAGACATTGTGGAAGGTGCGCGAGTCTAACCATGAGGCAATACTTGACACAATAAAGAGTAGAGCAGGCTTGGATGGTTCATTAGATTAATTTGTATGATGCCAATGCTATCATCTAATGTTTATATCATGTATGTAGGTGATTGATGAAGTTATTAGACTTGCAAATGTAGCACACTTTATGTTTAGAACTATGGCAAAGGATACCGAGTTTAATGGTATTTTATTTTTTCTCAAAAATAGGAAAAAAAAATGATGTAGGATATTCTCTATAGATTAGTAAACTAAGTGGAAGATTAAATTGTGTTGTTTTTATAACAAGTTACAAGTTTCCAAAAGGTTGGAAAGTAATAGTTTCGTTACGTTCTATTCATGAGAGGCAGTTGTGTGCAATAGGTATCTTGGAACTCCTAATGAAGATGTATGTCCAGGAGTGACTAAGTTGAGAGATTGGCATGCCTATCCTCAATGAAAGCATCAAGATTTAAGCCTTGCTATTCCCAACTTGGAACCAAATGGTTTGGATTTGTTGTTTGTAAGTGCCTTCCATCTATTTTCATTTCATTTCCATTTTGGATGCTCTCTTTTTTCTTCTTTTACTTTTCCTAATTGTAAGTAAATTACTAAAAATTGATTGGTGCTCCTTGCAGAAAATGTTGATTTATGAGCCATCCAAGAGAATCTCAGCCAAAAAAGCAATGCAACATCCTTATTTTGATAATCTTGACAAATCTCAATTCTGATTTTAAGCCATTATAAAAGTGTGTGTGAAGCTTAGTGAGGGAATTTCAAGTTATTCATTTGAAGTTAACCTCATCATGAGCACCTATGATGTAGATATTATAAGAGCATCTCGAATTTTAATTTATTCTATTAATGAGAGGTTGTTGTGTGCAATAGGTACTTGGAACTCCCAATGAAGATGTATGGCCAGGAGTGACTAAGTTGAGAGACTAGAATGCCTATCCTTAATGGAAGCATCAAGATTTAAGTCTTTTTGTTCCCGACTTGGAACCAAATGGTGTGGATTTGTTGTCTGTAAGTGCCTTCCACCTATTTTTATTTCATTTCCATTTAGGATGCTCTTTCTTTTTTTTCTTTTACTTTACCTATTTGTAAGTAAACTACTAAAACTTGATTGGTGTCTCCTTGCAAAAAATGCTGATTTATGAGCCATACAAGAGAATCTTAGCCAAAAAAGGAATGAAACATCCTTATTTTGATGATCTTGACAAGTCTTAATTATGATTTTAAGCCATTATCAAAGTGCATGTGAAGCTTAGAGAGGGAATTTCAAGTTATTCATTTGAAGTTAACCTCATCATGAGCACCTATGATGTAGACATTATAAGAGCATCTCGAATGTATGAGTGACATTGTGAAAGATCTATGAGAACAAAGTACCTAAGGCATCCTTGAATCGTATTTTTGGTTATTATGAGAGAATCTTATAAGCCGGGTTTGTGTGAATGAAAATGGGGTAGAGTGATTCAATATTTGATTTAAGTGGGGTGTTGGAATTCATATAATTTATTTTTTTTCTCATGATTTTGTATTACCACTTGATAGTTTTGAGAAAGCATTGTTCCTACAAGTACAAGCACTTGGGTATCAGAATGGTGTTTGAAGCATATTAGACAATTGTAGCACAAAGATAAGAATTAGGACTACCAAATACATCTCATTTTATTGTAAAAATCATATTATTAATATAGTGAGTGTAATAACCATTGATGGTTACCAATCATTCTTTTTCTTCTTTTATTCTCTCCCTATTATAACTAGCACCAATTGACTAACTTATTATAAAAACTTCATTTATTAAAACAAATCAACCTAATGATTATATATCAATATCAATATAACATACCATCTATTCACATAAACATTTGTAATGATATTTACTCAAATTTTGAAATTTATTGCTGCCCTCAAATATTTGTAATTCATGTAGCATAATCCCTTAATAGTCCAAATTGCAAAAGGGCAACAATCTTTGACGACCTGTTACTCAGAGACCGTGTCAGTTATAGGCATTCCATCTGAGGCGTTGAGATCATGTAGGGAATCTCTATAATAACCTCTCTCAATTTTTGTTATCTCAGAGTTGTTTTCCCGCGGTGTCCAATTTTCACTTGATGGAAAAAATGTCAATTATAAGCAGTGTAAAGTTGCAAAGTGGTGCAAATTTTGTTTTGCAACTTGTGTGACCAAACAAACTATTCCAATGCACCTAGATGGGTATGTTTACGCTAGGCATGGTCCTGTTTTACACCAAAACATGCCGAATCACTCTAAGTTACGTTCAACTGACTCGATCCCTTAAGGGTCCAAAGTGCAAAATGGCTACTATCTTTGATGGGCTATTACTCACAAACTCTTCGTCTGAGCCTATGAGATCATGTTGGGCCCCTCTACAATAATTTCTCTCATTTTTTGTTATCTCAGAGTTGTTTTCCCGTGGTATCCAATTTTCACTTGATGGAAAAAGTGTCAAATGCAAGCAGTGTAAAGTTGCAAAGTGGTGCAACTTTAGTTCTACAACTCGTGTGACCAAACGAACTATTCCAACACATCCAAATAGGTATGTTAATGATAGGAATGGTCCTATTTTGCACCCAAACACGTTGAATCACTCCGAGCTACATTCAATCGGTTCAATCCCTCAAGGGTCCGAAGTGCAAAATGGATGCAATCTTTGATGGTCTATTACTTGGAAATGGTGATCCTTACGAACTCTCTGTCTGAGCCTACGAGATCACATTGGGCTCCTCTACAATAACCTCTCTCAATTTTTGTTATCTTGGAGTCATTTTCTTGTGGTGTCCAATTTTCACTTGATGGAAAAAGTGTTATATGCAAGTAGTGTAAAGTTGCAAAGTGGTGCAAATTTTGTTCTGTAACTCATGTGACCAAATGAACTATTCCAATGTGTCCTGATAGGTGCATTTACACTAGGAATGGTCTTCTTTCATACCCAAACATTCCGAATCACTCTGAGCTATGTTCAACCGACTCGATCCCTTATGATGGCATGCAAAACAATTGAAAAGAGAAACATCCACATGATAGTTTAGAAGTCTGAGTTTTCCACACCAAAAGTATATGATCATCCTCAAATCTAGCAAGTGCAAGAAATTTTTAATTATCCTCCTTTCCCTCACAACAATATACAACCAATTGTAAATGTGTACAATGGTGGAACTTGGAAACATTTTATTTTTTCCTCAATTAACAACTTTGGTTGTGAAGCATTTTGTCATTTTCATTTGAAATGATTTGCTATGCTTGAAAACTGGAGTCTAAGAGAAACAAGTGATGCTCTCATGTGCATTTATAATTTGGTGTGATAAATAAAGTTTTCACCCAAGTCCATTTCTTATTTGTATTATAAATTATAAAGCTTTCTCCCTAGTCCATTTCATATACAGGAAATAATATTGCAAAAAGTTGTCATCATTATGTACTGTGAGGATTATGCTGTGAAAATGTTTAAAGACTATTCAAGATAAATGTTTGTATGATAATGTGTCAAGAAGTTAACTACTCATCATCTACTATGAATATTATGTTTTGCAAGTGTTGTGAAGATTATGTATCCTTTGCTTAATTGAGTTGTTCCAATCAAAAGATTAAATATATTCGAATCTTTTTATGAAAAATCTCATGGAATACCAATTGAAAACACATTTTTTTCTTTTAGATAAAGCATTTGATGGAACTCTTTGAATTAAATTGAATTGAGATATGTACAAACAAGGGAGCATTATGAAATACATTGCTCAAGGATCTTAAATAAGCCTTCTTTCCAAATTGGAAAAAGCATGATAAGCCCATGGTTGAAAATTTTGTAGTCATCAAAGTGGGTACCAATTCTATATTATATAGATCATAATTCTTATTTATATTTTAAATCTTCTAGTTTTGGCAATGGTTTCACCGAGTTGTGAAGGATAAATTGTTATTTATGCAGTTATGCCTATGTGGGTTCATTTTCCTTATCTCTCATTGCAATTTTGGGTGGATTGTTGCTTTCAAAGTATTGGGAATTCTTTTCCTATTTTCTAGTTGGCAGTTGCCATTCTAGAAGGCTCATCTCTTGATATATATATATTACAATCATTCTTAATCATTATCAAGTTAATAATCAGTGCATTTATTTATAGTTAATTTTTTCTTTTCAATTTGTGCAATTTGTGCAATTTGTAACTCTACTAGTATTCCTAGAAATATTAAAGTTGTTTAGCATCAACTAATAAAGTTTTTTAGCATTAATCAATAAATATTCAAGACAAACCATGAAGGACAACAATGATCAATGCTAGGGCTAACCAATTAATAAGTATACACATGAATAAATCAAGCATACATGTGAATAAGGGACTCAAATAGAGGTAAGCCTTGAAGTATACACATGAATACATAGTATACACAAATTAATACAAAGTATATGCATGAATACAAGATATACGCATAAAAAAATGTAAGTCACAAATTATACATTGGAACAAATAAGTCACAAAGTATACATGTAATTTGTAAAGTATACACTTGAATACATGTAATTCATATCTATTGAACTGTGGAGTTATAATGCAAATATGGACACCATCGATAGAAAAGATTTGTATTAACCAAATAGCCATGTAGGCATACATCAATACATGTTGATATAAGTATAAAATATATACAAAATAGCCATATAGTCTTACGAGAATGCCATATAGGTATACACTATCAAATATATCCAATACAAAATATGTACACAAATTCCATATAGGCATACAACAAAGGGCTATGGAATCAAAAGTCATTTTTCTCCATGCTCTCGAAATAAATTCTTTCCCTTTGCTTGTCGACCAGATAGTGATAAGTCTATCACTCATTTATTCTGAGGTCGAGGAGTACTCGTAGTGCTCCTCCTAGGGTTTAGTTCCTAGTCAAGCTGTATCTGTTATAATAATAAGTAGAGACATTAATATATAGAAATTACATTATAAAAAATGATATATTTAACAAAATAATCACTTACCACCACTAGATGATCACTCTCCTTGAGGGAAATATTCACGTGCCCATGCTGAGGCGTGCTAAAGCCTTATAGAAACCATCCAAAGAGAGATTAAACTATGAATCAATAATGGTTTTATTTTTCACTAACTAACAACTATAACAACGAATGTAAATTGAAATTTAGTAATCTGCCTCATACCTCCGTGAGAGGCATCAAGGAGTCTATAACAGATGAAACACCAAGCTCCATTTCCCTATGAACATGTCGAAGTGTATCCTCTTCCAACATATGAAAATAAAACAACAAATTATTCAATCACAAAAACTACAATAGTGATGCATGTCATGGCTTATAATATATGAGATAATGAACAAAATTTTGAGTACTTATTAAACTATATATTTCTGACTATCATGCTTACTATTTTCCCTATCCATAGCTTGTTTGAAAGCACCTATTTTTAGGCTTTTATCCATAGCAGCAAGGCAGTGAACTGTTTGAGAAAATGCTTTGGTAGACATGTATGATAACTGTGGTAGCATAGAGAAGGAAGTGAACTATTTGAAAAGATGCCTCAAAAAAATGGGGTCTCATGGTGATGAAATACCATTACAAACAAATGTGTCATGGCATTCCATCACCATGAGACCACATTTCTTTGAAGCATTTTTTCAAACAGTTCATTTCCTTCTCTATGGTATTATGCTAGGATGGGGTGGATGGTATAGTGTGGTCTTCGTTATGAGATGGAGGGTGATCATGACATGAAGAGGGAGGGGTGGGGACATGAAAAAGTGGAATAAAAGGTGGAAGGTTCCATGGATTGGTAAATTAAGGATGAGGATGAGGATCTTGAAAAGAATTTGGAGGGGAATTTTGGCTAAAGGGTTGGTTTCTATTCTTTAGGTAGTGAGTTGTTTGAAAAATGCCTCAAAGAAATGTGGTCTCATGGTGATGGAATGGAATTCCATCACCATGAGACCACATTTTTTCAAGGAATATTTTCAAACTACTCACTCCCTTGACTATGATATTGCTTACTATTATGCTTTGATACATTTTTTCCAAGCATCCATAGTTTGTTGGAAAGCACCTATTTTAGGATTTTAGCCATAGCAGCAAGGAAGTGAGTAGTTTGATAAAATTATTTGGTAGACATGTATGCAAAATGTGGAAGCATAGAAAAGGTAGTGAGCTGTTTGAAAAAATGCCTCAAAGAAATGTGGTCTCATGGTGATGGAATGACATTCCATCACCATGAGACCGTATTTCTTCGAGGAATTTTTTCAAACTACTCACTGCCTTATCTATGCTATTTCTTACTATTATACTTTAATAGATTTTTTCCAAGCATCCATAGTTTGTTGGAAAGTACCTTTCTTAGGATTTTAGCCATAGCAACAAGGAAGTTCAAGTAGTTTGATAAAATGCTTTGGTAGACATGTATGGAAAATGTGGTAGCATAGAAAAGGCAGTGAACTATTTGAAAAAATACCTCAAAGAAATGTGGTCTCATGGTGATGGAATGGCATTCCATCACCATGAGACCACATTTCTTCAAGGAATTTTTCAAACTACTCATTGCCTTGTCTATGTTATTGCTTACTATTATGCTTTGATATATTTTTTCCAAGCATCCATAGTTTGTTGGAAAACACCTAATTTATGCTTTTAGCCATAACAACAAAGAAGCACGAGTAGATTGATTAAATGATTTGGTATATGTGTATGGAAAATGTAGATAGAAAAGGCAGAGTTGTTTGAAAAATGCCTGGTAAATGTGGTCTCATGGTGATGGAATGGAATTCCATCACCATGAAACCACATTTCTTCGAGGCATTTTTCAAACTACTCACTACCTTGTCTATGCTATTTCTTACTATTATGCTTTGATATATTTTTTCCAAGCATCCATAGTTTGTTGGAAAGCACCTTTTTAGGATTTTAGCCATAGTAGCAAGGAAATGAATTGTTTGATAAAATTTTGGTAGACATGTATGGAAAATGTAGTAGCATAGAAAAGGTGGTGAGTTGTTTGAAAAAATGCCTCTAAAGTGTGGTGTCATGGTGATGGAATGGCATTCCATCACCATGAGACCACATTTCTTCGAGGCATTTTTTCAAACTACTCACTGCCTTGTTTATGCTATTGCTTACTATTATTCTTTGATAGATTTTTTCTAAGAAAAATCCACAGTTTGTTGGAAAGCACCTATTTTTAGGCTTTTAGCCATAACAACAAGGAAGTGAACTATTTGATAAAATGATTTGGTAGACATGTATGGAAAATGTGGTAGCATAGAAAAGGCGATGAGCTATTTGAAAATATTCCTCAAAGAAATTGGGTCTCATGGTGATGGACATCACTATGAGACCACATTTCTTTGAAGCATTTTGTAAAACAACTCATTTCCTTGTCTATGCTATTACTTACTATTATTCTTTCATATATTTCTTCAAGGCATCCATAGCATAGACAAAGTAGTAAACTTTTTGAAAAGATGCCTCAATAAAAAGTGGTCTCATGGAATGCCATGACAAGCAAATGCAATTGTCAGCTGCTCCTAGTTATTACTTATGGTTTGTGAAGTAATTGCATCACTGCTTATGTTGACTTTCTAAACAACTATATTGTAGTTGAAATTTTGTCATCAATCAACATCTAGTTATTAGTTATGGAATGTGAAGTAATGCTTTGAGTTTGAAAGATGTGCAATGCAATGTAATCAATGATATGAATATAAACTACACAAATCTATTAAGTAAAATTCATTAGTTAAATTCTTTATTCTATTACCTGCATGTAGGTTTTTCTAACTCCACTGGCACTAGGAGGTGTTCCCATGAAACCTCCAAATTAACCTATTCAACATCCAAAATAAAATATTGGAATACCATTAATATAACAATACTATTCACATGTAATAAATTTATAATTGTTTACTAGTTACATACCTCAACGATAGATGCAGTGGAGTAATAAACAAGTGTAGGGCCAGTGTATCCAGTATCAACAGTACGACTGTGAAATCTTATTACAATCATAAAACTAAATTAGTTAATCTTGCATTTCAAAAATGACATTTAATAAATTAAATTCAATGAACATGCTAACATTTACCTGAGTATCAATTCCATAAGCCTCATTCAAAATGTTAGGTACCCTCACCATCTTCGTAGTTGCAGATGTATCCTACGTAGTAGCCTCCTCAGTGTCAGTAGGGTCATATGTACAAGTCACTCCACACACTTGACACGAATGGGGTGGAATCCTACCACTCAAAGACTCCCCTCGATGGTGTTGTACTATAGGATTGGCGTGTTGGATGACACTCTAGGTCAACGAGATGATAGACTGCAAAGTGTCTACCTCAATAGTCTCCTTTGTGATGGAAGGGATAGCGATGTGCTCATGATCTGGCCTAGTGAGAGCTCATCTCGCTTGCCACCTAGGATCCTATTGTGCACCGGGTTTATCTTGTGTTGACCCCCCATCTCTCCCGTGGAAGTCCCTCATATCAAAATAATTGGGGATTTTGTTTAGGATGAACTCACAGTAGAGTTTCCTCAAGATATATTGTGGGACTTCACAACTTTTGCGTGGTGGGTAGTCAAAAACCATGTACTGGTCACCTATCCCAAAAATTATTCTTGATCCCTTGGTGGTGGCACCAATGGATAGGAAACCTCTTGGAATTAAGGTCAATATTTTGGTTTGTGCGTGGGCCGATGAATAATGAGCACCAATGATATTTTGTAAATTTTCATCTTTTACTTCTTTATATGATAATTTATCTACATAAAAATTCTTTGCTGCCTACCTCCTATTTTCCCAACCACTTAATTGTTTGTTGATTACATCTACATGTTTTAACATTTCTTTAAGTGAACTAGCAAGTGTTCTTCTTTCCATGGTTGAACTTACTGGATCATTCAACCTTGTGATTAACTCCTCAATCTATTTTTTATTATTTTCAATTACCCCCATTAAATTTTGTTGAGTGGGAGGAGGATGTTGAGGAATTGGTGGAGGAGATTGTTGTGGTGGTTGTTGGGGATTTTGTTGATGTTCTTGTTGCTCTGGTTGTTCAGGATTTTTAGGAGGGTTTTTAGGATCATTATCATTTCCTACAAATTAAACAAATGAATATAAAAAAGAACCTAAAACTAACAAATTCACAACCAAAAATAAAAATCCTTACTTATTCGACCTCCTTGTTGATGTGGCGGCATCCTGGCAAGGAAATTGAAACAAATTGATGATGAAAATGAAAAAAAACCTCCTTTCAAAATGCGAGCGCGCAAGAAAAAGGTTTTTTTTTTCGCGAGCAGCAAAAACAATAGTCACAGTAAAAATGAATTCTATTTGCTTCTTTTTTGTTTTAATAACTTATAGCGCACTCATGTTATAACGTGAGTGCATTATAACCTCAATGTGGCTGAGCCTTAGGCTTGGTCACACCAAGCCATAACACGAGCATGTTATAACACTCGCATTATAGCCTATCAAATGTTTTTTAAAAATTTGACCACAATTTGGCCCCCCATCTTTTTGCACCCAACCACAATATATAGTAATCAATGTACAAATTAAAAGACCATTGTATCAATATACAACGTGTTTATGAGTATCAAGTTTGTGGCATATTGAGCTACTCCGTGGAGGGAGAGCATCATCTAAGTGCTTTATCTTCATTAATAAATCGAGAGTCTCTCACACACCTTCCTATCAGAAGTGGCTAGGCTACACTTCACGAGAGTAGTAGATAAAAAGATCCAAAAATGTACCATGCCAACCGAGAATTGAGTGTGAGGTATTGAATCTATCACTTGCAATTTTTCACACAACCCTATATATCTTGTAGCTAAGTATGACATCTAGTTATCATCCAACCTATCAAGTATCATGGATTGAAAATGCACACAACTTGTGCATCATTTTGACTAAAAGTTTCTATAACATAAACACATCCCTAAGTAGAACTATGAGTCATTTGATCACCACTGCTATTTCAACTTGACTCGACATAATCAAGACAATAATATACACAATTTGTATAAGAACTAAAGTGTTGTCTAATCTACACAACATGCCCCATTTTGATTCAAAAAAATGACCCCTCTCTTTTTCTTAGGTTTAGCTCGCCCTAGAATGTTGAGCAATCTCACCAAGTCCTCCAAGTCTCAAAATCAATTGTATCAATGGTCAAAACTCACTTGGAAATTTACTCAAATCCCTAAAACCCAAAGTTTAGTATCCTAAAATGGTTGAAATTTCATCATAGATGGAAATAACACAAAAAATAACATAAGTCAGCTTTTGGAATTTTAGAGTATACCCAAAAATGAGTAGGTTATTCACTTGTGAGGTTTTGACATCAATCCAACATAGGTCAATTTTCCTACAATAACTAGTTCCAATGGAAAATACTACATTCATTTTTGGTAAAAACATCATTTTGTGAACTTATCTTTTTGTCAAAGTCTCAATTTGCTAAGCACTTCATTCACTGAAAGGTGAAATTGTTAAGAGTTTCTTAAGTTTTGGCCAAGCTTGTTGCACCTTGAGCAATATTACCTATTTACTATTACCTTGTTTGGTTAAATTACTCTAATAAATGAATGTGTTTTATGAATCTTTACGTGAATGTGTTTTATGGATCTTTACATGAATGTGTTTTATGGATCTTTATATGAATATATTTTCTGAATATTGAATGAAAATATGATGAATGAATGATTGATGCAATTTGATATTTAATAATGATTCTAACTATGAAATGTATGATACATATGATTACATTGTGTTCAGATAACTACTGTTATGATGTGCCAAGTTGAGTACAGGAATAGGTTCAAACCTCCAAAAGAGAGGGGAAGTATCACTCAGTAGAAGAACTTGGTCTAGTAACCCTTAACAAGCCTAACCAAGCATTCACACACTCATACCCTAGTTGGTCTTAGTGAGTCAAGTCAGTTTTGGGAAAAGGTAAGTTATCTTTGGTTTATATGTGAATGTTGTGATTGAGGAATGTGATTAAGCCTTGATGTTGTGTGAAAGTCTTCCTTGTGTGCTTATTGTGGTATTGATGTGATATATGCATAAAATGTATATATATGTATATGTACATACATGTCTACGGTAGACTCATACATGTTAGTGAATATGTGCATGAGTATATGTAGGTAGATGAACCTATGCATGCTCATGGATTACCCATATGCATGGGAATACTGATTGGACTAAAGATGTCATGTATATATATATATATATATATCTATATATATTTTGTGTATATATCGATCGATGGTTATGATTATGAGTGTTTTTATAAAGGATATTGGAAATGGTATTATGTATATGTATATATATTAATATTAATATATATTTATATATATATAATTGTGTATATATACATAATAATATTATTTATATATTTATACATATGATTATTGTTCAACAATTAAATGTATTTGATAAACTTTATAAGTTATATATGTATATATTAATATATATTGATATAAATCTATATATGTATATATATATATTCTAAAAGATATATATACATACATACATACATACATATATATATATATACATACATATATACATACATACATACATAATATATATATATATATATATATATATATATATATATATATATATATATATATATATATATATATAAGCATATGTGATAATGCTAGCATAGTAAATAGTGCTATTTTTAAGTGAAGTGCATATATGATAAGTGTATAAATTAGGTGTAGCCTTTGGTAATATCTCTACTAGTGCATAAAGTGATTTAAAGACTAAGTCAACCAAAACAAAAGCACGTATGAGTATGTTGTTGTGTAAATCATTTAAATGAGAAGTTAAAACAGTTTGTAAGTTGTTTGAAGAAGTCAAGCCAATGCTAAAATATGTGGCACCAACTTGAGAAGATGGCACCAATCTGTAGAGTATGCAATGCTTAAGAAGTTTGTTGAATTCACATAAGCCTGATATTAGTTTGTGAGACTCAGTCAAGTGGAAAATTTGCATCAATCTGTAAAGGAATTCAAATTAGGAAACTTGTTTTGAGCTTGTTGTCCAATATATCAAGTCGACTCAACCATTTAAATGGTGGGTCAATGCAGGATCATGAGGGGCCAAACTAGGCCTCTAAGTGGCAATGAACATTTAGAAAAATAGAGTTACACAACTTGACATAAAAAATTGAAAAGGTTATTAACATAATTTGAAAAATATGTAAGAATATAATTTATAGCAAATTGAATGTAGTTTCTAAGCTACTAGTCTCTTTTTGGGAAAAAGTAAATCTATTTGGTTAAAATTTGAAATTTCAATGCAACAATACTAAATTTTTAGGAAAAAAAAAAAAGCAGGTGTTTGTCTAGCCACTCTAATGATGAGCAAAAATAAATATTTTTCTAAATCTTTCAATATAAGTAGAGGACACATGCTCAGATGTGATGCATATTTTTTTGTAATTTTTTTGCAAGTAAATAATTAGTTATATAAATTTTCTAGTAGGAATTTTTAAAAATATTAAAAACTATTTGTCCAACCACCCTAACTTGGTCAAAAAATAATGAAATTAATTTTTTAAACAATAATTTGTGAAGCATAACATATGGTGCATCTTTTAGATTCAAAAAATCTACAATCGATTAAAAGTTATAGATGTTTTTCAATTAGCCTATCAATCAGGACTTTACACATAGTGCATGTAGAAAATCAATAATAATTATCTATTAAATTAAAAATAAAGCATATCTTATATTAGTAGAATGCTGACAATTTGCTAAACAAACCCTTTTTGTTTCATCAAAATTGGATGAAAAAAAAGCTGTCAGCACGAAGGGTGAAGTCCAAAAAGCTCTTAGAACCCCTATAAACACGTTAAGGATGTAGATTCTTAGGCTTGGTAGTCCCAAAGCCAAGTACCAAATCAATACTAAAGCAAAACAAATATCTGTTTATTGACACATTCTTATCAATATTTATGTATATTTTATATTAGGTTATATAATATATTAATATATATTTATATATTAATAATATAATATAATATAATATAATATATTATTTTATATATATAAGGCTATATAATATATATGTGATATAATATAATAATATAATATATAATATTTATATAATATAATAAAAAATATTAATATATTATATAATAATATAATATATAATATTAATATAATTATATTATTTATATAATATTATAATACTAAATTATTTATATTATATTATATTATATATAATATGTATAATTTGTACATATTTATAATTTACATAGAACAAAAAGGGTACCTATTTTTCCCATAACCGATATTTGTTATGCAACAAAACATATATCTGGTATGCTTAAGTAACAAATATTTGTTACTTGCAGCTCAAAAAAAACCCCCTGATGTCTTAAAACATAGGGTGTCTATGGTCTAAGGAACAAATACTCACTTTTTGAAAATGAATATCTACTTTAAAAAATGGACATCCGTTATTTCAAAATGGATATTCGTTTTTAAGAAATTCAAATCTGATGAAGCTTCACCCTATGCATACAATATAATATATAATATAATTTATGTACTATATATAATATAGTATATATTATATAACATATAATATATAGTATATATATAGTATATATATAACATATTATGTTTTTGATTTGATTTGCTTTGGGTGATGGTCTAGTTTTTTGACTTGTTGTTACTATGCTATTAGTGTTACTCTATTGTGGATGGCCGGTGGTGCCTTGTATTAAAGGGACAACACCCTTTTTTTGCTGCTTTTTATATCAAAAGCATATAATATATAATACATTTATTATATATTAATAATACATAATTATATGAATTCAAGAGAGAGGGTGTGTGGGAGGGAGAGAGAGAGAGTGTTGAGAGGGAGACAGAGTGATTGAGAGAGGGGGTTGGAGTGAGAGAGTTGTCTAGGTAGGGTGGTAGGGATAGAGGGAGGGAGAGACATGAGAGAGAGAGATAGATAGAGAGACCTGAGACTTGAGAGGGAGAGAGAGAGAGACTTGAGAGGGAGGGACTTGAAAGAGAGGTAGGAAGAGAGAGGGAGTGGGAGAGAGATAGAGAGAGTTATTTGGGTAGGGAGGGAGGGAGAAACCAAAGACAAGGACTTGAGAGGGAGAGACATGAGAGAGAGGGAGGGAGAGAGATAGAGAGAGTTAGAGAGATATAGGGAGCAATGTGATGTGTTTTAAACCTATGAGTTATCTTGGTGAGTCGTTACATGAGGTTAGAAAGGTGGCAGAAATATTAACTTGTTTGTAGCCTTCGGTTGCTCACAAATTAGTATAAATAGAGGTGCTCATTCTGCCAATTTCTACACTTATTATTCTAATTATCTTTATGTCATTTTGTTGTGATTTCTGAGTTAGTGTGTTGAGAGCTTGTGAGTTGAGAATTGTTTTTCTATTTTGTATTTGTGATTATTGTGAGAATTAGTGAGAAGTTAGAAGAGGGTAATCATGTGGATCTTGAAGGAGCTATCAAGCGAGCTTGAGGATTCAAACTAGGAAGGGGTTTAATCAATTGGAGCATTATACATGCATGCTAGTTTCTATACATTTGTCATTATGTTGAAAAGGTTAAATTAGTTTTATCACTTTGTTGGAAAATAATTCTTTTGAATATGTTGAGGTGTTTGTTTATGACTGCATGTTTCTTGGTTGTGCATTATGATGTAGAAACTATCTTAATAGTTATGTTTGTATGTACCCTATATATGGGAGTTTATATGAGTGCAATGTATTTATAATATACATAATTTTCATCACTATTGTAGGATGTTTAAACTAGATGTATGTAGCAAATAGTAAGAAGTTGCTAGAATCACTTTGGTAGTAAAGTCACTTTTTTTATAAGACGTTATGTGGGTTATCCTTGGGATTTTTCTGATCCTTGGGAAAGTGGGTAACCTAGGTATAGAGTATGAATGGTCATTAATCCAAATCGAGCTAGGAAGGTGTGTGAATAAGAGATGTCCACTCTAAGTTTTGGGTGATGAATACTTTGTCCAAAGTAGTGTAAAGAGGCAACTGTTTACACTATCAGTTTCACTATGATCTATGATTATATACTAGGCCAGGATGTACATACACGTAGGGGGTAGCCGTTGTATCATATTTCTAGAAATGTAGAGGACACAACACCAAGGAATTATTGAAAGGAATTATTTTGTAAGCAATGGAAAATTTTGAAATATATTTCAGATGTGCATTTATTATTCAAAGGAAAAGAAAATTTGTATTGCACTTAAAGGTTAGATACATAAACAATTCACTTGTGGGTAAAATATAGGAATAAATGTTGTGTAGAATAATGGGCATGTTACATGTGGTATTAGAGCTACCAGGTTCAGCTTTGGAACCTATGTACTTGCTATGTTTCCCATCCAACATTATATGAGTCTGATGTTTGGAAATTCTTATAAAAAGATGGTGTGTCTCATGATGATTGCAAGAAATTAAGTGACCAGAAATGAGCACTACCTATGGGCCAAGAAGGAAAAAGAAGCCCTTGTTCGAACCATTGAGGGAACCAATCATGACAACGCCATTTGGCTGAGCAATACTAAGACTGTCAGTCACACCCTTTTGCAAATTATTCAAGAGAAAAGAAAGATGAGAGAGGCTACCAACTTCAACCATCTATCTTTTGTTTCCTCAGTTAAGTCAGACTCTTTGTCACTTTATAGAGATATGCCCTTAGAATGTAGTGTTAGTCCAACAATGATATTTAGGGACCCTCATGTTATACGTATAGGTGAAATTATTGTAATATCCTTAAGTGGAAAATTAGAGGAATATGTTCCCCAAAATTATGTACGAGAGGATAGGTCTGAGGGATATTATCCTTTTGATGAAGGAAATGAGTAAAAATACGAGGGGTATACCCCACATAGCTATGTATCAAAAAGAAAATATGAGGGATATTCTCCCTTAGATTATCTGAATAGTCATTCTATGTAAACTTGAGGATATTGAAATCCTTATTGAGTCTTCAATAATTTTTTTTTTTTTGGAAAAACTTGTGTATAAGTTCTTTATGAGATTCTCTATATGAATGGTTGTTCTTTAATGTTTTTAGAACATTAAGTAAACTTTCTTAGATATAATTAAATGAAACCTCTAGGAATAACTATTCTTGGAAAAAATGGTTAGGACACAAATTAACATTGGGGCAAGTCAAGAAGTAAGACAAGGTACTGAGAATGTTGAAGCTAAGTTGGACCACATCTTGATTATAATGGATGAAACAAGAGAAAGGGTAGGAAACCTTGAACAAGAAGTAAGGGGTAAAGAAAGAGTGGAACAAGAAGTCCCAAATAATGATGAGGAAGTTCCTAATAATGAAGAGGAAGGGGAGAATTCTTGTGATCAAAACCATTCTAGTGAACAAGAGGATGAGGAGTCACACTCAAGGTCAAATGGAACTAAAAGGAAACAACTAGCCAATGAGCTATCCTATGACATGAAGAAAATCACACCTTCTAAGTTTGAGGGTAGTGCTACTGGGGATGCAGCCGAAGCATGGCTTATGGATATGGAAAAGTATTAAGATTAGAAATTACTTCGAAGTCACTAAAGCCGTATGGGGAGCTTTCCAATTGGTAGGTGAAGCATCCAACTAGTGGATGAATAAGAAAAATAAATAGGGCTCAGTTCCTTCAGGCTAGTATGGAGCGAATTTGTAGAGATTTTATGGAAATGGTGGTTACCACAACTCTTCTATAGTCAAAAGCTCATTGATTTCTACAATTTGAAACAAGGAGATTCTTCAGTGAATGAATATTGGGAAAAGTTGACTCGCCTCCTGAGGAACATACCTATGTACCAAAAGGATGAGCGATTATGAATAAGGAAATTTATTATGGGTCTTAATGCCCAAATAGGTGGTGAAGTAGACGTATATGGTCTTGCAACCATGGACTTGGTGTCTGAAAATGCTATTAAGCAGGAACAAAAGATTAATTCAATTTCAATCTATCAAGAAAGGAATAGAAATAAGTTTAACTTGGCATAACCTAATCAAGCTCCAAGGAGGCCTAATGAAGGGAAAATTTTTCAAAAGAAAGGGGACAAGGGACCCCAACAAAATTGGAATGAACCAAGAAGAGATAAAATAGGAAGCAACAACAACTATAACAACAACTTCGACAACAATGTTGGTGGAAATGCTAGTAACTTTGGAAGACCTGTGAGGAAGAGGGGACCATTGAGAGGATGCTATACATGTGGGGTAGATCACTTTGCTAATCAGTGTCCTAACAGATCAAAAAAATCTCAACCACATGGGAATCCTTTGCCTCCACAACAAGTTGCATTCCAACAAAGGATACATGCTACAACAGACAATCAACAAGCTGAGTGCCAAATTACTCCGGTAGAAGTTTCAAGTAATTTTTATGGCATTCCTATCTCAATTTTAATAGATACTGGTGCCACAAAAAAATTAATTTCTCCTAAAATAGCAAGTCAAATATCTAGAAAGGTTGGTTTTATGGAAAAAATCCTAGGTTGTTGAGTATGCAAACCACACAAGAGCTGCATGGTGAGTCCATATCTATTTGAAGCAAGGTTAGAACTTTCAAGTTTCTCTATGAAGGTGAATTTATAGATAGCCCCCATAGATTCTTATGATGTCATCTTAGGAATAAAATGTCTATGGAAGCATAGAGCTAAATTAGATTTCTATGCTAAAACCTTAGAATGCTTAGATGATCTAGGTAGCCAAGTGAATTTGCAAGGAAGACCTAGAGAAGTGAAAATGTGACAGATTTTAGGTGTGCAAATGCATAGGGTGAAAAATAAAGGTTTTCAAATCTTCACAGTAAAATGGGTAAATTTGAGGAATATAAGGAATTCATCCTTCAAGATGATGTCATGTATTGTGAACCTCAAGATTCTCAAGAATTCAAAGAAGGAGAAGTGGTGGTAATAGGGAAATTGAATATAGAGAAATATCCTATCCTACAGAAATTTGTAGATCTACTGAATGATAAACATAGAGCAGGGATCCCATATCCCCTAACCTTTGGGCAAGGAATGTATGCATGTCCCGCTACCTAGTGCATGGAGTATGCAGAGAAGGAGATAGTGGAATACAATCTAGATCTCCACACATCCCGAGCAAGGATGGACCCATATGGGAAACTAAAGAAACAAGTTGGAAATTATTATTCCCATCAGCCTCATGTCGAATATTTCTAGGCCAACTATCAAGATGATAAAGAAGTGCTGATGAGGCACTACATGAGAATGAAAACTCAATTTGTAAGGTCAATAAATTTGGTTAACATTTAAAGATTAAATAAAGATACAATAGAAATGTACCATTCCCTTGTACTCTCTGGTAAAATATCAAATACAAATATGCCAGTCATAAAATCCCTAGAATACCCTAAAAGGAAATTCTCTATTGAGAGATATGTCTTTAAACTTTTGAGGTATTAGAGGTTTTCCTAATAGGTTTCCTGATGATATTAGGAAACATTTACTAAAGTTTACAAGGCAAAAATTTGAGTCAACTTCCAAGCACTTAAATACATTCATAAATGTGATGGGTGATTTTGAAATAAATTATGAGGATGTTGTCATGAAGTTGTTTGTTCAGTCATTAAAAGAGGATGCCTGAGACTAGTACTCATATCTACCAAAATGTTCTATAGTTTCATGGGATGCTTTTATGATAGCATTTATAGAAAAATTTAGTGAAAGGATTAGTACCAATGATATAAGAAGAAGACTTAGGGAAATCAAACAAGATGAAGAAGAGTTAGTTCCTTCTTTTAATCAAAAATTCATGAAAGCAGTAAATGATATTCCTGAATATTTGAGACCTAGTGATGTAGAGTGTTTAATTACATATCTAGGTGATTTTGAAAATAACATGAGTTGTTTGATAAGAGATAAAGATCCTACAACATTGCATCAAGCATATTATATTGCTATGGACATAGAAAATACTATTAAATACTCAATGATGAAAGGGTATATGGTTGCAAGTGTTTGTTCTCCTGATACACATTATAAAGATGAAATAAATAGGAAAGAAAAGTATGATCAATGTAATGGAAATATTGATGTCTCATTTGGTTTATCCTCACAACATATTGATCTTGAGAAAAGTCAAGAATTGTTTTAGAAGTATATAGATAATAATGATCAGGAATTGATAATTCAAAGATTGTCTAGTATGAAGAGGAGTAAAGAGGAATCACTATAAGAATTACTAGCAAGGTTTATGAATTATTTGCTAGAAATACCTAAGAGGCTAAGACCTAAGGATCCAATTTGCATTGAATTATTCTGTGACATCTATGAGCTAGGGCTTAGTACTTTGTGTAAGGAATTAAAGCCTCAAGATTTTGATCAAATAATTGATTGGATAAGAATTGCTAAGGAAGCAAAATATGACTATAAAAATAGTGAGGTTTCAAAATGGAAAGAATGCTACCCTTAGTAACAAAAATCAAGAGTTCACTCAAAGGATGAACATGGATGTGTCTGAAGGTGAATGTATGCAAAATAGTACCAATGATGATGTTGTCATATTTGCATATACTATTGACATATTATTAAAGGCTGATAACCAGGGTAATGAAGGTGAAAATTTTAATTACTTTCATAAGGGATAAAATTTTCTATGTGATGAAAACTTCAAAGCACCTTTATTACTCAAGGAATTTAACTATGCCAATACTCATGAAATTCTGCCTTTACCAGTGGATAAACATATTGTATATGATAGACTCTTGCAGAGTACTCTAACTATTTCAGAATCAGAACATCCTAATGATTTGATTGGTGTTAAATCTGAAGACAAGAGTGCTTATCTTCAAACTATGGAACTTGATTTTAATGATGAGATGGCTACAAATAATCAATAGGGTTGGGTTTCTTAATGTTTACATGAAACACAAATAGGATGTGTAGATCTTGATACAAAGATAGACATGGTTGTTTTCAACCAAAGTTCTACTGAAGAAGGAAATGAAAAAATATACTTAGAGAAAGAGAAGCTATGTTCAAATTTCCATCATGAATCAGTCGACATATCATTTGAAAACACAGTTCAAAATCCTACTTCTGATCATATCAATTTTGAGTTAGTTCATCCATCTTTTGAAAAATTTTGTTTCCTGTTGAAAGATGATGAATGGGAAGAAGAATCAAATTATGCTATTGATCCTGAAATAGAAATCATTTCTAATATCTGGAATGATATCAATGATCCCTTTTATAAGAAGGATTTTTCTTTAAGTAAAAGTGAAAGTGCCATGGATTATGATAAAATGATCTTGCAAGAAAATGAAGCATTGGGCAACATAATTTATTCATATTGTTCTGAGACATATGAACACCAACTTGAAAAGGATCCTATGTATCAGTGTTTTTTGTTTACTGCACAACATGGGTATGATGTTGATCCTAATGAATCTGATATTAGTCAAGTGGACTATGAATGTTTCACTTTTCCAAACAAAATAAGTGAGAATTTGATGAAATATAATGATAAGTTGAGTCAGGTGGAGTACTACACTAATCATATATTCCACTTAGCACCTAATTACAACTCACAATGGGACATAAATGAGAGAGATAAGTGCAAAATAAGGCACATGTCTATAATGGTGGAACACAGTAGTTGCAACATGATCAATTGGTGGATTCTTCATGATAATGTTTTTAGTTTGGGCATGGTGCAAATATTGGAAAACAAGGTATTTGACAGAGGAAAACACCAGTTTTAAGACTGGTTTGGCCCTGTAATTTATGTAAATACTATACATATGTTGTTTGGTTTTGGTTCTCTTGCTTTGTCCTTGGTTTTTGTTTTTTGTTCTTGGTTTGCTTCACTTGAGATTCTGGATTCTCGCTCTATTCATTGAGGAACAAAAATCCCCAACTGGAGCCACTGATGGAACCTGCAAATTTTTTATGTTCCATCTCAAGCCATTGTTACATTTGAATGTTGGGCTTATTTCTGAAGGGCTTAGGTTTTATTTTCTCTTCATTGTTGGGGGGTTCTATTTCACTGTTGAATTCTTGTTGCCTATTTTTGGTTACTTCAAAACATCTTATGTCATTCACTTTCATTGAGTAATGGGTCCCCCTTGCTTGGGTCTAAGATTCTTATTTTTATAAGGTTAAGTAAAGTGCCTTTTTGGCCTTTACATCCTTTACATTTTATGACTTAGGAGTTTTCGAACCTTTTCTATCGTATCATCCTTGAGGGTCTCCTCCATTAGAACAACTTATGAGCATGTGCTTAAAATTATTCACTTGAGTCCCATCGGCCATTTATCATTATCGCTCATCACTGATTACTTCAAAAGTGTATGTTCCAAATTAGCAACAAGTGATGACCGATATTTCTTTATTTTTTCTCATTGCAAATAGTTTCTAGAGCTCTTGATATCAATGCACGGTGAGTGATGTTCCTTATATTGATTTATTTATCACCTATCGCTAATGGCTTTTGAGCCTTGAGTATTTTAATAGTGATAAGTGATGGCCTTCGACATTATGTTCTTGTCTGCATTTCTCATCACAGATGATCATGAAATGGTAAGTTTCAAATAAACGATGAGCAATATAATGGGTTTCTCATGCATCATGTATCATGGATTTTTTTAAGTGATAAGTTCTATATTAGTGATACATGATACACAATTTCACTATGTAAATCTCTCATCGCTAATTTCTTGCAAAATGTATGAGGAGAATTAGCAATGAGTGATGGCCTACTACTTTTATATTTTATCGCTCATTGCAGATTCATTCCAAAGCTTAAAAACCAAAATAGCAATGAGTGATGAGATTCTCTAAAAGGTTTCTTTCACTATTTTGAAAAGGTCTTATGTGTGATGTCTTGTATCATTTATTTTCATGCAAGTGTAAGTGTCTTAACCTGGCATCTTTGATTTATCTCCTGTTGCTAATAGGATTTGAGGTGCAAAGTTTGAATTAGCGATGTGTGATGGAAAGTGAACATGTTCAAGGATGGGCCATAGATCCAACAGACTGAAGTTCATCATAGTAACGCTCTCATCACTGATTGCACCCTAAAAATTTGGGGGAGGCTAGCGATGAGTGATGAAATGTATGAGGAACTCTTCTCTTCAAAACGCTGGCCTTATGTACTTTTCTGATATTAATGAAGGATAACCGATTAGGTTGGAAATGCATGTTAATTGTTAGATCATGTATCATTAATCAAGATTAAGGGAAAATGTGGTAGCATTTGAGGTGGCATTGTCATTTTCTAGTAACAAGTTGCTAAAGGCCAAAAAATGATGCTCATGATCACCATAGATGAAGTTTTAAATGCTTTAAGATCAATGGCCCAGATTCAAATCCGAACTACTAAGTTATCAACTCACTCACGCGAGGAGTTCTTGAATCATTAATTTCTTCATGGTCCAAATTTTCTATTTAATGTAGATTGCTCACTGTTTGTCTTCACCATCTTTCCAGTCTGTATTGAATGTGAGGTGTGGGTTATTGAAGAAGTGTGAAGGTGTTAATTGTCCTTGAGTTGAGTAGTGAACATTCTTGTCCTAGGTGAGTTAGTATTCAATTGGGCTCTCTATCGTTCATGCTTTAATTTTTTTAGGATTTCCTTTTCTAGGACTGGGTGCAATTGTCTGGGTTTGTAGGTGTGTTTCCTTACAACTTTGATTTAGTCTTTTAAATTATCATTTTTTGCTCGTTCTAGAGATGGGAAAGACTGGTGTGCCAATTCAACCCATTAGGATGTCTAGTCAGCTTAATATGTTTGAGTGTCATGAGGATATGTCTGTAACTGAGCAAGAAAACTAGACATCCCTAAGGTTTCAAAGGGTAAGAGGAGGGCTCAAGGCCACAAGAAGAAATCAATTGTCCAGAGTACCTACAAATTTATAAAAAGGACCATTCAAGAAGAAATGGTCAAGATTAAGGGCAAGGAGCTGGCTCAGCCAGTTAAAAAGGCTAAGAAAAAGGATAAGGGTCATAGGGCTTGCTTGGGAAAACATAATTCTCCCATTATGCTCTCTGATAGTCCTTCAGATGCTGAAGGTGACACTGACTCGGGATATGGCTAGTATCTTCTCTCTCTGGTGCCATATGGGAGCTTTAATGATGATGTGGTGATGGTTCCTCCAATTTCATCAAGAACAAGGAGTGGTTGAGCATTCTTTGATGCTAATGACTCAGAATAGGGTATTCTCCTTGCTTTTGTTTTTGATGACACCATGGTCTTTGCATAGGAGGTATTTGTTTCAATATGTCCATGGTTTGTCTTTTACTCTTCCATGCTGATGTGGAGGTCCTTTGACTAATATGATACATAATCTTTTTGTTCAACATGGACACGGTGACATCAACTAATGGTATCTTGCACATGTGTTTTGTCTTTTGTCCTCCCTTTTTCTCAAATGATTACATAAAACTACCTAGGGAGTTTTTTGAGGAATAAGTTGAAATTAGGTTTTTGAAATGAAATGAAATGAAATTGTAACTCAGCCAAATGCTTGCTACTCCCTAGTTTATAAAGGGAATTTCGTGGCTAAAGTTAGAGAGTTTAGAAAATTTTGAGTCCAAGAAAGGTCTAGGTGAAAGCTATGCTCAAGGAGCAATAGAATGTAAATAGATGAATTAGAAAATATATTAGAAGCCAATCTAGTGCATAAGTTATATTGTATGATGATCTTAAATATAGTCTTACAAAGAAATATCAGTAATGAAAGAGAATATTAGTTCTAAAATATTTCTCTCTTGTGTATTTTCTTGTAAATTATGAATAAAATTGTTAATTATAATTTCATTTGTCTTCTGTCATTTGCATTGAATGAATGGGTTTGTTTGTGCTTTAATTCAATGAGTTGATTTAATGCTAAAATAAGACCATTGGTTTGTGGGAAAAAGATATAGGATTTGGTAAGGAAGCAATGTTTTAAAACGCAGAGAGTTGGATGCTACAAAGTAGCATGTTGATAGTCCACTGATTACTGATGTTCAATTATAGTTGTATTACTAATTGATTGCAAAGTATGACTCCATTGTTCCCTCAGATTGGGCACTAGTTTTTCTATTAGTTTATCTTGTGGTTGATTGAGCTAGTTATAAATCTGGCCAGAGATTCAAAATGGAAATGAATTCATAACATAATTTAAATTACACCACACCAACCTTCAGTATTAGCGTGTTCCCTGAAACAAATAGCAATTTCATAAAAGGTCCACCAAGCCTTAGATGACATTGATTTATTGAGGAATACATTTGCGTGAGGAAATGCTCTTGATCAAGTTGAGATATTATGAGCATAAATAGGATTACCCTCCTAGGTTTCACAGAGCCCAAAGAGAAGAAGTGGGCTTCTAAATGCTTCACTTAAGTGTTGGCCAATCCTCAACCTTGCCAATAATTGAGTTCTGGTAGATTCATAGGTAAGTACTGAGATTAAGTTTGGTTCTTAAAAAATAACCAACAAAGCAGAATTAATATTTTTTACCTATAAAAACCTCATAAGAGAACTCATCATAAAAATTTAGTGTGTGTTTTTTGTGCATGATCTAAGATAAATGTGAAAGGATTCAAACAAGGGTTCTGTCCTAGGTCAAGTCAAAGTTGAAGGAAACCCACTTCACAAAAGTGGTTAGAAATCAATGGTTATGAATGAATATTTACCTAGAGAACAAATAAAAGTAGACAACAAAGTGAACCATTTGGTAAGCCGAGAACGACCACCACATCAAGAACAAAGGAGCACCCTCAGCAAAAATAAAAGCTAGGAAAGTAGGAAAACTGAGACAATAGCGAAAATGCAACAACAAAGAAAAATGGGAACCTAAACTAACCTATATACAAATATATACAAAAGATGAGCTTGAAAAGCTCAGGCAAGGAAATAATACTTCAGGTGTTGCCCGTTGATTGGCAATGAGACATTCTCTCTAGTGAGTGTCTTGAGGTGAAAGACATTATCTCCTAAAACTTCTGAAATCTAAAAGGGGCCAAGCCATAACTTATCAAAATTTCCATGCCCCCCTTTCTTTTCATGGTCCTTGTCCCAACATAGGACCAAATCAAAAATTCTAAAGTCCTTTACCTTGGCTTGACGATCGAACCATCGTATGACTATGCCTTAGTGTTTGAATTTTTTTTCAATTGCTCAGTCATGGACTTCTTCTAGATGCAACAACTCAACTAAACGAGCTTCTTGATGGTCTCCATCCTCATAGTATGTGTTGAGAAACTGGAGAGTGGGGATCTTGAGGTGAATGGGAAAGATAGGCTCTGGGCCATAGATGAGATGGAATGGGGAGTCACCCAGAGAAGCCTTATGGCACGTACGATTTTCCCAAAGGGAAAAATGCAGAAGGATGTGCCAATCTTTGGGATTCCTGTCAAGCAATTTTTTGATCACAATTATTAGATTTTTGTTTGTTGACTCAGCTAGGCCATTTCCTTGAGGGTAACAATTAGAAGAAAATTTAAGCACGATCTCATAATCAAAGGCCCAACTAGAAAACTTAAGCAAGGAAAAGGAAGGGCCATTATCACACACAAGGGTGATTGAGCAACTGAAGCAGTTTAATATAAAACTTTCTAAGAAATTAATAACAACTTCAGTAGTGCATTGCGTACATGCTATTACTTCTATCCATCTAGTTCAATAATCAGAAGCAGTTAGAATGTACCTATGGTGTACAGAGGATAGTGGGCTTATCGTACCAATAAAGTTGAGACCCCACTGAGCGAGCGACCTTACCTCCAAGACTGGTTGTAGCGGAACAACATCATTTCTTTCTTTGGTAGTAGTAGTTTGACAAACATGATAGGTTCTAACATGGTTATGCACATCCTTAAACACCATCGACTAGTAGTAACCAACCCGTAGGATTTGGTGGGCGGTTAAAGGGGTGGATCCATGACCAGTGCCAAATTTATCAGGGAATTCTTTGAGAACTTTGGCTACTTCTTCTTTTCCAAGGCATCTAAGGTAGATTCCCTCATGATTTCTCTTGTACAAAATAGACCCTTGTAACATGTAGCTACTACTCTTTAGTCTTAGAGCATGCCTTTGTACTCCTTGCAGCTGGGATGTGCACTTGTTGTTCAAAAAATAGTAGACAATGTTGTCATACCACTCTCTGGGAGAAACATCTTCCAACTAATATTGTTGCACTATGAGCTTGGGTCTTTCTCTAGCTATCGTTTTGGTGATTGTTCAAGTGAGGGATTTCCCTCAGACCAACTTCATGGGATGAATCTCCATTTCATACTCTTTTAATAAAGTAACCCACTTTTCTTTCCATTCTCCTAGTTCATTCTTCATTAGCAAAGTCTTGACTGCTGGATCAGGCACAATTACGAACACCTTATTCCTCAATATGTAATGCTAGAATTTCTTAACTCCTCTAACCAAGGAATACAACTACTTTTCAAAATTATGATACCTTAACTCTGCATCCTTCAGTGGAGCACTCATGAAGGCAATTGGGTGCTCACTTCCTTTGTCATCTTTTTGCGTCAATATGCTGGCATAAGAATGGTTTGAAGTAAATGAGTATATATAGAAGGGCTTTAGATAGTCCGGGATGACCAACACTAGTGCATCAACAATTTATTTCTTGATTTCCCTAAAAGCTTGCTTGGCTTTAGGTGTCCATTCCACTTTAACATCTTGCTTCAGCATAACATTTAATGGTTTGACATTTTTCGCAAATCCTATGTTGAATTTTTTGATGAAGTTGATATTCCCAAAGAAAGATTTCAATTCCTTCTTGTTTCCTGTAAGCTGAATCTTGAGTATGGCATGGATGTGCTCGGGGTCTATTGAGATTCCTTTCTTTGAAAGCACTTTCCCTAACAACTTCCTTCTGTAACTTTGAAGATACACTTCTTCAGATTCAACGAAATGCCAAACTCTCTGAATTTTTGGAAAAAATTACATAGATCAGAGAGGTGGCCTCCTCTTTTCTTTGAAAACATAGTAAGATCATCCATGTATATGATTATGTACTTACCGATTAGATATTGAAGGTGATATCCATGGCACATTGGAAAGTTGCGCCGACATGATTAACCCAAACAACATTCTTCTATATGCAAAGGTTCCCCATTTTGTGTTGAATGTTGTTTTGTGTTTGTCCTCATACTATACCATAACTTGGTTGTACCTTGAGTATCCATCTAACAAGGACATCATATGGGATTCATTAACTATTCGTAATACTTCATCTAATGAGGGTACTAGATAGTTGTCCTTTTTTGAATCCCTATTTAGATTTTGGAAATCTACGCACAATCTAATTTCTTCATTCTTTTTCCTCACTGGAACCAAAATTTCCACCACATGGACTATCTAACTGGGAAGATAATTCATGTGGACAACAACTTCTAAACCTCTTTATAAATAATGGGCTCTAGTAATGCGTTGATTGGGCGCTGCTGCTGCCGAAAAGGTTTCACATCTGACTTGAGAGGAATGGTATGCGTGATGAATGAGGTATCATATGTTTTTAAGTCCTCATAGCTCCAGGTGATCAAATCATGATACGTGTGTAGAACATCGATGAGCCCTTTCCTTTCTTTTGGTGAGAACACCTTTCCAATGAACACATTCTTGACTTCTTTAGTCGTTCCTAAGTTATGAGCATCACACTGATTATCAATGGAATCCTTCTTTGTTTCCTGGTCTTGATCTCTTATCTGATCTAAGTCAAATATTTACTCTAGCTGAACCATACCCTATGGTATTTTGTTTTTTTTAAGATTAATGACTCCCTCTATGTCTAATTTAGCCTCTTTGAGCTCTATCTCGTCAATAATTTAAGTTGCAAACACATCAGAGCTTGTGATGAAATCCAAGATATTTTTGTTGTCATTGAACACTTGGAAATTGGTGACATTATCAAGCACTGATGGAGTGGAGGTAAGCTCAATAGTGAACTTCTTCAAGCTAGGTAAGGAAAAAGACTGAAGGGTACTAGCTTCTCGGGCTAAGGCATCAATAGTATGGTTTTTTCTTCAAGGGATCAATTGAATGTTGAATGCATCTAAGCCTTCTATGAGATCCCATACCCTATGCTTGTAATTTTCTAATCCTCTATTGTGGCAGGAATACAACTTCCTAACTTGTTGTACCACTAATTCAGAATCATCAAAGACTTGTAGCATCTTAACCTTCTTTCTTAGTTCCATCAAAATCCCATGAACTAATGCTTCATACTCTACTACATTGTTTGTGTAATAAAATTGAAGCCTACGAGCAACAAAGTACGTCTTACCTGTGGGGCTAATGAGTTCTAAGCCAGTTTCAACTCCTTGCTTGGAATTGGACCCATAAAAGCAGAACACCCAAAACTTGGAGGCCTCTTTAACTTTAGAGCCAATGGAGCTCGTTTCCTTCCTTGGCAGTATATCTACTTCAATAGCTTTGGGTGATTGCTTGGATTCAGTAGGGTCTTGGTCTGGTTGCTCTATTTGGAGTTCCCTTTTTGGAGTGACTTCTCCCTTAATATACTCACCTACTATTTCACAAAGGCATCATTCAAATTCTGAGTGGGTAGCATTGTGTACCTTGCCCTTGCACCAATTGGGTAATAAGAGGTTCTGAAAGTCCATTCTAGCTCCCAGACTGAGTTGATCTTGCACACATTTCTCCATAAACTCTTGGAATCCATCTAGCAATCCAAGGTTACCATCCTCATAGGATTCTTCATCATTTGATTCCATAAAAGCCTCTATACTCTCAGGTGTGTAGGTCAAGTTGATAGGAGGACTACACAATACAAGAATGACTTTGTTAGCCACTTCCTCCTCTTGGAATTTTTGTTCATCCTGATATGCCATGGGACAATAGTTGCCTAGTTTTGTCTCAACAAACAATACCTCATTTGTGTTGTTGTACCTCATGATCATGAACTTCGTACGAGGCTCTTGATTGATGTAGATCTAGTTAGGCAACCCTTTCCAAGGTAGCCACAAGTGAGAATAATCCATTGCTGCATATCTATTCAATGCCTAGGTGAAATCCCTTCCTAGTATTATGCCATAGGTGTCAGGAATGTCAACCACTTGGATGTCAATTACCTACTGCTCTCGTGGATTTGCAGCAATTTGCATGGGTATCCTATTGATTTCTTTGACAATGTTCACCTCCATCTTGTCCAACTAGGTCACCTTCCATCGAGAGGGAATCAAAACTATTTCAAGAGCTTTGCATACTGCCAAAGGTATGAAGTTAGTAGAGGCTCCTGAATCAAGTAGGCAATTGTGTAGGTTCTTTCTGAATATTCTATTGGTGGTCAAGAAGGGAGGAATCTCCAACTTTCCTTGAAACAAACTTGTAGATATATCGACCTGAGCTACTTGGGATTTGTATTTATCATTGTTTTTATCCTTATTTTGTTCTTGATTTTGTTCTTTGGAAGTTTGCTTGTTTGTTTGCTGATTTGAATGTTGATCCATTTTCCTTCCTATAATTTCCTTGATTATAGGCTCATTTTGTGAATCATCAAAAGAGACCCTTTTGGTAGGTACTTCTTGAGTTTATTTGGATGAAGTAGTCCCATTAAGTATCCTAGAGAAGGCATTCCTAACTATTGGGACTTTAAGCAGTTTGTAAGTTGACAAGCTCAACTTGACCTTCTTGAACTCTTCCAACACGTATTCCCCCATTTGTTCTATTTCTACCTCAAAATATTTATCTTGAGAGGAGCTAGTAGGATTATTTTGGGTTTTATTTTGCTACCTATTCTTATTGAAATACTAGGTTGGCACATAAGGGTAGCCCAAATTATTGCTAGCATTTGGGTCAAGTGGAGTGCTAAAGTTATTGGGAGGAGTAGATGTGGTAAATGGGACGCCTACTTGTCTATTCCTCAAGTTGTGAGGGGTTTCCCTTTGATGGAACATTTTAATCTCATCTTCACGTGGTTCCTCCTCATCTACTAGACCATTATCTATTGAATTGATGAGTTGTGATAAAAGGATTTCATTACTTACCTCTTTTTGTTCTTTGTCCTTTGGGGCAGTGGCCTCCTTCTCAGGTACATTGCTTTCACTTCATGGGAAAGGAGCTTGATTAACCAACAACACTGAGGAATCATATGGTTCATATGGAACTATGTCTCTACATCCCACATCAACAACATTTTGAACTTCCACTTGGAAAAATTCTGTTGCTGTTTGGAACTCTAGATAGCCAAATTTAGAGTGCCTATTTGTTTTGAGAATACGAAACCACTTGGATAAGGATTCCTCTACCAAGTATAATCCACTTGTGGTCTTGTCAACATTAGTTGGTTGATAAAGAGGTGTGGAGATTCCTCCGTTATTTGGTCTTGTGTTCCATGTGTGATTCTATCTTTGTGAAGACTTTCTCTCAAAACCTTGGCCTGAATTTTGACCTCTCTCATAATTATTTTCAGAGGAATCACCTGCATCATGGTTGTCGTGGTTATATTGATTGAGATTGTCTTGGATACTTCTTTGGGAGGCCTATAGTTGGTTGTTCTGATTCCTTAAGTGTGTCATTTCAGTAGACATCTTCCTGACCAATTCTGTCAACTTGTCAATCCAATCCTTCTCCATGTTTTTTGGTTGTGAGGTTGAACTCTTAAGGAAGACCGACTGTACTACTAGTTGATTTTGTTGAGTAGGTGGGAACTTAAAGCTCTATAGGTATGTAGGAACTTGGGGCTACTAAGAGTAAGTTTGCTGCTGATGTGGTTGCAAGTAATGTGGCATGGGAGGTGCCTGATTTAATAGCTACTCTAGATGAGGCACTATCAGTAGCTGCGAAACTTGATTCATCATTGGTGTTTGATGGGCCAAGGCATGGGTAAGTCCTTGGATCTACACTAGATGAGTGACTGGTCCCAATGATGGTAGCAGACCACCAATGTGTTGTCCCAAATCAGTACTCGCAACAATTGCTTATGCATACACATCCACCAAACTAGCAGGCGACATGCACATCCTTTTCACTAGTATATAAGTAAGATTATCTAAGGAAACATAGTAAACCAATATGGATTAGGAATGATCAACCACATATGCTGGCTACAACTTCATGTAAGCCTAATGGAAATGGTCATAGAAGGAGCTAATAGGTTCATTAGCTTCCCTTCGAACGGACATGAACTACTAATATAATTCAGAAGGGCTGACTGGGATCTTGAATTTTTGGAAGAATGTGTTCTTGAATTGATCCCAAGTAGTGATGGATCCAGTCAACAGATGTATGTACCAATAAAATTCATCTTCCCCTAATGCATAGGGAAAGAGTCTACAAGCCATGTCTTCATGTTCTTCTTACATATCCTTCAAGGCTATCTAAAAGATCTTAATGTGTTCTTTAGCTATCCTTTGTGGATCACGAGGATGGAACTTAGTGCAAAAGCCTTCCAGATTCTTTGGAATATCATGGTAATCATTGAAGGACAAAGGAGATAGGTTATTACCCAGCTAAGCCATGATGGAAGGTGGAGACTACACTGGCTATGCTATTGTGACTTGGAGCTGCAAAGAAGTAGCTATGGTTGAGGTAACACTTTGGAAATGAAGGGCTAGGATAGGGGAAGCACCTTGGCCATGGGAGGTGAAGAGGTGGAAGGAATTTTGGAGTAGCTGGGAAGAGGAAGGGGCTGCTAGAAGTGAAAGGGAAGAGTGGGGAAAATGGATGGAAGGAGAAGGTGAGGATGGGGGTGAAGTGGGCTGAATGGATGGAGTTGAGGTAGATGCTTCCCATTTCTTGGCTCTCTTAGCCTTGGTAGGGGGTGGTAGCTCTTGAAACTCCCCTTTGTCTAGTGTAGATCTTAACACCCTTTGGAGCCTCTGAGGGGAGAAGGAACCAATTTGATCTAGCTTAGAAAAGATGGCCCTCCTTTTAGCACCAATTTTGTTGATGGTTTTTTTTTCACTTCTCAACATAGACAACATGCAAGTGCCCTACCTCTCTTGAAAGACAACTTCCTACAAATAAGTTTTAGAAAATTATCCCAAGGTCTCTTGAGTGTTAGGTCATGACTTGCAAAAACAATTCAGTTGATTGATGTGATTTGCTGGTAATCACAAAGGGCATTTATGGTTCACTAAGTTGGGATGGAATTGGATCTTTAGATGGAGTTCCATAAAATTATGGAAGTGAGGTGCAATTGCTGCAAGTTCAAAACAACAGTCTAAAACTCCATGCTTAACATCATATTTGGCTTTACAATGATGCTGGAGCTTTACCTTAACTTTGATTTCAAAGAAAATTCAAAAGGGAAAAGGGATAGAAGAGTTCCTATACATGCAACTAATGATGAACAATAATAATGGAGGATGCTATAGTGGAAAACCTCCCAAAAACTGAGTTCCACTTAACCAAAACAACTAACAGTCTTATGAAACCAGTGCTATCTTCTAAGGTCTATAGATTTTCAACTACCCATTCACCATAAAGCATGAATAATAGATGAATTTTAAGTGAAACAATAAGTTAATGTTCAGACTAGCTTTACACTATTGTTCATCATCAACAAACAACAAAAAGCATGAACATGGAAGACATCAACATAACAACATTCTTCACTATCAATGTGTAGCATAAACTAAACTACTAAAAGTGACTTAAAATACTTAGAACAACAAACTAAATCATAACTTTGGGAAGATGAATCATGCAACATGTGAGAAACAAAAGAATCCACCAAACCAATGTAATTCTTATTAAAATTTCCACAGCATGTCATTACACAATAACTCAACTATCTCTTTAAAATGAGAGGAGACCCCTATTTATAGTTTTCCAAAAGTGAAATGAATGGCCAGGATTGGCTTTCATTGTGTGGCCAAGTTTCATTTTACATTAGGGTTTCACCTACCCCCAAAATATAACATTGTAAAATTCATCTTTTGTCTTTTCTCTATTTTGTCCTCTAGTGGCTCTAACACTATAGTAGTTTTGTCTTCTAGTGACTGCCTTCTTCGTGCAACTAGTTTGTTAGAAATTCATCATCAATCACTGGCTTCCCTAGATTCTTCTAAAGAGTGGATTATTCCACAAATTTCCCAATCAAAGCCTAGAGCTTATTCCACTCCATGATGTTGGATTGGAGGATTTGAAAGGTCAACCTTTTAAATCTTCCCATGATCTGCTCCCAGTGCTTGGTGCACCTAGGCATTGATTTGATAACTTGCTTAGATTGGGTAAATGTTGTAGCAAAAAATTTCATGAAATATGGCATTAGTGCATCTGCAACCCCTTTCTCCATCTTCTTTTGGAAGAATGGCTTGATTTTTTCTAGATTTAGCTCCATGGCGGGCATGTCATAATCTGTCATCATCTTGATATAATCTTTGCTATTCATCCTATGCTCCACAACCCATTCGAGGTCAAGCTCAACCTCATGCAATACCCTTTCCAAGAATTCCCTTCTATGATCCAAGCCCATTTTCCATGTCTCCACTAGCCAATGACCATCTTTCACAAGCACTAATTCCTTTTCCCATGTCTTCTCTGACATCTTAAGAATGGCCTTGAGCTTAGGATAGGTGATCATGTATAACTCAGTGAACCAATGGCATGTCTTATCAGTGGCCTCTAGCTAATTTTGCAAATCCCAAAATTTGTTGAACATTAGGGCAGTGTGGTGGAAGTTGATGTCACTATTGTAGATCACTCGTTGGAACCAATCCATTGTGGCCTTGGTCCAATTCTTCATTTTCTCCATTCTATTGAATTCCTCTTGGGAGAGAATAGGGGGCGTGGATGATGTTGTAGGAGCCTCTTCTTCCAAGCATGTCCATTGCTAAATATAGGCAGTGAGATCTTCCACTTGTGCTTTTAGTTCCTTCTTAGAGGACTGATTCTTGTTCATTTGCTGCACAATTGTTGCTACCGACCCCTGGAATTCATCAATCTTCTATTCTCTGGTTTCTTGGCTGAGGTTGATCATGGAAATGTTATAGCTGGCTCCTTCACCTTTTTCTTTCATGAGGGTAGCAATCTATATTTTTCTTGATCTTGAGGCATCAATCCTGATGTGCAAAGACTCTAGATTTCTTCTCCTTTTTGGTCTTTTTCTGGGCTCTTTCCAATATGGCTATGAGTCTAGCCTTTGGATCAACAACTGCAGGGGATTTCTTTTGTAGCTACCTCTCTAGCCAATCGGGCATGTTTGTCTCCCTTTTTTGTGATTCATGATCACCTTCTTGTCTTTGTTCATGTTGGGGCTGCTCCTCTTCATGACTTGGAGCTTCTTGTTCTATTCTCTCTTCTTCATCTGAGTCCTCTATTTTTATAGCCTTTTCTATGTCCAGCTCAGTGAAGGCTATATTCTCTTTAGTGACATCATTCCTCTGAGTTACTTCCTTTTCTAGATGCTTGAGCTCAGCATGGTGCTTGAGCTCGGAGCTCTTCTTTGGTGCATCTTCTGCTTTCTCTTCTTCCTTTTCTACTTTTTTCTTTTCCTCCTCCTTCTTAGGAGGCACTTATTCTTGGATAGGGCCCTTTCCATGGCTTATTAGTGGAAGCCATTTGAGTATCTTCACATTAACATCAGTATTGACCTTCTCCTCAAAAAGATGCTTCTCAGAATCAACCTTCTCTTCTACATCTTTGAGCTACTGGGATAGCTCTTCTTCAAATTCTTGATCTGAGGTTTCTATGATATATTTTTCATTGAGAAACTTAGTATCCTCCTCTAAAGAGTGTGACTTTTATTCTTCGGTCACCACCTTATCCAAGTTTATGTTCAACCTTCCCTCCATTTGTTCAAAATAATCATTTTTAAAAGGAACTTTGGGCTCTTCAACTATACCTTTTGCAACCTCCCTTTGTCATCTCTCCATTTCTTCAAATATTTGCATAGTGGCCTCCATTTTTGGTGGCTCTGCAGGAGGCGGAGAAAGGGGTAAGCCAATAGAAATTTGGGCCATCAAGGCCTGAACTGTGGGATTCATTATCACACCAAATATTTTAGTTGGTATTTCTTGTATATATTTTGCAAAAGCATCTGGCAAGGTGAGTGGTGGCATAGTAGCTATGGAAATTATAGGAATTGGGGTTGAAAGAGTAAGTAGTGGAGGAGGGAGTGAGGAGGAGGACGGTGGGGATGTAATGGCCGAGGAGGAATCCAACACCATTATCGGGGCTGTTGGTGAGGTGGAAGCAAGGTGGACTAAGATGTCCATGGTGGGTGGAGATGAAATAGGCAGTGCCTGAGAGGTGGTAGGTGGAGGAGTGGCAATGACAACAGTAACGGCGGGAGTAGAGGTGGTAGGTAGTGATCATGGCCACTTAGTTTCTTCTTCTCCTTCATGTTGAGGATCCTCCTTAATTGTGGGCATTTCACTTACAAATCCTCCCATTTTCTTGAATTTCTTTGAGGATTCTCCCTCTGACACCTTCTATGTGTACACTTTATGTTTGGGATGGCACTTGGGCGCATCCTTCCTTTTATTCGATCTCATTCTGGAGGGGATTTGGGTGCCTCCTTAGTTGGGGCAACATTTTCTCCACTATCCGTTTCACTCTCGAGCTCATCCTCGAGCTCCCCATATGTCAATGCAACACCTTGCACTTTAAGTTGAGCAATTTGGGTGTCTACCCACCATCTTGTCTAGTTCTCAATTAGCCATGTTACTATATCAAGGTCATTGACCTCTTCTTCATCCCAATCTATTAATGATAGTCACAAGTTGGTTACATCATCAAACCTTTCATCAATAATGGTATCATCTTCTTCTGCAATTTGATCGGGAACCAAAAATAGATTTATTGACCTTACAAATTGACTATCATTTTGATGTAGTGCCTCATCCACACTTATTTATCATCTTGACAGTTGGCCAAAAAATATTCAACATGAGGCCGTTGGGGATATTTCTTTCCAACTTGTTTCTTCAGTTTCCCATATGGGTCCATCCTTGCTCAGGCTGTGTGGAGATCTAGATTGTATTCCACTATCTCCTCTGAATACTCCATGCACTGGGCAGTGGGATAGGCATACATTCATTTCCCGAAGGTTAGGGGATATGGGATCCCTATTCTGTGTTTATCACTCGGTAGGGCGTGGGCATTCTATAATTGTGGAAAGACCTCCAACTAGATCATTCAATCATTAGGATATTGTGGCAGCTTATACAACCTCTAGGAAAATCCCTTTATTCTTATGTATGTAATCATTGAGAACTATACAAATAAATACATAAACCACTGGATGAAGGCTTTGGCATTGTGCGAGACTCTTCTTTCAGAGTCTCCCCCAAGGATCTTGATGATATACCCAATGAAGGCATCATTTATCCTTTGATATTCTCTCTTGAAATTTATGTATTGTAGCTGAGGGTAGTGGTTGTATAGATTAAGTTCTCCTCTTCTTGGATCCAAATTATTTGCAACAAAGAGGCTCTTGTAAGGGAATGGATCTGCTAAGAGATATACAAAGTAGGAGGTCATATAGAACTGAAATGTTTTCTTCACCGCCATAAGCCGATTATGTATGTTGTCACTGATGATCTTCTCCTAGTGGAACTTTGTCTCACCACGGATGATCTCATCGATGAAGTAGAACATCCATTCTTGGAAGAAAGTAGTAGTAGGGAGGCCCATTACTCTTCTCAGTAGGGTAACCAAGTCATGATACTCCATGTGGAAGTCACTCATGAATAGTTCTTGTGGCACTTTAGTAGCACTGTCTCTCTTTTCTTTTAGCCAGTCTTGGTTGATCAATTTTTTTGCATGCTAGGGGGTCTACCTTCCACATGTTTTTAGGATATCCCTTTTCTATTTTCTCCATCATGTCAAATGTGGGAATGTGGAATGTTTGGCCTATGGATATGGTAGAAAAATCTACTAACATTTTGCCATCATGATCGATGAATTTCCTGCTACTATGATAACGTTCTTTGAATACCATTACTAGTTCCAAAGCAACAAGCATAGGAAAAAATCCAGTTGCCTCGGCAAGGCCACTCTTTCTGATTTTCTATGCATTTTTTAGTTGTAGGATGAATCATTACCTTGTGCCATAACTCATCTATATCCACATGCCCAAGATTGGTTTCTAACAATGAATCCCAGGTGGAAGTGATCTTGGAGGTTTACTCCACCCCATGGAATTGGTATTTCATTTGATCCTTCTCTTCCTTCCCCCTCGGTGCTTTTGTAGGCTTCTTTCCTTTCTCTTTCTCAACAGATTTCCCTGATGGTCCCACAATAGATTCCATAAATCATGTGTAGTAAGTGTATTCATATAAAAATTAGGGAAACGTTAGTTAAATCCTACAAAATGAAGGTTAGATCCAGCAATTGATCATTAGAAGACCTTAAAATTCATCATTGTGCATCATTCAAAGCTCATTTGGATTAGATACAACAATGTGGACCTAGGGATGCGGGTTTCCTTGGGCTAGAGGCTGTTAGGAGCAATCAGGAGCAAAATGACGCCAGGGTCACGATGGCCCATAGACAGCCACTTGCAGTCAAATTTTGACATTTGAGATTTGACAGTCAAAATCTTCAGGGAGGCACTTGGTACATGTGGGTATCAGTTATAAAATCCAAGGAATCACTTGATTGGTCATTATGCTCGTGCGAGCTTGAGGATTGTGGAGGCAAGAGGCTTCTCAGATATTTGGGGCTTCACCATCAGAAAATGATGAATAGGGCACGATGACTCACAAGGAGAAGTCTGGGTGATCCCACAATAGTGGTTTACAATTTTTGGTCAAACTAGACATTGATTTTTTAACAAAATCTTCACATTCGGGCACCTATAGTGATTAAACCATGAGGAATTTGAAGATGATGCAAACTAGGGTCTTGTCACATTTTGTTTGTAGATTCTAAAAATATTTTTTTCAATTTTTTTGGAATCAGATTGCACTTCTTTTTCCATCTCCCATGAAAATTGGTTTTTTTCAAAAAACAACATTTTTTAAAAAGTGACTCACACCGTATAACGCACAACTTTTTTTCCTTGAAAGATAA